>CM064345.1:4061545-4209972 GCA_032595735.1 Pelochelys cantorii | reverse complement strand
CAATGGCCTTGACGTCATCACGGTTGCCCTGGCCAGCGGCACCTTAGGCAGCTGCCTAGCTTGCCTAGGCTCACGGGCCGCCCCTGCCTGGGATCATGTCTCACATTGATCCAAAGGTTGTGGGAACCCAGACCCACCCTGCAGCCAGGAATGCAGGTTCCTAGAAGCTCCCCCCTAGAACAGACTCGACTGAGGGGTCAGGAAGAAGCTGGGGAGAGATGAGGCCAGAGGTTTTTGGGTGGGAGAGTGCACCACAGACCAAGTCAGAGCAAAGACTAACAAACCGCAGCAGGATTCTATCAGGGCCCATGAGGAACTGGACAAATCCTGGGGGCTGGGGAATCGCTGTGTCCAAGGATCGTTGTGGAGTTTGTGAGGGAGACACCTGGCCAGCAGCAGCTGCAGCTTCAGGACGACAACGCTGATGACCTGCAGCTCCAGGACGAGGAGGAGGATTCTAGGAGTGTCATAACCCTCACCGTGGAGCTAGTTCCCCGTCCTCCCCCTGCCATATGTGCGAGGTACCACCTGCTCCTGCAGACAGTGCTGCCAGGGGCTAAGTTCCCAACACTGGGCTGAAATGTACAGCCACTGTCGGGTGTAACTCAGTGGTAGTGTTTGAGTGCTGATTGTAGAAGTCCTTGGTTCAATGTCAAGGCTCAAGGCAGGAAGTTGGGAGAGGGGTTATGATAGGACAGTACCTGTAAGAAATTAAAATGTGGAGCGTGGGTGACTCAGGGCAGGGAGTTGGGGAGTGTATGAGAGTGGTGGGGGGCTCAGGCAGGGGTGAGGATGTGGAAGGGTGGAGAAGTCAGGGCACAGGACTAGGGATATTGGGGAGGCTTGGGTCTGGGATTGTGTGTGTGTGTGTGTGTGTGTGTGTGTGTGTTGAGGGGATCCCTCTGCTCTGGGCTCCCTGATGCCCTTTAACACACAAGGGTTTTCTCTGCAGCGCACTTGGTGCCATGAGAACAAAGCTTTCAAAGGGGGTTGATTTTCCTCCATCTCCCCTTGCTGCTGCGCTAAAAGAAATCCTGAAACGGGCCCCTTCAGCTGTTAGTAGAGAGATGGCCCTGTAGTGGGGTGCAATACAGCATGAAACCTAACTCGCTCAGTTGGTAGCACATAAGATTTTTTTAATCTCAGGGTGATGGGTTCAAGCCCTATGCTGTGCAATGCCCTTCTCTAACTCATATTCTCAGTCTACAAGCAATTCACTCTCAGCTTTCACCAGGGTTTTAGAAAGAAAAAGTCTAGTCCTGGGGTCCAGCCAGGGGTGGCCCGAGGCTATAGGCTGACTCAGCCATCGCCTAGGGTGCCGCCTTCAACGGTGCCCGATGATGACATCATGGGGCGCCTGATGATGACGTCACCACATTGAGGGCTGTGCGGGGGGGGGGGGGGGGAGGCAGTGCCGATCCCGCCTTTCGCCTGGGGCACCAGCTGCTGCAGCCTGCCTCGGGCCGCTCCTGGGTCCAGCTTTAGTAGAACGAAAGAGAGAACAAACTGCAATTTCCATCTTCTGAGGAGAAGGGAAGAGGATTTTCTTCTCCTCAGTTCTAGCTACATCAGCCCAGGGAGGAGAAAAAATAACCCTCCGCCCACTGATTGTCCCCCGTCAGCTTCTGTAGCTTCACCTCCTTCCACAGCAGCTCCAGCTTTAAGCTACAAATATCAAGGGGCTGGGGAGGAAATGAGGAGCTGGCAGCTCGGGTTAGTCGCTTCCATGAGAACAAGAGGTGGAGTGTTCACAAGGTGCATTCCTCTCCCCTGTAGAGCAGGGTGTTGGAAAGAGCTAGTAACAGAACAGTCAGCCAAGTTCTACCAGCACCAAAGTGTGTTTCTGTGGTGTAGTAGTTATCATGTTTGCCTAACACACAAAAGGTTTCTGGTTCAAAACCAAGCAAAAACACAGCTTACTGCTGCTCCCCTGGGTGGCTAGGTAAGTGCAGCTGCTGCTGACCAGTCTGTGCCTGGGATGAGCCCCCCTCCCATGTGATAGAGGGAAATGACATCACCTGATAATACCTCTTGCTGCCAGCCTGGGGCAACAAGATGAATCAGACTAGGCAGCTGCTGGAGGCTTGTGGCTTGGCCTCCCCTGCCCTGGGAGGCTGGTGTATTGGGCTCGCTCTGCCTGGTGCCTCCCTTGTGTGACTTGCCCAGGGTACACAGGCCAAATGTTGGAAAAGCCTCTTCCAAAAAAAGCTACACAAATTGGGTTTTGAAATTTGAGTAGCTTTTTCCAGAAGAGCAGTGTAGTGTAGACATAGCCTGAGTGTTGCTCAGCACTAGTAGGAGACAGGGAGGGACAAAATGGTCTAACGACACCTGCAGCCTTTCAGAACAACACCCAGCCCCACTCCCAAGAACCAGCCCTTCCCTCCACCCTCACTGGGGTCTGCTGGGAACTATCTGGACTCAATCCACCCCGGTGTCAGCCAAAGGATTGCATGTTCTGTAAAAGGTGCACTGGTAATGAGAAAGCAGCTAAAGTGACAGTCATGGGACTTGAACCCACACTCTTTGAGCAATTAGTTGGGTTCATATTAACCACTGCAATCTAGGCATCCAACAGGCTTTCCATTGCACCACAGAGCCTGATAGCTTGCTGAGTTTGATATCTCCACTCTCTGCTTTGCAACATGGCAATTGCTGGGGGGAAAAGAAAGGGGAGTCTGGTCTGTCTCTTTTGGGAGAGAAGGTAGAAAGAGGGAGGGGGCCACTGAGCCTCTGCCAGTGAAAATAAGGGCTGAGAGATGAGCTGCAGGTGGAGAATGGAAGCATCAATCCCACTGCTTTTTGCATGCTAAGCAAGTACTCTACCACTTGAGCTAATTCCCCTACTTGCAAAAGCTGCTGCTGCCCCACCCACCTTGTTCCAGAGCCCACAACGTCCCTGCATCTCCCCAAGGCTCCTTTCTGAAAGGGCCACTTGTGAGACTGACACCCGTGGGCCTGCTAGCTCAGAGGTTTAGAACGTGGTGCTCATATCACACTGACACATCTTAAGAGCAAGCCCCTTATTTCAAACCATAACAGGCTCGCTATTCTGATGTCCCTGCAAACCTCATGGCACGAGGAGTGAGAGGCATTTCGGAATAGCGATTTATTTAGAAATAAGTGCTGTGTAGCCAGTGCCAAATTACAAAATAAGCTATTTCAAAATTGACTCGAAATAAGCTACACAATTGCATTGCTTATTTTGAGCTATGGGACGCAACCCTAGTGAATTAGAGCTCAACTCTGCCCCAAGCTCCCCCCACCCACTGCTGCCTTGCAGGCTCATGTCCTGCCCCTGGCCAGCCCCTTGGCATGTTTGAGCTGCTCTCCCTGCCCCCACTCACTCAGGGCTGGTTCTGGGGCTCAAGCAGGGAACATCAGAGGCTGCTCAGGGTGCCACATTGCTAGGTCACGGACCCTCCTGTGGGGCCTGTGAGTGTTGCTGTCCCTACTCTACAGACACAGCCATAGAGCCAGGGAGAGATTCACTGAACAGGCCAAGGTCACTCAGTGAGTTAGAGCCCAGCACTGCCCCCAGCTCCCTGCCCCACCCACCGACGTGCTAACTCCCTCTCTGCCATGGGGCTGTATGAATTGGCCTCTTCTCTCTGGAACCAGGTTTAAGCCACAGCTGAGACTCTGGGCAGGGGGCTGGGTATCGGGGTGTCTGAGTGTGGGAGGGGGAGCGTGAGTTCCTCTGGTTCAGCTTTTTCCTTTCTTCTACCCCAGCAATTGCCCTATTGCAAAGTAGAGGGAGAGGATGAGAATCTATCTGAACTTTCGGGGGTCTGTTTCACACCAGCAAGCATGTTGGTCATCTAAGCAGGGGTACTTGGTCTGAACCAGACCAATCATTCAAAAGCTCTGGGTTCAAATCCCAGCACAGTCACTTTCAGCTGGTCTCTAATTTCCAGAGTGGCTTTTACAGAACAGGCTGGACCTGCCCCTGTTGCATGAGGGGAGTGACAAGGAGCTTGTGAGAGGACTTCTCTGGGTGTGAGAGATGTGCCTGTAACTCTAGTGTCTGGCTCAGGCAGTCCAGCCTGATTCAGACCAGGTGGGTTGGAACCTCTTGTGCTCATGGAGAGGGATTCTGCTCTTGCTGCCTTGGGAGCCAGGGTCACATTGCAGAGCTCCCCCAGGGCGGTCCCATGGAGTCAGCAGGCTGGCCTCCTGCACCCTTGGCAATATGGCTGCATTGTATCCTTCCCCTTCAGTAACAACCAGCCATTCCCCACCCAGCCCCAGCCACCGTGGGACCTGCTCCCTTCCCCAGGAGCAGTGTGAGCACCAGCACGGCTCCCTGATGAGGCTGCAGCAGTGGGAGACACTTCTCTGGTTTCGGGAGGAAGACGAGATGTCAAGGCCCATGACTCAGAGCCAGCTACCGACACCTATGGAAAGCTGATTTTCAGAGGGGCTGATCAGCCCTTCCTGTGTATCTGGCTTCCTCAAAGGGGCTTAATCAGGAGCTAAAAGTTGAAGAAGGGACATTTAGAAGGGTGAATTTCTGTCTCTGGCACTGTTTTCTGTGTGCCCCAGTAGCCTAATGGACAAAAACCTGGCTTCCCAGCCCAGGGGTTGTGGATTCAACTCCCATGTGGGGTGACAGTTTGCTCTGACTGACAATAAACTTTATGCAATGAGAGAGTTGGCAAGGATGCTCCACAATGGCTGTCTTCCTTTCCACAGAAGCTGTTCAGACCCCTTGCTAGCAAATGCTGGTGTTAGGGGCAGATCAGCTTACTAAAAGCCCAGGTGTACAGTCAGAATGAAGGGGCACATTTTGCTCTAAAAGGCCCAGGAGTGAGACAGACAGAGGGAGGTGGCTGTAGCAGAACAGGGTCTGTCTGGAAACAAAGTGGAGCCTGAGGATGAGAAGGCCCATGAGAAGCAGAGACTCCAGACCAGTGGGGAGCTAGTTATTTGGTTTGGCAAACGGACAGAAAATCCCCAGGCCCTGAGCATGGTGCGGGTGAAGTCCATGGGGCAGGTTGCCTGGTGGGGTTTGGGGGCGTGGAGAAGCTGAGAAGCTCTGAGAGTGGATAATGTCCCTGGCTGGGCTGCACCACCTGCCGTGTGTGTGACTCAAACTGTCCCTCGTGCCCCTTTTATGTGTCTGTTGCACTTCCAGCTTCTTTCCTCAGGCACGTTCATCCGGCAAAGACCCCACCAGGGATCTTGTATCTTCCTTTGTGCAGCTCAGCCACAGACACAGCAGAAGGGTTTTCCTGCAGCCACCGGCCCCAGCCCCTTTCTCCAGGGAACTGCAGCCCCTCGGACCAGGCAGCTGCTCCCAGCATTCAGGAGGCACCAGGCCGAGAAGGAACCGTCTGACACGGTGCTGCCAGGGAGGGGGTCTCACTCCTAGTCACTGTTCCTGTTCCAGGAGCAGAGTGAGTTTTGTCCTGGGCACCGATATTGAGGGTGTGTGCACCTGTTTGTGTGTGAGCCCACATGGCACCCGCCAACTCCTGCTGGGGGGTGAAGGGTCCCCTGTCCCCATAGCTCCTGGTGGGTAGAAGTGGAGGGACCCCTGATCCTATATTTCCTCTAGTTCCTGCCGGGGCGGTCCCTGACCCCTTATCTCCCAATACAGTTTCAGTTTTTCCCTGGCGGATGCTCCAGACATGAGGGATGCCAGCGCACTGGCCCAGCCTGGGCCGGCAGTGATGGTTTTTACACATGCAGGGAAATGCCCCGGCTTCTCCCCCTCACAGAGCTGCCGCCTCTCCAGGAGGCGGATGAACTGCAGGTGCGGGACAGCTCCCTGCCAGCAGGGACGGCAGCCAAGGCACCAAATATCGCTGTGTCTGCAGCCAGTGTTGGGAACTAGGCCCCCTAGGCCCCAAAAGTTTTACGTCCACTTCTTTGACCGCTAGGACTGGGGTCCCTTCACGGCGGGCAGCCAACAGGCTGACAGATGCCCCAGGGTTTACAGGGAGAGCTTATTACACCTCAGACTTTAATTGCTAGGACACATGATCCCTTCGCAGCGGGCAGCCTACGGAAGGCTGAGAGGTGCCCCTACGGATCTGTCCCCTAGAAGCGACACGATCCAAACGCCCAGCTCTGCCTGTATCTGTCCCTTATGACCGGCTGGAGTTCTTTTAAATTGTGCTTGGTTCTGTTACAGCAACTGAAGGAGTCAGGTTAAAGCTTAAACAGTTACAGGTTTATTAAAGAAGCTTATAAATCATATGGTTACAATGGCTATTGCTCTATTTCTTAACTGCTAGCAAATATAGATCTTAAAAATGGTTACAAAGAAAATAAAGATAGAAAATAGAAATAATGGTACCAAGTGACAGCTTAATCTTTAAAGAGCTCTAAGTCTATGTATACACTTAAGACAAAGGACACATCCAGGTACAATTTTTACCTCCTTCTGTGCCTCTCAACTCCAGCGGGTCAAGCCAGGGCCGGTCCCTCAATTCCTAGGAAAGACAAATACGAGGTGGGCGTCCCCGTGGAACCTCGAGAGGCCAATCACCTAACCCGACCAGCAGATAGATGGTAGATTGACGCTCAGAGTAAGTGTGCTACTGGACCCATCTTTATACCCATAGGGGCCCGTATCCTCTTTCTTATCTAAGATACCAAATTGTGTTGGTCCGTCTTTGTGACGCCAGTTCTTACAAGGGAGTTTCAACTTAATTTACACTTGCAAGAGAGATAACTAAATTGTGAGTACTGGACATTCTTTACTGGGCGGGAGATTCCTCCCTCCCGGATGAGTGTGTGTTCGTATCAATATGGGTTTCAGTCAAGGCAGTTCTCGCAGCCTCGAGGTCAGCAATTAGCTCGATCATCCTCATATCTCTGCTTACAGTTGTCCAGGGCCACTGTGAGCAAGCATATCCGGGCCTCCTGTCAAGGCTTCAAAGACTATGCTGATTTTACTGCTCTGTGTGTGCCCTGTGTGCTCCAGGCATCTCAGAGAGGGGCAAGCAAGATGTTACAGGGGGGGTTCCTGTCTGGCTACAAGGGGTCAGTAATTCACAAATGTCAAATGAGCGGATTTCCCATGGCAGGTGGGGTGGGAGCTCAGCTCTACCCCTTGCTCCCATGCAGCTGGGAGCTTGTGCTGGGTCTCCAGGCTCAGCCTCCTAAGTTACTGCCCCAACCCCCTCCAGTGCCCAAACTCCTTCTTGTACCCCCATCCCACGCCCTCTCCTGCTGCCAAACTCCCTTCCAGATCCCGCCCTCCTAACCCCGTCCTGCATCCCACTCTCTGGCAGCCCTGTCCTGCACACTGAACCCCTCAGACTGGTCCCCACCCCAGAGCCTAAGCGGGTCCACAAAATCCACTAAGTCTGAAGCCCCAGAAAAGTAAATCTGAACCTCAGTCCTCCCTGTCCCTTCCCCTCACGCCATGGGGGCTGGAACGCCAGAGGAGTGAGGTGTCTTAGTTGGGGGCCACATCAGAGAGGGCTGGGGGCCTTTGGAAGAGTTTTTTTGTTTCTCACTTTTGTGGCCCCCAATTTTTCTGTGGGTCAGTGGCCCCTGACCCAAAAAGGTTCCCCACCCCTGCCATAAATAAAGCAACACTGAAACGTTTTGTGCTGACTGTAATGTTTTCCTTAATTTAAAATTATGTTTGATCAACGAACATGAGACAGTTCAAACACTTAATCTGTTTAATTATTTAAATTAAACTGTTCTCCCCAGCTGTAATTATGTCATTAGTGGTGACTGTCAATTAGAAACTGATAGTCCATGGAAAGGTTTGGAGAGGGCAGGGGCTCAGCAAAGGGGTGGGGTCTTGGGGAAGGGACAGGATAGATCCTGGCTTGCCCTGACATTTAAAAAGTGACCTTGGGGGCATGTGACACCCTGAGCAGCCTCTGATGATCCCTGCATGAGCCCCAGAACCAGCCCTGAGTGAGTGGGGGCAGGGAGAGCAGCTCAAACATGCCAAGGGGCTGGCCATGAGTGCTGCCAGGCAGCAGTGACATCACAAGGAACATTTGCAGCATATCAGCTTATTGGTTAGGAGGCAGTGACCTCACAAAGGGACCATGACAACAGCCAGGTGGGACAGGCTGCAGCAATCTCAGAGACCCCCATGGCCTGGCTGCCTGGAATCTCCTTTCCTAGATTTCCCTTTGGGGGCAGAAGGGACTGAGGGTCCCATCTGGGAGTGTCTCTGTGGAGATTTCCCCTTTCCCCAGGCTGCAGTGGGAGGGGGCTGGGGCAGGCAGGGTTGGCACTGAACTTCTAAGAGAGGCAAGAGAGAGGGCTGCAAACACCCAATGAGAATGGGATTTGAGCCTATGCATGCAGAGCACAATGGATTAGCAGTCTAGCGCCTTAACCACTCAGCCACCTCATCTGCGTGGGGGGGGGCTGTGTTTCAAACCACATGAAGTCAGCACTTCAGGGCACCCTTCTGCCACTTGCTGGCTGGCCAGGGACACCCAGACTATATCTACACTTGTGGCTTCATGCGCAAGAATGGCTGTTCTTGCGCAATAATCCGCAGTGCATCCACACTGACCCCGCTCCTGCGCAAGAAGATGTACAGTACAGCGTGGTAAGAGATGGCTTCTTGCACAAGAGCTACGCTCTTTTCTTACAAGTGTAAGCTCTCTTGCGCAAGAGCTCTTGCCAAGACAGCTTCCACTTGTAAGAAAAGAGCATAGCTCTTGTGCAAGAAGCACAAGTGTGCACACTCTCTTGCACAAGAAAGCTATTTTAGCTATAGAATTTTATTGCGCAAGAACCCCTGCCGTGCAGCCACACTGCCATGGGCGCTCTTGCACAAAAGCACATCTCACACATGGCAGTGTGGACGTGTTCTTGTGCAGGACTCCTTGCACAAGAACCCTTGCTCAAGAAGTTCTTGCACAAGGAGCCACCAGTGTAAACATAGCCCCAGGGTGGGAAGGTTTTGCCTTTTCATAATGTTCCCTGGGCTATTGTAGAAAGCTTGGTGCTGGTAACAAACCCAACACCCCCTGGCTATATCTACCCTGCAGACTTCTTGCTCAAGAACTGTTTTGTGCAAGAGTTCTTGTGCAAAAGGTCTTGCGCAAAGGTGTGTCCACACTGCCATGTGCTTTTGCACAAGAGAAGTGCTTTTCTGCAAGAGCACCCATGGCAGTGTGGACACAATCCTGTGGAAAAAAGCTCTGATGGCCATTTTAGCTATAGGGCTTTCTTGAGCAAGAAACCCCTGTTGCCTGTCCACTCTGCCTCCTTGTGAACGAGTTCTTGCGCAAGAGGGCTTATTCCTTGTGGGGAGAGGAATAACTCTTGCACAAGAATCCTTGTTGTCTGATGCTGTACTATAAATTTACTTCTGCAAGAAAGTGCCAGCAGTGTAGATGCTCTGCAAGTTTTTGCGCAAGAACAGCTGCTCTTGTGCAAAAAGCCTGCAGTGTAGACGTAGCCCTGCAGTGTAGACACAGTCTGAGAGAGACATGGAAAGGAAGTGGCCAGAGCCTCCCCCCAGCAAGCTAGTCCTCAACAGGCTGGGTGTGTCTACACAGCACCCTCACCTCGAAGTAAGCTCTGCAGTGTGAGTGGGCTGCCCAGGACTCCAGGGGAAGGTCTGTGGGGAGTTTCCAAGGCAACAACAAAGTTCCATAATCTACACTCATGTGAATGTGAGTTATTCCTCCACTAACAAGTGTCTCTGAAGGGATGAGAAATGCAGGGCCCAGGTTCAGGGAGCCAGGTCACATTCTCCTGCCTGACAGTATCAGTCCTGGCTGAAGCCTGGCTACAGAGAGAAGAGGCCAATGCAAACAGCCCCATGGCAGTAAGGGAGTCAGTACCTGGGTGGGTGGAGCAGGGAGCTGGGGGCTATAACTCACTAGTGGTTGTTCCATAGCTCAGAATAAGCGATGCAATTGTGTAGCTTATTTTGCATCTATTTCAAAATAGCTTATTTTGTAATTTGGCGCTGGCTACACAGCACTTATTTCGAAATAAATCGCAATTCCGAAATGTCCCTCCCTCCTCGTGCCATGAGGTTTACAGGGATGTCAGAATAGGGAGCCCGTTATGGCTTGAAACAAGGGGCTTGCTCCTAAGATGCATCTGTGTGATACGAGCACCACGTTCTAAACCTCCGAGCTAGCCGGCCCACAGGTGTGAGTCTCACAAGTGGCCCTTTCAGAAAGGAGCCTCAGGCAGCCGCAGGGACATTATGGGCTCTGGAACGAGGTGGGGGGGGGAGTAGCTGAGGCAGGGGAATTAGCTCAAGTGGTAGAGTGCTTGCTTAGCATGCAAGAAGCAGTGGGATTGATACTCACATTCTCCAACTGCAGCTCACATCTTATCCCTTACTTTCACTGTCAGGGGCTCAGTGGACCCCTCCCTCTTCATACCCGCTCTCCCAAAAGAGTCAGACCTGGCTCCCCTTTCTTTTCCCCCAGCAATTGTCATGCTGCAAAGCAGAGAGTGGAGATATCAAACTAAGCAGTCCATAAAGCTCTGTGGTGCAATGGAAAACATGTTGGACTACTAAACTGCAGTTGCTAAAGTGAGCCCAGCTACACATTCAAATATTGTGTGTTCAAGTACCCCCCGAGTCACTTTAGCTGCTTTCTCATTTCCAGGGCACAGCTTTTACAGAACAGGCAATCCTTAGGCTGACAGCGGGGTGGGCTTGAGTCCAGACAGTTCCCAGCAGACCCCAGTGAGGGTGGAGGGAAGGGGTTGGGGGTAGGGGTTGTTCTGAAAGGCTGCAGGTGCCGTTAGACCATTTTGTCCCTCCCTGTCTCCTACTAGTGCTGAGCAACACTCAGGCTGTGTCTACACTACACTGCTCTTCTGGAAAAAGTTATGTGATTTTCGAAACCCAATTTGTGCAGCTTTTTCTTCTGCTTTATTTGGAAGAGGCTTTTCCGACATTTGGCCTGTGTACACTGGGCCAAATGTCGGGAAGAAACCCTTTTTAAGAACAGCCCTTCTTCCTCATAAAATGTGGTTCGGCAGAGCAGATGTGTTCTCTGGACTAAAGCGTTGTCTCTCTATTGCAGACGGAGACCTGAGGTAGCATCTTATTTCAAGTTTAGGGTGCAGCGTAGACAGAGGGGTGACATATGATACACAGTTTGAGCTACGGAAGTTGTCATTTTGAGCTTATTTCAAAAACGCTTTGGTGACTATGCAGCACCAAATATGAAAATAACCTGCTATTCCAAAATGTCCCTTCCTCCTCATGGAATGAGGTTCACAGGGATGTTGGACTAGC
The DNA here is from genome assembly GCA_032595735.1 of Pelochelys cantorii. Classification (NCBI taxonomy): domain Eukaryota; kingdom Metazoa; phylum Chordata; order Testudines; family Trionychidae; genus Pelochelys; species Pelochelys cantorii. The sequence goes on along the minus strand of CM064345.1, from coordinate 4,198,763 downwards.
GAGTCCATTGTATTTCAAAATAAGGGGGCACTGTTAACATGCAGGATAGCTAGTACAGTTGTCTCCGTATCCTGAAATAGCGCTGCAGCATCAAGGTCGCCTTACAGGCCCACAGCAGGGGGCAGGTTTGATGCTGAATTTTCTGCCTTTTGCTCTTGGGATGCTCTGTTGCTGTCTGCAGCCACGCGTAGGCATGACCCTGCATTGCCAGGGCCCCTCGCAGGCTGCCAGATAAGAGAGGGGGCTGCAGGAGGCACAAATTCCTCACAGGGAGCCTGCAGGAAAGGAAAATGGAGTGTGAGGGGTTTACAACACTGAGCCCAGCCACCCCACTGACATTTGACCTCAGACTGAGCTAGTCAGAGCACTGCCCCTTTCACCATGGGACCTACACCAGTCACTGTTGCCTCAGCTGGGTGAAACTGGAGCCGTGGCCCAAGCCCAGGCCCACTGGGACCCAGCTTTGCTTGTTTTCCTTCCACCTAGAGCCCCCTTCTTCTCCTGGGCTGCAAGGAGCATTCCTGGGATGCCCTGAGACAGACACAGGACTCTGCCTCCCTGCAGTCAGCCCCCTGGCTTTGGCAGAACAAGGCAGGGCTTTGTTCACCCCACTGAGGTGTTGAGGTTCTGTCCTGCCCCTCCAGCTCAGCTTCCCTCTTCTGCCCCATTCCTGCCTCGCAACCTCCTTGGGCAAGTCACACAAGGGAGGCAGCAGGCAGAGCCGGCCCAATACACCAGCCTCCCAGGGCAGGGGATGCCAAACCACAAGCCTCCAGCAGCTACCTGGCCTGATTCCTTTTGCTTCCCCAGGCTGGCACCAAAGGGCATTGTCAGCTGATGTCACCCCCCTCTGTCACATGGGAGCTGGGCTCATCCCAGGCACAGGCCAGGCAGTAGGAGCTGCACTTACCTGGGCACCCAGGGGAGCAGCAATAAGAGAAGGCCCTTTGTTTCTGTCAAGATTTGAACCAGAAACTTTTTGCATATTAGGCAAATGTGATAACTACTACACCACAAAACCACATTTAGGGGACAGTAGAACTTGGATGACTATTCTGTAACTAGCTCTTTCTAAAACCCTGCTCTGCAGGGGAGGGGAATGCACCTTGTGAACACTCCACCTCTTGTTCTCATGGAAGCAACTAACCCCAGCTACCAGCTTCTCATTTCCTCACCAGCCCCTTGATACTTGTCGCTCAAAGCTGGAGCTGCTGTGGAAGGAGGTGAAGCTACAGAAGCTGACAGGGGACAATCAGCAGGCGGAGGGTTATTTTTTCTCCTCCTTGGGCTGATGTGGCTAGAAGTGAGGAGAAGAAAATCCTCTTCCCTTCTCCTCAGAAGACAGAAATTGAAGTTTGTTCTCTCTGTGGTTCTACTAAAGCTGGACCTGAGGACTAGACCTTTTCTTTCTAAAAGCCTGTTGAAAGCTGAGAGTGAATCGTTTGTGGACTGAGAATTTGAGTTATCCAGCATGGGGCTTGAACCCATGACCCTGTGATTAAAACTCTCACACTCTACCAACTTAGCTAGCCAGGCTGTATATAGCAAGCTTTCTCATACTCCATCACAGGGCTCTCTCTCCACTGACAGGCAACAGGGCTGGTTTTAGGATTTCTTTTAGCACAGCAGCAAGGGGAGATGGAGGGAATTCAAACCCCTTTGCAAGTTTTGTTCTCACGGCACCAAGTGTGACAGGAGGGGTGTGAGCTGGGGTGCCTGCTCAGCCCCCCCGGAAGGGGCATTTGGGTGCACCCAGGGACAGCAAGAATTCAGGCCCTCAGGCCAGTGCATTGGGGACAATGTGTGAGCCCTCCCATAAGCATTTTCTGCTCCTACCGGGAAAGGCAGCTGGGCAGGACTGTCCGGCAGCCCACATCCCTTTCAGCCCCAGGTGCAGGAGGTAACAGAGAGGGGAGGAAAGTCCATTGCCAGATCCTCCTCCCAGTAGGCTGGCCCTGCGCAGAGTCTGTGCATGATGGAGCCTCTCCCAGCAGGACTCTGGGTTGTTCTCTGCAAAGTGCTCAGCTGTTTCATTTTTTTGCAGGGAAGCGTGGGATCCATGCCCCCTGCTCCTCACTGACAGGAGTGCCCTCTTCCCTTCTTTTCACACAGGGTATGTCTACACTTCGCTCCTCCTTCGAGGGGGGAATGCAAATCCAGACGAGCAAAATTGCAAATGAAGCGTGGATTTGAATTTCCTGGGCTTCATTTGCATAATTGCATTATGGCTCTATTTCAAAATAGCATTATTTCAAAAAAAGAAATGCTGTCTAAACACGGCTATTTGGAAAGAAAACCCTTCTTTCAAAATAACCCTTACTCCTTATACAATGAGGTTTAAGGGTTATTGCAAAAGAAGCCCTCGGTCTCCATGAGCTGTACTGGGCAGAAGAACAAGAACCACATCCAGCTGGGGAGGAATGGCCACAATCGATCTTACGGAGTTCGATTTAATAAATCCAACTAAGACTCACTAAATCAAACCCAGAGGCCACCCCCACCAGCTGCCAGTACTTCTGCTCTTTGCTCCCTTTGGCTTCTCACTGTGGGGACACGGCCAAGCTCAACTGAAGGAAGCCGACTCCAGCTACGTAAGGCGGGGTGGTGGGAAGAGCAGACACATTGGCCAGGCACCACTACGGGCTGCATCTCTCACCTCCCCCATACCTGACAGGTGCCTGGGCCAGCTTAGTCATGGGGCCGCTCTCTGGGACTTTTCTCCCAGCTGCTCCACATGTTGCCATTGCCCATCCCAAGAGATGGAGGAGGAGAGTCACTCTCCAGGGCTGCAGGAGCTGCTGCAGAGGTTGCACCCTCAGGATCTCTGGACACTGACACCCCCAGGGAATCACAAGGGTGTGTGGCGCTGGCTCTCCTGTCCCAGCAATTGCAGTCAGAGCCCTGCCTTGCCAGTGCCAGTTACAGCAGCCTCTGCACCTGCTCCAGGCTTGTGGTTTCCTTCTTACCAATGTTTCTCCCCAATCAGCCTTTTCCTGAACCAGCATTTCCATGAGTGGCCAGGGGAGGCCTCTTCTGTGTCAAAGGAGGACGTAGGGAAATGTGAGCAAAGGCTGCAACAAGGCAGCAGGGGGAATTGACCAGCTAAGCCATCGCATCAGGCTCAAAAAAAAAAAAAAAAGGCAGTCATAAGATTGTTCTACTCTATGGTCCCAGACAACACCTTTGACTCCCATTTCCTTCCAGCCCTGGCGGTGTTTGGCTCCCTCGGCACAGAAAGCTACAGCTCAGGGGGCAGAGGCTCTAACATGCACATCTCCCCCAGCCACTGGGACTGTAGAGTTGCCTTTGAGGTTTGGCAAGGTTGAGGGGAGGGAGAAGTGCAGCAAACATTGACCATCTGGAATGGCAACCCCTGGTTCTCAGGGTTTGTGTTGGAGTCCTCAGGTGGGGATCCCGCCTCCTTTGGTTTGGTCCCTTCCTGAGGACACAGAATTAATAACAGAGATTTCAGTACACCTATGGGTGTGGACTAGCAGGCTCAGATGATTAGTGTTGGGTGCTAACAATGTCAGGGTGCTGGGTTCAAGCCTGCAAGCTTGTGGCAAAATGGCCTGCTCTCCTTCAGCTCCCTGCTCTGGGAGGGGAGCCTGGAACAGCCTGAATAGGTTGCAAGGAGCAGCTGGAGTCCTGGTTTGGAGGAGGGACCAGCAGACACAGAACCTGTGCAGCTCCAGCCTGCTGGGAGCAGACTCTGGCAACATCCTTCTCCTGGAGGCTGAAAAGGCCTTGGACCCTGAGCCACAGCCCTTGTGCCCACCTCTACAGTCAGCAGTGGTTGGATGTTAAGCCAAGGAGGCAGGGACCCTGAGGAAAAAGTGGGAGGGTTAATCCCATGAACATGATTGGTCAGTGCCAAGTAGTTGCTGAAAACAGTGGCATGATAATCAAAAGCAAGAGTGATTCTGGTCTAGCAGAAAGGTCCCTGCCACATACCAAAGCCAGGGATTGACCGAGGGACCTTTAGATCTTCAGTCCAATGCTCACCCAACTGAACTACTTTGGCTGCTGCAAAAAAGCTGCACTGACCTCCAATTCGCTGTCTGGGATGTTTGGTCGAGGGTGCGTGATGCTGGGATATTTTGTAGCTCCAGGCTCTACCAGAAGATGTTCCCCCCCCCCAAGCACTTTTCTCCTGTCTGCACCCCCAGAGCTGGAGATGTGGACATGCTCCTGTGCATTGTGGGGGATGCAGCCTGCCCTTTGCTCCCCGGGCTGATGAAGCCCAAGACAGAACACACTGCCTAAAGCAAAGAACGTTTCCCAGGCAGGCTCTGCAGAGCCCATTTTGATGTGGAGGAGCCTTCAGGCCTCTTAAAGGGAGATTCCTCTGTCTGCTGCCCTGGCTGGACCTTGGTGAGACAAACATTCCCTAAGTGGTGGTGGCCTGTGGTGTTCTCCAGAATAGTTGTGGAAACAAGCAGGAGATGTTCCTGCCAGGGTGGGGACCAGAAACTGACCAGAAACTGAGGAGCTCACAAGGGCCTTTCATCAGCTGCCATCCAGCAGCCCATCAGAGCACAAGAGAGCGTTCATGCTGCTGTGGACACTCTTGCGCAAAAGCACATGACTCTACATCTACCTGGAAACATCTCAATTGTCATCCCGGATGGGACCTCAACCCACAGTCCCTTGCCTTGTCCATTAAGGCACTGTGGCAGACGAGTAATATTAAAAAGACAGAAATTCTGTCTTCCAAATACACATTCCTCAACTTCTAGGTGCCAGATTTTAGCCCTTGGAAGGAGCCAGAAACACAGGAAGGGCTGATCACACCTCTCTGAAAATCAGCTCTCAGGAGGCACCTCCAGCTGCCCCCAGAGTGTGGGTCACCCCACACTAGCCATGGGTGAAACTCAACACCTTGACATCCCATCTCCCTCCCAACACCAGGGGCTTGTCTCCCACAGCCGTAGCCTCAGTACAGAGCTGCGCTGGCGCTCACTGCTCCTGGGGAAGGGAGCAGGTCCCACAGGGGCTGGGGGCTGGGGGCTGGTGGGGAATGGTTGGTTGTTACTGAAGGGGAAGGATAAAATGCAGCCACATTGCTGAGGGGTTGGGAGAGTGGCTGGGACTGGACTGGCAGTGCTGTGGGATGGCCCTGGGGCAGCTCTGCAATGTGACTGTGGCTCCCAAGGCAGCAAGTGCAGAATCCCCCTCGGCCAGCATAAGAGGCTCAGACCAGCCTGGTCTGAATCCAGCTGAAGAGCTCAAGTGCCCCACTGCTGGAGTGTCAGAGCCCCTGTCAATTGGCCCTGTGTTTGTCCCCTTCCCCACCAGGCAGGGCAGGACAGGGCCCATGCTCCCAGCAGGGACTTAGAGGCACCTCTCTCACACACAGAGCACTGGAACAACCATGGAGCAGGACTGAGTGGCCAGTGTGTGGTACCCAGGGACTTACAGTGGGAGTCAGAGCCCTGCCTTGCCAGTGCCAGTCACAGGAGCATCTGCACCCGCTCCAGGCTTCTGGTTTCCTTCTCCCTAACCAGCCTCTTCCTGGACCAGCAGTTCCATGGGTGGCCAGGGGAGGCCTCTTCTGTGTCCCAGAAAGGGATAGGAAAACACAAGCAAAGGCCACAGCAAGGCACCACTGGGAGTTGAACCCAGGATCTCCTGTTTACGAAACAGGTGCTTTAACCAGCTAAGCCATGGTGCCCTCTTCAGGCAGTTTGGTAAAACTGTTCTATTCTGTGGTCCCAGACAACACCTTTGACTCCCAAAGTGCAGCCAGTCCCCATTTCCCTCCTGCCCTGGCGGTTTCTGGCTCCCTGGGCACAGAAAGCTATAGCTCAGTGGGCAGAGGCTCTAACATGCTCATCTCCCCCAGCCCCTGGGACTGTAGAGTTGGCCTTGAGATTTAGCATTGCTGGGGGGAGGGAAAAGTGCAGCAAACACTGATCATCTGGATTGTAAACCCGTGGGTCTCAGGGTTTGGGTTGGAGACCCCAGGTTGGGGCCTGGCCTCCTTTGGGTTGGTCCCTTCCTGAGGGCACAGAATTAAGAGAGAATTCCTTTGCCCTGCAGCAATCTGAGTTGACCAAAGAGCAAGTAACAAATTTTTTGTTCACATATAAGTACAGGAGAAGGCCTTCCCACAGTAGTGATGGCCAAGTTGTTGGATTAAAAATCCAAAAGTGTTTCCCTATGCAGGTTCAAATCCTGCTCACAGTGAGGCCTGTATTTTGGTCACCCCCCTAACAAGGGCAACAAGCTTGGCTGCCAGCTGTTTGCACATCTGGACCCAGAAATATCCTGAACCTTGGTTCTGCCGGCCAGTTTCTTTTCAGCTCACTGCAAACTGCCTCCCAGCTGTAGGTGAGGCTGAGTGTGTGTGAAACCAGCTGCGCTTTGGATGATTTTGTTAATTGTTTAAAAAGCCTCATGCACCTCTTCTGCCTGGGGAGGTGTCTGTAATAGATGCCTAGAGTGATGTTACCCTTGTGCTGTGTCTACATTGGCATGATTTTACGCAAATGCTTTTAACGCAAGAGTTTTTGCGTTAAAGTATTTGCTCAAGAGAGCGGATACTTCTCCGGGGGAGGGAGCTCCAGCTGTTAGGAAGAAGCAGGTTTTAGTAGTGGGGGATTCGATCATTAGAAATATAGATAGTTGGGTTTGTGATGACCGGGAGAACCGTATGGTTACTTGCCTGCCTGGTGCGAAGGTTGCGGATCTCTCGAGGCATCTAGACAGACTTATGGGCAGTGCTGGGGAGGAGCCGGTCGTCGTGGTACATGTTGGTACCAATGACATAGAGAAGGGTAGAAGAGATGTTCTGGAGGCCAAATTTAGGTTACTAGGAAAGAGACTGAAATCCAGAACATCTTTGGTGGCATTCTCTGAAATGCTTCCAGTTCCACGCGCGGGGCCAGATAGACAGGCAGAACTTCAGAGTCTCAATGCGTGGATGAGACGATGGTGCAGGGAAGAGGGGGTTAGATTTATTAGGAACTGGGGACACTTTTGGGGTAGGGGGAGCCTATACAGGAATGATGGGCTCCACCTAAATCAAGGTGGATCCAGACTGCTGGCATTAAACATTAAAAAGGTCGTAGAGCAGTTTTTAAACTAAGAGGTGGGGGAAAGCCGATTGGTGCGGGGGAGCACCTGGATCGGACGGAGACTTCTCTTACATGAGGCTCCATAGGTAGGGATTCCCTAGAAGTTAGTCAGATAGGGAACGTGGGAAATAATATATGGGCAAGATCAGATGTGAAACAATCGTGCATAAAAAAATCCAATGTGTCTGTGAAAGGCGGACATATAAATAGTGGTAGTTTTCTAACATGCTTTTACATTAATGCTAGGAGTCTGTCTAATAAGATGGGTGAACTGGAGTACCTCATATCAAAGGAGGAAGTTGACATAATAGGCATCTCAGAAACATGGTGGAATGAGGACAATCAGTGGGACACTATCATACCGGGATATAAATTATATCGGAAAGACAGAACAGGTCGTGCGGGTGGCGGAGTGGTACTATATGTGAAGGATAATATAGAATCAAATGAAGTAAAAATCCTAAGGGAATCAAAATGTTCCATAGAATCATTATGGATAACAATTCATTCCTCTAATATGAATATGGCATTAGGAATATATTATCGACCACCTAACCAGGACAGTGATAGTGATGCTGAAATGATAAGGGAGATTAGAGAGGCTACCAAAATAAAAAACACAGTAATAATAGGAGATTTCAATTATCCCCATATTGATTGGGTGCATGTCACCTCAGGACGGGATTCAGAGATTAAATTTCTTGATGCCTTAAATGACTGCTTCTTGGAGCAGCTAGTACAGGAACCCACAAGGGGAGAGTCGATTCTCGACCTAGTCTTGACTGGAACGCAGGATCTGGTCCAAGAGGTAACTGTTACTGGACCGCTTGGAAATAGTGACCACAATATAATAACTTTTAATATTCCTGTGTTGGGAAGAACACCGCAGCGGTCAAACACTCTGGCATTTAATTTCAAAAAGGGGAATTACACTAAAATGAGGAAGCTAGTTAAACAGAAACTAAAAGGGAGAGTAATTAAACTAAAATCCCTGGAAGCTGCATGGGAACTGTTTAAAGACACCATACTAGAGGCCCAACTTAAATGTATACCCCAAATAAAAAAACACAGTAAGAGACCTAACAAAGAACCACCATGGCTAAACAGCCATGTTAAAAAGGCAGTGAGAGAGAAAAGGGCAGCTTTTAAAAAGTGGAAGTCAAATCCTAGTGAGGAAAATAGAAAGGAACATAAACACTCCCAAATTAAGTGTCATAATGTAGTAAGAAAAGCCAAAAAAGAGTTTGAGGAACAGCTAGCCAAAAATTCAAAAAATGATAGTAAAATGTTTTTTAAATACATTAGAAGCAGGAAGCCCGCTAAAAAAGCAGTGGGGCCCTTGGATGATAAAGATATAAAAGGAGCGATCAAGGAAGACAGTGCCATTGCGGAGCGATTAAATGATTTCTTTGCTTCAGTCTTCACGGCTGAGGATGTTACAGAGGTTCCTAAATCTGAGCCAGCCTTTTTAGGTGACAAATCTGAGGAACTCACTCAGATTGAAGTGACATTAGAGGAGGTTATGGAATTAATTGATAAGCTGAATAGTAACAAGTCTCCGGGACCAGACGGCATTCACCCAAGGGTTCTGAAAGAACTCAAAGGTGAAATTGCGGAGTTATTAACAGTGGTTTGTAACCTATCCTTTAAATCCACTTTGGTACCAAATGACTGGAAGATGGCCAATATAACACCAATATTTAAAAAAGGCTCTAGAGGAGATCCTGGCAATTATAGACCGATAAGTTTAACATCAGTACCAGGCAAATTAGTAGAAACACTAGTAAAGAGTAAAATTGCAAGGCACATAGAAGAGCACGAATTGTTGGGCAAAAGTCAGCATGGTTTCTGCAGAGGGAAGTCGTGTCTAACTAATCTGTTAGAATTCTTTGAAGGGGTTAATAAACATGCGGACAAGGGGCACCCAGTGGATATAATATACCTAGATTTCCAGAAAGCCTTTGACACGGTCCCACACCAAAGGCTTTTACGTAAATTAGGTGGTCATGGGATAGGAGGAAAGGTCCTTTCATGGATCAAGAATTGGTTAAAAGACAGAAAACAAAGGGTGGGAATAAATGGTAAATTTTCACAATGGAGGAGGGTAACTAGTGGTGTTCCCCAGGGGTCAGTACTGGGACCAATCCTGTTCAACTTGTTCATCAATGATCTAGAAAATGAGGTAAGCAGTGAGGTGGCCAAGTTTGCAGATGACACAAAGTTGTTCAGGACAGTCAAAAGCAAAAGGGATTGTGAAGAACTACAAAAAGATCTCAGCAAACTGAGTGATTGGGCAGCAAAATGGCAAATGAAATTTAATGTGGGTAAGTGTAAGGTAATGCATGTTGGAAAAAATAACCCAAATTACACGTACTACATGATGGGGTCAAATTTAGCTACGACAGATCAGGAAAGGGATCTTGGAGTTATAGTGGATAGTTCTATGAAGACATCCACGCAGTGTGCAGCGGCAGTTAGTAAGGCAAATAGGATGTTAGGAATTATTAAAAAAGGGATAGATAATAAGACAAAAGATATCATACTTCCCCTATATAAAACTATGGTACGCCCACATCTCGAGTACTGCGTGCAGATGTGGTCTCCTCACCTCAAAAAAGATATATTGGCATTAGAAAAGGTTCAGAAAAGGGCGACTAAGATGATTAGGGGCTTGGAAAGGGTCCCATATGGGGAGAGGCTAGAGAGACTGGGACTTTTCAGGTTGGAAAAAAGGCGATTGAGGGGCGATATGATAGAGGTATATAAAATCATGAATGGTGTGGAGAAAGTGATTATAGAAAAATTATTTACCTTTTCCCATAATACAAGAACTAGGGGACACCAAATGAAATTGATGGGTAGTAGGTTCAAAACTAATAAAAGGAAATTTTTCTTCACACAGCGCACAGTCAACCTGTGGAACTCCTTGCCCGAGGAGGCTGTGAAGGCCAGGACTCTATTAGGGTTTAACAAAGAGCTTGATAAATTTTTGCAGGTTAGGTCCATAAATGGCTATTAGCCAGGGATAAAGTATGGTGCCCTAGCCTTCATAACAAGGGCAGGAGATGGATGGCAGGAGATAAATCACTTGATCATTGTCTTCTGTTCTCCTTCTCTGGGGCACCTGGCATTGGCCACCGTCGGCAGATGGGATGCTGGGCTCGATGGACCTTTGGTCTGACCCAGTATGGCCATTCTTATGTTCTTATGTTCTTATGTACACTGGCATGTGCTTTTGCACAAGAGATGTGCTTTTGCGCAAAAGCATCCGTGCCAGTGTAGACGCTCTCTTGCGCAAGAAAGCTCCGATGGCCATTTTAGCCATCAGGCTTTCTTGCGCAAGAAATTCATGTTGCCTGGTTACACTGGCCTCTTGCACAAGAACACTTGCAGAAGAGGGCTTATTCCTGAGCGGGAGCGTCATACTTCTTGCGCAAGAAGCACTGATTTCTTACATTAGAACGTCAGTGTTCTTGTGCAAGAGCTCCCCGCCAGGGTAGACAGGCATCATGTTTTTGCGCAAAAGCGGGTGCTTTTCCGCAAAATCATGCCAATGTAGACACAGCCTCAGGTTTTACCCCTTGTAACCTAACCCAGAGACTCCCAACAGGTCTGTCTCCTGTGTCCATCTCCACCTCAGGCCAAGTGTGTGCATGTTTCATATCTCAGGAAACTCCTCCTCCCTTTTTCCCTGCCAATCCTTCCTGAGGAAGCTGTACCCTTCTGTGCCAATATTTCAGTCATGTGTATTATGCCACCAAGTCCCTGTGATACCAACTTCTTCCTGCTTATTACCCATCGTTACTGTGTGTCTATACCAGCATCTAAGACAGATTAGATTTTGCTTCCCAGTGGTCCCGCATCCCCCCTTTATGTCTGTTGTTACAGCCTGTGCTCTCTCCCATTTCTGCCCCATCTCCCAAGTGTCCATGTTATTCACTTACCTGTGGGCTTTGGTCACCTGCCCACATCAAACCTCATTTAAAGCCTCCTCATTCGGTTAGCCAGTCTGCATCCAAATACTTTTCCCCTTCCTTGACAGGTGAACCCCATCCTTGCTGAGCAGCCCTTCCTGCAACAGCATCCCATGGTCAAGGAAGCCAAAGGCCCCTGCCCACTGAGCTGTAGCTTTCTGTGCCCAGGGAGCCAGACACTGCCAGGGTGGGAAGGAAATGGCTGCATGTTGGGAGTCAAAGGTGTTGTCTGAAACCTTAAATTAGGTCTGAAACCTTAAATTACAGCATTATCTGAGGAGGGTACCATGGCTCAGCTGGTGAAAACACTTGCTTTCTAATCAGAAGTTCCTGGGTTCAACTCCCAGTGGTGCTTTGTTACAGCCTTTGCTCATATTTTTCTATGTCCTTCTGGGACACAGAAGAGGCCTCCCTTGGCCACCCATGGAACTTCTCGTTCAGGAAAAGGCTGATTGGAGAGGAGCATTGGGAAGAAGGAAGCCACAAGCCTGGAGCGGGTGCAGAGGCTGCTGTGACTGGCTCTGGCAAGGCAGGGCTCTCACTGCAATTGCTGGAACAGAAAAGCCAGTGCCACATGCCCTTGTGATGCCCTGGGGTGGGTGGGAGTCAGCGCCCAGAGATCCTGCAAGTGCAAAGCTCCTGCAGCCATGGAGAGTGACTCTCCTCTCCCCTCCCATGGGATGGGCAATGGCAACAAACATGTGGAGCAGCTGGGAGAAAAGGCTCATGTCTAAGCTGGTCAAGACACTTGCCAGGTACAGGGGAGGTAGCCCCCAGTGGTGCCTGACCAATGTGTCTGCTTTTCCTACCATCCGTCAATATGTACCTAGAGTCGGCTTCCTCCAGTTGAGCTTGGCCTTGTCCCAACAGCAGAAAGCCCTCTCTTACTACGCCATACTGTAAATCTTCTTGCGCAAGAGTGGGCGGGAAGTGTGGATGCTCTGCAGATTCTTGCACAAGAACGGCCGTTGTTGCGCAAGAACCTGCCAGTGTAGACATAGCTGCAGTGTGGACATTTTCCTTCTGTGCGAAAACCCCTTTTCCTGCAAGATCCTTATGCCACAAAAAAAGAGGTTTACCAATCTTGTGGAAAAAGGGGTTTTTAGTGCAAAAAAGAAAATGTCCACACTGCTTCTTTTTGCACAAAAACCCTAGCGAAAAAACGGATTAGCAGTAAATATGCAAATGAGATTGCAACTCATGCAAATGAGTCCCACATTAGCATATTCTTTGCAGAGAAAACACACAGTGTAGATGTAGCCAGAGAGTAGAACCCTTCACTCTCTCACCATCAGGATCTTGCTGTCCAGCTTCTTCCCCACCACCGGCAGCTGCAGTCCCTTTCATTTACTGGGTCAGCTAGCGGTAGGAAATGGAGCAAAGTAGCAAGTCAGGCTGAGGTGAAGTGTTCACAAGGTGCGTTCCCCTCCCCTGCAGAGCAGGGTGTTAGAAAGAGCGAGGAACAGAACAGTCATCCAAGTTCTATCAACACTCAAATGTGTTTCTGTGGTGTGGGGGTTATCATGTTTGCCTAACATACAAAAGGTCCCTTGTTCAAAGCCAGGCAGAAACACAGGGTCTTCTCTTACTGCTGCTTCCCCTGGGTGCCCAGGTAAGTGCAGATCCTGCTGACCAGCCTGTGCCTGGGATGAGCCCAACTCCCATGTGACAGAGGGGAGTGACATCAGCTGATAATGTCCCTGGGTGCCAGCTGTGGGAAGCAAGATGAATCCAGCCAGGCAGCTTTTGGAGGCTTGTGGCTTGGCCTCCTCTGCCCTGGGAGGCTGGTGCATTGGGCCGGCTCTGCCTGCTGCCTCCCTTGTGTGACTTGCCCAGTGTACACAGGCCAAATGTCGGAAAAGCCTCTTCCAAAAAAAGCAGAAGAAAAAGCTACACAAATTGGGTTTTGAAATTTGCGTAGCTTTTCCCAGAAGAGCAGTGTAGTGTAGACGTAGCCTGAGTGTTGCTCAGCACCAGTAGGAGACAGGGAGGGACAAAATGGTGTAATGGCAACTGCAGCCTTTCAGAACAACCCCCAGCCCCACCCCCAAGAACCAGCCCTTTCCTCCACCCTCACTGGGGTCTGCTGGGAACTGTCTGGACTCAATCCACCCCGGTGTCAGCCTAAGGATTGCCTGTTCTGTAAAAGGTGCACTGGTAATGAGGAAGCAGCTAAAGTGACACCCATAGGACTTGAACCCACAATCTCTAAATGACTAGGGGGGGGTCACATTAACCACTGTAACTTAAAAGCCCAACATGCTTTCCATTGCACCACAAAGCCTGATATCTCCACTCTCTGCTTTGTAGCATGGCAATTGCTGGGGGTAAAGAAAGGGGAGCAGGTCTGTCTCTTTTGGGAGAGCAGGTAGGAAGAGGGGTCACTGAGCCTCTGCCAGTGAAAGTAAGGGACAGGAGCAGAGCTGCAGGTGGAGAACACAGGCATCAATCTCACTGCTTCTTGCATGCTAAGCAAGCACTCTACCACTTAAGCTAATTCCCCTAGCTATAAAAGCCCTGCCTGCCCCCCCCACCTTGTTCCAGAGCCCACAATGTCCCTGCATCTGCCCAAGGCTCCTTTCTGAAAGGGCCACTTGTGAGACTGACACCCGTGGGCCAGCTAGCTCGGAGGTTTAGGACGTGGTGCTCATATCGCACTGACACATCTTAAGAGCAAGCCCCTTATTTCAAACCATAACAGGCTCGCTATTCCGACGTCCCTGCAAACCTCATGGCACGAGGAGTGAGAGGCATTTCGGAATAGCGATTTATTTAGAAATAAGTGCTGTGTAGCTAGTGCCAAATTACAATATAAGCTATTTCAAAATTGACTTGAAATAAGCTACACAATTGCATTGCTTATTCTGAGCTATGGGATGTACCCCTAGTGAGTTACAGCTCAACTCTTCCCCCAGCTCCCTGGTCCACCCACCCACTGCTGCCTTGCAGGCTCATGTCCTGCCCCTGGCCAGCCCCTTGGCATGTGTGAGCTGCTCTCCCTGCCCCCACTCACTCAGGGCTGGTTCTGGGGCTCAAGCAGAGAACATCAGAGGCTGCTCAGGGTGCCACATTGCTAGGCCAGGGGCCCTCCTGTGGGGCCTGTGAGTGTTTCTGTCCCTCCTGTACAGACACGACCATAGAGAGATTCACTGAACAGGCCAAGATCACTCAGTGAGTTAGAGCCCAGCTCTGCCCCCAGCTCCCTACCCCACCTACCGATGTGCTTACTCTCTCTCTGCCATGGGGCTGTTTGAATTGGCCTCTTCTCTCTGGAACCAGGTTTAAGCCATGGCTGAGACTCTGGACTGGGAGCTGGGTATGGGCGGAGAGGGGGGGTCTGAGTGTGGGGGAGGAGGCGTGTGTTCCTCTGGCTCAGCTTTTCCCTGTCTTCTACCCCAGCAATTGCCCTGTTGAATAGCAGAGGGAGAGAATGCGGCTCTGTTTGAACATAAGGGCTCTGTGGCACACCAGCAAGCATGTTAGCAGTTTAAGCAGTGGTGCTTGGTCTGAGCCATGCCAGTCATTCAAAGGTTCTGGGTTCAAATTGCACCACAGTTGCTTTCAGCTGCTGTCTGATTTACAGAGTGGCTTTTACAGAACAGGCTGGACCTGCCCCTGTTGCATGATGGGAGTGACAGGGAGCTTGTGAGAGGACTTCTCTGGGTGTGAAAGATGTGCCTCTAACTCTAGTGTCTGGCTCTGACACTCCAGTTTGCTCTGACAGACAATAAACTTTGTGCAATGAGAGAGTTGGCAAGGATGCTCCACAGTGGCTGTCTTCCTTTCCACAGAAGCTGTTCAGACCCCTCACTAGCAAATGCTGGTGTTAGGTGCACATCTGAGTGCTAAAAGCCCAGGTATACAGTCAGAATGAAGGGGCACATTTTGCTCTAAAAGGCCCAGCACTGAGACAGACAGAGGGAGGTGGCTGTAGCAGAACAGGGTCTGTCTAGAAACAAAGTGGAGCCTGAGGATGAGAAGGCCCATGAAATGCAGAGACTCCAGAGGAGTGGGGGGGGCTACTTATTTGGTTTGGCAAATGGACAGAAAATCCCCAGGCCCTGAGCATGGTACGGGTGAAGCCCATAGGGCAGGTTGCCTGGTGGGGTTTGGGGGCGTGGAGAAGCTGGGAAGCTCTGTGAGTGGATAAGGTCCCTGGCTGTGCTGCGCCACCTGCCGTGTGTGTGACTCAGACTGTCCCTCGTGCCCCTTTTATGTGTCTGTTGCGCTTCCAGCTTCTTTCCTCAGGCACGTTCATCCGGCAAAGACCCCACCAGGGATCTTGTATCTTCCTTTGTGCAGCTCAGCCACAGACACAGCAGAAGGGTTTTCCTGCAGCCACCGGCCACAATCCCTCTCTCCAGGGAACTTCAGCCCCTCGGACCAGGCAGCTGCTCCCAGCATTCAGGAGGTACCAGGCGGAGAAGAGACCGTCTGACACGGTGCTGCCAGGGAGGGGCCTCACTGCTAGTCACTGTTCCTGTTCCAGGAGCGGAGCGAGTTTTGTCCTGGGCACCAATATTGAAGGCATGTGCACCTGTTTGTGTGTGAGCCCTTATGGCACCTGCCAACTCCTGCTGGGGGGTGAAGGGTCCCCTGGCCCCATAGCTCCTGGTGGGTAGAAGTGGAGAGACCCCTGATCCTATATTTCCTGTTGGGGAGGGGTGGAGGGACCCCAAGCTCTTGCCAGGAGGGACCCTGACCCCTTATATCCTGATACAGTTTCAGTTTTTCCCTGGCGGATGCTCCAGACATGAGGGACGCCAGCGCACTGGCCCAGCCTGGGCCGGCAGTGATGGTTTTTACACATGCAGGGAAATGCCCTGGCTTCTCCACCTCACAGAGATGCTGCCTCTCCAGGAGGCGGATGAACTGCAGGTGCGGGACAGCTCCCTCCCAGCAGGGACAGCAGCCAAGGCACCAAATATCGCTGTGTCTGCAGCCGGTGTTGGGAACTGGGCAGGGAACAGGAGGCTTTTGTGTAACACACATCTCAGGTAGGCGGGACCCTCACTGAGCCCAGACTGTGACTGGTCCTAGTCAGGAATATGTCCTGGGGCTGGTTTAGTGACACTCTAAGGGGCTGTGTCTACACTAGGCGTAAGAGCGACGCTGCCGCGATTGATGTTCCGGGCTCTAGGGAAGACCGGCTGATTGGAACTGAGCTGTGCAGAGTCTTGTAAAGGGGAACCGCAACTTCCCTGGATATTTGCTGAGTTTTACATGAGGGTTTATCAGAAGGGACGTTGTGGGCTCTGGAACAAGGTGGGTGGGGCAGGAAAACTTTTCAAAGGTAAGGGAATTAGCTCAAATGATAGTGTGCTCACTTTGCACATGAAAGACAGTAGGATCGATACCCCCATTCTCCACTTGTAGATGTTTGTTCCTCTTTTTCACAGGCAGAGCCAGCAAGCAGCTAAGTGCTTCCAGGGCCTCCTTCCCTCTTCCAAACAGCAACAGGCTGGTTTCCACAGTGCAGGGGGTGTCACGTTTGCCTCACAGGGAACAGTTCCATGGCTAAAAGTCAGGCAGGCAAAGTCCAGCCTATAACACCCAGAGGAGGGGATTCACCTGCCTGGGGAGGGCAGGAACAGACCAGCACTTGGGAGCTTGGCTGCCAGCTGCTTAGCACATCTGGACACAGAAGAATCCCAAGACTTGGTTCTGTCAGGCAGCAGTTTCCCCTCTTCTGTTTCTTTTCAGCTCACTGCAAACTGCCTCCCAGCTGTAGGTGAGGCTGAGTGTGTGTGAAACCAGCTGCACTTTGCATGATTTTGTTAATTGTTTAAAAAGCCTCACGCACCTCTTCTGCCTGGAGAGGTGTGTGTAATAGCCGCCTAGTGTGACATCACCCTGGGGTATTACCCCTTTAACCTAACCCAGAGACTCCTGAGAAGTCTGTCTCCTGTGTCCATCTCCACCTCAGGCCAAGTGTTCGCATGTTTCATAGATAAGGAAACTCCTCCTTTCTTTTTCCCTGCCAATCCTTCCTGAGCAAGCTCTACCCTTCTGTGCCAATATTCCAATAAAGTGTATTATCCCACCAAGTCCCAGTGATACCAACTTCTTCCTGCTCATTACCCATCATTCCCGTGTGTCTATATCAGCATCTAAGACACAGATTAGATTTTGCTTCCCAGTGGTCCCGCGTCCTTCCTTTATCTCTGCGGTTACAGCCCCTGCTCTCTCCCATTTCTGGCCCATCTCCCAGGTGTCCATGTTATTCACTTATCTGTGGGCTTTGGGCACCTGCCCCCATCAAACCTAGTTTAAAGCCTCCTCACTAGGTTAGCCAGTCTGCATCCAAATACTCTTCCCTTCCTCAACAGGTGAACCCCACCCCTGTTGAGCAGCCCTTCCTGCCACAGTATCCCATGGTCAAGGAAGCCAAAGCCCCCTGCCCACTGAGCTGTAGCTTTCTGTGCCCAGGGGGCCAGACACCGCCTGGGCTCGATGGCTGGAGAGAAGTGGGGAATGGCTGCACTTTGGGAGTCAAAAGTGTTGTGTGGAAACATAAAGAGCCATTTTAAAAAAACTTTGTAGGAGGACACCATGGCTTAGTTGGCTCAAGCACCTGCTTCCCAAACAGAAGATCTTGAGTTCAACTCCTGCTGGTGCCTTGTTGTAACCTTTGCTCACATTTTCCTAGGTCCTTCTGGGACACAGAAGAGGCCTCCCCTGGCCACCCCTGGAACTGATGGTTCAGGAAAAGGCTGACTGGGGAGGAGTGTTGGGAAGAAGGAAACCACAAGCCTGGAGCTGGTGCAGAGGCTGCTGTGACTGGCAATGGCAGGGCTCTCACTATAATTGCTGGGACAGGAGAGCCAGCACCACGTGCCCTTGTGATTCCCTGAGGGGGTCAGTGCGTAGAGAGCCTGAGGGTGCAACTTCTGAATGTGCTGCAGCCATGGAGAATTAGGGTATGTGGGCATCAGCTGCTTCTCACCTGTGGGGGAGAAACCTCTTCCGACTTGTGGTTTCCTTCTTCCCCACACACCTCTCCACTCAGACTTTTCCTTAGCAAGCAATTCCATGGGTGGCCAGGGGAGGACTCTTCTGTGTCCCAGAAGGGCATAAGTAAATGTGAGCAAAGGCTGCAACAAGGCACCAGTGGTAACTGAACCCAGGAGCTGCAGTTTATTAGGCAAGTGCTTTAGCCAGCTAAGCCATGGTGCCCTACTCAGACCCCTCTCTAAACTGTTCTACTGTATGGTCCCAGACAACACCATTGTCTCACAAAGTTCAGCCACTCCCCATTTCCCTCCTGCCTTCCCACCCTGGCAGTGTCTGGCTCCCTGGGCACAGAAAGCTACAGCTCAGTGGGCAGAGGCTCTAACATGCACATCTCCCCCAGCCACTGGGACTGTAGAGCTGCCTTTGAGGTTTTGAAGGGTTGGGGGAGGGCGAAATGCAGGAAACTTTGATTATCTGGCTTGTAAACCCCTTGGTCTCAGGGTTTAGGTTGGAGTCCCCATGTGGAGGCCCGGCCTCCTTCAGTTTGGTCCCTTCCTGAGGGCACACAATTGACAACAGAGAATTCCTTTGCCCTGCAGCAATCTCTGTTGGCCAAAGGGTTAGCAACCGAATATTTGCCCAAGCTTAAGTGCAGTAGCAGAAAACCTGCTAAGTGTGTTTCTGTGGTGTAGTGGTTGTCATGTTTGCCCAGCCTGCAAAAGGTCCCCGGGTCAAAGCCAAGCAGAAATGCAGAGTGTTCTCTTATTGCGGTTCCCCTTGGTGCCCACACGGCAATTCCAGGGTCTGTCCCTGGGTGCAGGGATGGGCGGCATGTGTGCTGGCTTTCAGGAGCATGTGGGAGACAGCTAAACAACTTAGGCTGAGATGGGAGGAGGCAGGGCTGGGGCTGAGACTTATCTACAGTACCTTGCCTGGGACCTGGTTGTTGCGGCCACACAGTCCAGGGTCCACCCTCGAAGTGCCACTACTGTGGCTGTGCACCTTCGGGGCATTGTGGCTGTTGCCTTTGCTGCAAGGGGACATAAAGGCACATAACGTCCCGCCACATGCCCAGACCCCAGCCACGCCATTCCCCTCGCTTTCTTCCCACCCAGCACCCCCAGCTTGCTTTGACACTCTCCCTTGTTCCTGCTCCCCCACCCCGCTCCTTCATCCACGTTCCTTCTGCACCCTTTCTCCTGGCCACACACGGCACTCCTTGGGGCTTCTCAAGCCAGGCTCTGCAAGGAGCCAACAGGGCAGGAACCAGCCCTTGGAGCTCAGCTTGCACCGGATCTGGTAGTTTCTCGCCACATCTGACCTGAGAAGAGGTGACTTGTTCTTCTTCCTTCTTACCTTACGTCTCCGTTCCCTTCAAAGGTCTCTGCTGCCTCGGGACCCGCCTCCTCAGGGTGCTGCCCCTCTGCCACTGGGCTGGGAGTGGGAGACTCCACAGTCTCTGCACTGGGGCTGAGTAGTCTCACGGGGACTCATCTGTTGATGATGTTAGTCAGCCCGATGGCCAGCCGGATCCATTCGGTAGCGCTGCCCGAGAGGGAGCTTTACAAGTGTCCATTGGTATTTTCTGGGGCTCTGTGTAGGGGGATTGGGCTTGGCCATCTTTTCCACAGGAAATGCCTCTTCTTTGGAACAGCAGCTTCCATGAGTTCATGGAACTTCTTCTTCTCGGCTTGGGAAAGGGATGACTAAGGGCAGATGGGACAGAGTTTTATGCAATGATGACAGGGGTGCAGAAAGCAAATAAGAATTTTGTTTTCTCTTACTTAAGGTCCCAGGTCACAGAATGAAACTAGTAAGTAACCAAATTAAAAATAAACCAAAAGGAAGCATTTTTGCACCCAATGGAACTCCTTGCAAGAGGATGTTGTGAAGGTGAAATCTACAAGAAGGTCCAAAAAAGAACTGGATGGTTTAATGTAGGAAAGGTCAATCAATGGCATTTAACCAGGATGGACAGGGCAGGTGTCCCGACCTGGTGTATTCCAGAAGTTAGGAATGGGCGACAGGAGGGATCACTTAACAATTGTCTGTCCTGAGGATTCCCAGTGGGCAATGAAATTGTCTGCTGTCGTGAGACAGGATCCTGGGCTAGTTGGACAACTGGCATGGCCCAGTCTGGCTGTTCTGATGTTCTGTTTGGTTTCTGTTCTTATCCCCTCTGGGCAATGGAAAATGTACCCCCGTCCTGAAGGGGACAGAAAGTGGCCTGTGAAAGGCTAGTGTAGGTAAGGAAATAAACACATTCATGTGTCTTTGATGGTCTAGTGGCTAGGATTCAGCCTTTTCACTGTTGAGATCTGTGTTCAATTCCTAGTCGGGGAAGCCAGCTCTGGTTTTCACATGACCACTACCCACTCATTTATCTTACCTCATTATTACAGCAGCTGTGACCCAAGAGGTTCACGCAGGGCACCTCTCCCACCTCTTCCTCACTGCTAAGACAGCACCTGCCATTTTCACAAGCCCCACAGAAGAGGCAGAACTGAGTGACTCAAACTGCCCCTCTCCTCTCCCATGTGAGCAGCACTGCAGGAAGCTCTGTGGCACACACAGCACTAGCCCAGTGCACAGTCAGGTCGGCACAAGATGCCTTGGTTGTTGAAGGAGACAACACAGAACTGGCTCCCCCCGCCCCCCACTCAGTAACCTGGGGAAATGATCCACCAGGCCTGGGCCCCTCGGAGAGGCAACGATTCCCCACTGGCCAGGGCAGACCCTCCTTCTGACACAGCCATGGAGGCTTCTCCCCCTGGTCCTGCCTCCCCCCTTTCACTCAGCTCTCAGTACTTGTTGGTGGTACCGGGGGTGGGCGTCACTGTGAGAGCCACCTGGGCAGGTTCCTGCCACAGAGACACGTCCCAGAGCAGGACTGATACTCAGATGGACACTGAGTGTTGCTCAGCGCTGGGGTGAGACAGGGAAGGACAAAAGGGTCTAACGGTGCCTGCAGCCTTTCAGAACAGCCGCAGGCCCCACCCCCAAGTACCAGCCCTTCCCTCTGCCCTCGCTGGGCTCCACTGGGCACTGCCTGGACTCAGGCCTCCCCGGTGCCAGCCTAAGGGTTCTGGAGAAGACATGGCAGTTCCATGGGCAGAGTCCTGAGCCCCTGGCTGGGCAGGGCTCATTTAGCAGCTGGGGGGCTGGGCTGCTGCACAGCTTAGAGCAGGGGTGGGCAATGACTTCTGATGGGGAACCACTCCCAGGGCTGCACTTTTCCATGCTATTAATGGAGGAGGTGGGGGTCTGGGATGCAGGTTGGGTGCAGACAGGAGCTTGGGGCAGAGGACTGGGGTGCAGGAATGGTTGCAGGGGGTTGGGTTGTGACCTGAGGCAGAGGATTGGGGTGCAGGATCTGGGCGGGGTGCGGTTTCAGGAGGGGGGCAGAGGGTTTGGTTTATGTGGGCTACCAGTGGGTTGAGGGAAGGGAGGGGCTGGGGTGCCAGAGAATTTCCTGGCTCACTCCCAGCCAGCAGCCCAGCACATTTCTCAGGCAGCCTGCCCTGCCCCCACACAGGCTCCCAACCTCCGTTAGCCAATAAGCTGAAGTGCTGCAAAAGCCCCTTGTGATGTCACTGCCACACCCACCCCTGCCCTCCAGGGCTAATGTCCTGCCCTGCTCTTTGCATGGCTGAGCTGTTCCCAGCGGTGAAAGTGACACTTTTCGTACAGGGACTGTTCTATTGGGCACCACCCTTTGGGCTGGGGGAGGCTCAAGGCAGAAACAAGGGGGGTTTCAATAAAGCTACATGTGAATGGATCCATCTAGCAACCACTGCCAGCCACACGCACAGCGGGAGGTTTTTGTGCAAGCACAACATGCAGTGGAGACATACTGAGAGAGAAGTGGCGGGCTCAGAAGGGGGTGAGTGGGCACCTCAGGGGCCAAAGTAGCTCAGTGGGGAGAGTGTTTGGCTGAAGATCTAACCATCCCTGGTTGAATTCCAGACTTTGGCAAAAGCCTTTGTTCTTGAGGCTTATCCTTTCTTTGGCTCCTCTGTGAAGAGTCCAGCTGTGGCTCCTCGAAGGGCCTCGTCTGCCCTGCTGCTCCACCTAGGAGCTAGCAAATCCTGACTCTCCTCTGCCAGGGAAAGAGAAAGGAGCTCTCCTTAGAGGAGCATCAAACCAGACCCCTAATAACACCTGCTCTGCCAGCTGAGCTATTGAAGCTCTTCCCTCACTGCTGCTTGTCCATCATGGCAGGAACAGAATCCGGGACTCACCAAATCAGGCCGGGAATATTGCTGAGCCTCATTTGCATAGCTAATGAGCCATCATATTTGCGGAAGAAGCTCTTGCGCCAGAAGGAGCTGTCTACACTGCCCCTTCTAGCGCAACGAAAACCCTCTTGCGGAATGCCGTTACGCCGATTATTTTCAGGACATCACAAGGGCCTTTTGCAGCCCCTCAGCTTATTGACCTAAAGGAGGTTGGGAGGTGATGACCTCACAGAGAGTCCATGACAATGGCCAGGTGGGACAGGCTGCAGGGCAGGGGCCATCTCAGAAATGCCCCCCTGACTTTGCTGCAGGGAGTCTCCTTCTTGAGATCTGCCCTTGAGGCTAGAGAGAGAATGAGGGTCAAAAGCACGAGTATGAGGAGAAGCCTCGTTGGAGCCATCTCCTTTCACTCGACTAACTGACATAGAAGACAGATGTCCCCGTGGAGATGGTAAGAGTCACCAAGAGGGTTGGTGCTTGGACAGCAGGAGAGTTAGCTCAAGTGGTAGAGCACTTACTTAGCATATAAAAGGCAGTGGGATAGATATCCACATTTTCCCGTGAGGTGTGGTTCCTATTTTTTTCACAAGCAGAGCCAGCCAGAGGGCCAAGAGCCTCCAGTGGCCCCTCCCTCTTCCTATTCACTCACCCCAAAAGACAGTCACGGCTTAGTTCCAAATCTGTTGTTGAAGCAAAGGCCTCACTCAGTTAGGTGGCGAAACAGACAGCTTTATTGATCAATAAAGCAAAGTGAGCCAAACCTGGTCCCAGCATAGCTGGGCCCAGTAAGGCTGGCTAATACCATCAATCCTAGTATCTTTATACCCTGAGCCAAACAGTCTGACGTCAGGGCATCCAGTTACAGAAATTGTCAATTAAACTTGGAAAAACAAAGCCTTATCAGCAAGATGGTGGACAGGTACGAGGGAATGCATCTCCTTTCTTGACCAGCCCAATTAACACATTCCAATAGCCCATC
Source organism: Pelochelys cantorii (assembly GCA_032595735.1). Lineage (NCBI taxonomy): Eukaryota > Metazoa > Chordata > Testudines > Trionychidae > Pelochelys > Pelochelys cantorii. The sequence continues at coordinate 4,175,539 of CM064345.1, read as the reverse complement.
CTGTCGGCCTCTCTCACGGGGTGACAGAAAGCTCACTCTGGTCTACGTGCTAAAGAGAAAAGCTGAAATGGTTTCTGTTATACAAGATGGCTTCTAGCTAAATATGAAATGGTTTCCACACTGTAAACGCCATTGCACGAGGGATAACGCCTCTTCTGAAATAGCTATTTTGAAATAGTGGAAGAGTGGACGCTCCACTGCTGCTATTTCAAAATAGCTCCTCCCCAGGGCCATTCAAAGTCATAACTCCCCAGTGCCTCCTGGGGCTCTAAGTCGAGGTAGAGCGTCCACTGGCAGCTTCTTGTGCAACAACTCTTTTCGGGAAGAGTTCTTGTTCAAAAGGTCTTGCACAAAAGTGCATCCACACTGCCATTTGCTTTTGTGCAAGAGATGTGCTTTTGCACAAGAGCATCCATGGCACTGTGGACGCTCTCTTGTGCAAGAAAGCTCTGCTGGCCATTTTAACCATAGGGGCTTCTTGCACAAGAAATTCATGCTCCCTGTCGACACTGCCCTCTTGTGGAGAGCTCTTGACAAGAGGGCTTATTCCTCGTGGGGAGAGGAATAACTCTTCCGGAAGAAGCCCTGTTTTCTGATGCTGTACTGTAAATTTACTTGCGCAAGAACGTGCATGAAGTGTAGATGCTCTGCAAGTTTTTGCGCAGAAAGCCTGCAGTGTAGAGGTAGCCCCTGAGATGGACTGCAGCAGAAATCTCCACCTGAGTGAAGAAATGGCCTAATGGTGCAATTAGTTAGATGCTGACACTAAGAGCCCCATTGCTGGTAACTCACAGAGGCCCTTGTTGCCCGAGGAAGGGGTGTGGCCAAAACACAGGCCTTCCTGTGACCAGGATTGGAACGTACACAGGGAAACCCTATTGAATTTCAAGTCCAACACCTTAACCACTCGGCCATCACAGCTCTAGGTAGTCTTAAAACAGGGAAACTGGTAAATAATCCGAGTGTGCAAGCCTAACGTCACCTGCCATAGAATTCACCAGCAAACCATTTCAATGGTAGTGCAGAGGAGTCCCGGCCGTTCTGGTCTTAGGCTGCCTTGAAGCTGAGTTCTGCTTCAAGGTCTTCTCTCCTCCTTCTTGGTCTTCCTTTCCCTTTCCCTTCCTCTTCTCTTCTCCCCTTTTCCTTCTTCTTGCTGGTCTCCTTCTTGGACCCCAGTTTATATAGAGAAACTCAAAGGCTGCGTCTAGACTGGCAAGTTTTTCCACAAAAGCGGCCGCTTTTGCGGAAAAACTTGCCAGCTGTCTACACTGGCCGCTTGAATTTGCGCAAGAACACTGACGATCTAATGTAAGATTGTCAGTCTTCTTCCGCAAATACTATGCTGCACCCGCTTGGGCAAAAGCCCTTTTCCGGAAATGCTTTTGTGCAAGAGGGCCAGTGTAGACAGCTAAAAACTGTTTTGCACAAAAAAGCCCCAATGGCGAAAATGGTGATCGGGGCTTTCTTGTGCAAAACCGCGTCTAGATTGTCATGGACGCTTTTCCGCAAAAAGTGCTTTTGTGGAAAAGCGTCCGTGCCAATCTAGGTGCTCTTTTCCCCAAATGCTTTTAACGGAAAAACTTTTCCTTTAAAAGAATTTGTGGAAAATCATGCCAGTCTAGACGTAGCCAAGACTGCTCAGTTCTACCTTAACCAATTATTTTAGTACAATTTCACTAACCAATCATAACATACTGTAACAGAATGACCTAACCAATCATACCCCACCACCTTAGTTGATTTACACCCAGCAAAATCAATTATACAGCAGACAGAAACGGATCCAAACCAGACTATCACATGGACAAACAATAGGAAAGTGAGGACAAGAATCATAGAATGCCAATTGCACAACCACAGCTATTGGTAAGCAGTCTTATGCCAGACAAAATGCTGTTAATTAAGTTTTCTTTAGCCACCTTGAGATCCACTTCTTGCCTGGGGACAGTGGGTGACACTAGGATAAGATCCCTTCTCACAGCCTAGTGTGACACTGTTTAAATGTCATTTAGATGGAAAGTGAGCATGTGATTCCAAGCTTCTCGCTGCTGCTCTTCAATCTGGCTGCAGAAGAAGGCTTCAATTTAGACCTACTGAATAGTGACAGGCCTTCCAATAGGGCTACAGAACAACCACTTTTCCAGGTCAAAGACAGCAGGACCCACAAGCACAGACAGAGGAAGATAAACACAACTGGGAAAGGACTTGATCCCCTTCACTCTTCTGATCCAAAGTCAGACAACTTAGCCTTTAGGCCACACCCTCTGGCCTTATTTCAAATTGGACTTCTTGAAAGGTGTAGGTAGGTAAAAGTCTAGCTAGTCCATCAGGTTTTATTATTTTCCTTGTTTGGGGGTTTAGAAATCACATCTGAGCCACCTCTCACCCCCCTGCCAGCACCCAGACAGAAGGCCAGTGCACATGGAGCCAGCGACCGTGGCGAGGGAGGCAGCTGCAGCACAATTCTAGGCCTGGGGCACATTGAACAACTGTTTGAAATATTTTTAAAACAAAAAATGTGAAAAGCTTTAGGCTGCATCTACACCGCAGGGTTCTTGCACAAGAACTGTTTGGGGCAAGAGATCTTGCGCAAGAGCAGGTCTGCACGGCCATACACTTTTCCCTGAGAGAGAGATAGCTGAGTGGTTTAAGCATTAGTGTCCTAAACCTAGTGTTATGAGCTCAATCCTTGAAGGGGCCTTTCAGGGATGTGGGGCAAATCTGTCAGGAATGGCCCTTAGCCCTGCCATGAGTGCAGGGGGCTGGATTACATGACCCCCCAAGATTCTCTCCAGCTCTACAAGATGCTCTATCTCTTTATAAAGAGTGTCCATGGCAGTGTGGATGCTCTCTTGTGCAAGAAACCTCTCAAGGCTATTTTAGCCACAGGGGTTTCTGGTGTAAAAAATCCCTGTTTCCTGTGCACACTGCCTGGCCATCTTGTGCAAAAGGGCTTGTTCATTATGGGGAGAAGAATAACTCTTGTGCAAGAAGCCCTCTTTCCCAATGGTTTACTCTACATTTTCTTTCACAAGCATGCACATGCAGTGTAGACACTCTGCAAGTTTTTGCACAAGAACACCGGTTCTTGTGCAAAAAGCCTGCAGCATAGACATAACCATACAGTGTGAAAAACTTCATAACAACAAGCCCCACCACCAGCAGGACCCACTGAAATTTGAACTCAGATTGCAGGATTCAAAGTCTTGTGTGCTGCCCCTTACACCATGGTACCCATAGAGTGGAGTGTGCATGGGGCACCTGGGATATTCAGCTCTCAGGCTGGCCTCTGCACTCCTGGCTTCCCTCCTGCTGCTTCATCTCTCTGGCTACGACTACACGGCACATTTATTTTGGAATAAGCTGTTCTTGAATAGTTATTCCAAAATAGCTTATTTCGAAATAGCACCGCTACACTGCAGGGAAACCTCAGAATAGTCCGAGGCAGGCTCCCCAATGTAGACTAGCTATCTACATAGCCCTCAAGAAGGGAGCAAATTGAAGAAGTCTTGGCCCCCCCCAGGGACTCCAACCCAAACCCTGAAATGAAGGGGTTTACAATCCAGATGATCAACATTTGTTGCATTTCTGCCTTCCTGTAACCCTGACCAACCTCAAGGCCAACTCCACAGTCCAGCGACTTCGGAAGAAGTGCATGTAAGAGGCTCTGCCCACTGAGCTGTAGCTTTGTGTGCCCAGGGAGCCAGACACTACCAGGGTGGGAAAGCTGGAGGGAAATGGGGACTGGTCGCTCTTTGAGAGTCAAAGGTGTTGTCTGGGGCCATAAATTAGAACAGTTTTAAAGAGGCTTTGGAGGTGGGCACTGTGGCTTATCTGGGACCATAGAGTAGAACTGTTTTACAGGCCTGACTGAGGAGGGTACTGTGGCATAGTTGGCTGAAGTGCCTGTTTAGTAAACAATAGATCCTGGGTGCTGGTCCCAGTCGTGCTTTGCTGTAGCCTTCATTTCCCATTTTCCTATCCCCTTCTGGGACACAGAAGAGGCCTCCCCTGGCCACCCATGGAACTGCTGGTTCAGGAAAAGGCAGATTGGGGAGGAGTGTTGGGAAGAAGGAAACCACAAGTGAGAAGCACCTGGTGCCCACATACCGTAACTCTCCATGGCCGCAGGAGCTACAGAGGTTGCACCCTCAGGCTCTCTAGGTGCTGACACCCCCAGGGAATCACAAGGGCATTGGTGCTGGCTCTCCTGTCCCAGCAATTGCACTCAGAGCCCTGCCTTGCCAGTGCCAGTCACAGCAGCCTCTGCACCCGCTCCAGGCTTGTGGTTTCCTTCTTTCCAATGTGCCTCCCCAATCAGCCTTTTCCTGAACCGCAGTTCCATGGGTGGCCAGGGAGGCATCTCCTGTGTCCCAGAAGGACGTAGGAAAATGTGAGCAAGGGCTATGAAAAGGCACCAGAGGGAGGTGAACCCAGGATCTCCTGTTTAGGAAACAAGTGCTTTGGGCAGCTAAGCCATGGTACCCAGCATAACTGCTGCCTTAGTACAATGAGGTTTACCAGTTATGTCTCAAAATAACCACATCTTAACAGCGTCTGTTATTTCGAAATAGTGCTATTTTGAAATAGCGCCATAATGCAAATATACAAATGAAGCACAGGATATTTAAATCCCTGCTTCATTTACTATTTTGAATGTCTTCATTTCTATCCCTCTCTCAAAAGAGGGTGCAAGTGTAGACATACTCGAACTGCCTAGTGGGCACCAAGGGGAGCTGCAAGAAAGAAGACTCTGTGTTTCTGCCTGGTTGCGAACCAGGAACTTTTCATGTTCTGGGCTAAGCCATCGTGCCCACCCACAAAATGGATTCAAAATTCTTCTACTTTATGGTCCCAGGTAACACCTTTGACTCCCACAGTGCAGCCATTCCCTATTTCCCTCCAGACTTCCAGCCCTGGCGGGGTCTGGCTCCCTGGGCACAAAAAGCGACAGCTCCGGGGGCAGGGGGCTTCGGCTTCCTTGACCATGGGATTCTGTTGCAGGAAGGGCTGCTCAGCAGGGATGGGGTTCACCTGTTGAGGAAGGGAAGAGTATCTGGATGCAGACTGGCTAACCTAGTGAGGAGGCTGTAAACTCAGTTTGATGGGGACAGGTGACCAAAGACCACAGGTAAGTGAACAACATGGACACCTGGGAGATGGGTCAGAAATGGGAGAGAGCAGGGGCTGTAACAGTAGAGATAAAGGAGGGACGAGGGACCACTGGGAAGCAAACTCTAATCTGTGTCTTAGACACTGGTATGGACACACAGGACTATGGGTAATAAGTAGGGAGAAGTTGGTATCACAGGGACTTGGTGGGATAATACACATGACTGGAATTTTGTCACAGAAGGGTACGGCTTGCTCAGGAAAGGCAGGTAGGGGAAAAGGGAGGAGGTGTTTCCTTAGATATGAAACACGGGAACACTTGGCCTGAGGCGGAGATGGATACAGGAGACAGACTTGTTGGGAGTCTCTGGATTAGGTTACAAGGGGTAAAACCCAAGGATGATGTCACACTAGGTGTCTATTACAGACACCTCCCCAGGCAGAAGAGGTGCATGAGGCTTTTTTAAACAATTAACAAAATCATCCAAAGCGCAGCTGGTTTCACACACACTCAGCCTCACCTACAGCTGGGAGACAGTTTGCAGTGAGCTGAAAAGAAACAGAAGAGGGGAAACTGGAGCCTGGCAGAACCAAGTCTTGGGATTCTTCTGTGTCCAGATGTGCTAAGCAGCTGGCAGCCAAGCTCCCAAGTGCTGGTCTGTTCCTGCCCTCCCCAGGCAGGCGAATCCCCTCCTCTGGGTGTTACAGGCTGGACTTTGCCTGCCTGACCTTTAGCCAGGGAACTGCTCCCTGTGAGGCAAATGTGACACCTACTGCACTGCGGAAACCAGCCCATTTCCTTTTGGGAAGAGGGAAGGAGGCCCTGGAAGCACTTAGCCCCTGGTTGGCTCTGCCTGTGAAAAAGAGGAATGAACAGCTATGGCTGGAGAATGCGGGCATTGATCCCACTGCCTCTTACATGTGGAGCAAGCACTCTACCACTTGAGCTAATCCCCCACCTATGAATAGCTTTCCTGCCCCACCCACCTTGTTCCAGAGCCCACAACGTCCCTTCTGATAAACCCTCATATAAAACTCAGCAAATATCCAGAGAAGTTGTGGTTCCCCTTTACAAGACTCTGCACAGCTCAGTTCCAATCAGCCGGTCTTCCCTAGAGCCCGGAACATCTACCGCGGCAGCATCGCTCTTATGCCTAGTGTAGACAGGGCCTTAGAGTGTCACTAAACCAGCCTCGAGACACATTCCTGGCTAGGACCAGTCACAGTCTGGGCTCAGTGAGGGTCCATCCTACCTGAGATGTGTGTGACTCAAAAGCCTCCTGTTCCTGCCCAGTTCCCAACACTGGCTGCAGACACAGCGATATTTGGTGCCTTGGCTGCTGTCCCTGCTGGCAGGGAGCTGTCCCGCACCTGCAGTTCTTCCGCCTCCCGGAGAGGCAGCAGCTCTGTGAGGGGGAGAAGCGCTGTGGGGCAGGGGCGGGTGTTCAAGCTGGGACATTTCCCTGCATGTGTAAAAACCATCACTGCCAGCCCAGGCTGCACCAGTGCGCTGGCATTCCTCATGTCTGGAGCGTCCCACCAGGGAAAAACTTAAACTGTATCAGAAGATAAGGGGTCAGGGTCCCTCCTGGTAGGAGCTATGGGGCCCGGGGTTCCTCCACCCCTCCCCACCAGGAACTATAGGGCCAGGGGACCTTATCCACTCACAGAGCTTCACAGCTTCTCCACGCCCCCAAACCCCACCAGGGAAACTGCCCCTGGGCCTTGCCCGCACCATGCTCAGGGCCTGGGGATTTTCTGTCACTTTGCCAGACCAAATAACTAGCCCTGCACTGCTCTGGAGTCTCTGCCTCTCATGGGCCTTCTCATCCTCAGGCTCTGCTTTGTCTCCAGACAGACCCTGCTCTGCTACAGCCACCTCCCTCTGTCTGTCACTCCTGGGCCTTCTAGAGCAAAATGTGCCGCTTCATTCTGACTTTGGATACCTGGGCTTTTAGCACTCACACCTGCACCTACCAGCAGCATTTGCTAGCAAGGGGTCTGAACAGCTGTAGAAAGGGAGACAGGTACTGTGGAGCAGCCTTGCCAACTGTCTCACAGAGAGCAGAAGTTGTTAAGTTCCTTAGCAGTAAGAGAAAACTGTCAATCCAGGTGAGACTTGAACCCTCACTCTCTGACTTAAGAGGCTACTACCTTGTCCATTAGGACAATAGGGCACACAGAAAACAACCCCCGAGACAGAAATTCATCCTTCTAAATGGCCCTTCTTCAACTTTTAGCTCCTGATTAAGCCCCTTTGAAGAAGCCAGATATACAGGAAGGGCTGATCACACCACTCTGAAAATCAGCTTTCGATCGGTATTGGTAGCTGGCTCCGAGTCATGGGAGCTTGTGCTGGGTCTCCAGGCTCAGCCTCCTAAGTTACTGCCCCAACCTCCTTCAGCACCCAAACTTCCTCTTGCCCTCCCCCACCCCACACCCTCTCCTGCTGCCAAACTCCCTTCCAGACCTTGCCCTCCTAATTCCATCCAGCATCCCACCTGCTGGCAGCCCTGTCCTGCACACTGAACCCCACCGTAGAGTCTAAGCGGGTCCACAAAATCCAATAGCTCTGGAGGCCCATAAAACTAAATCTGAACCTCAGTCCTCCCTGTCCCTTCCCCTCACACCATGGGGGCTGGAACCCCAGAGGAGTGAGGTGTCTTAGTTGGGGGCCACATCAGAGAGGGCTGGGGGCCTTTGGAAAGTTTTTTTTGTTTCTCACTTTTGTGGCCCCCGATTTTTCTGTGGGTCAGTGGCCCCCGACACACAAAAGGTTCCCCACCCCTGCCATAAATAAAGCAACACTGAAACCTTTTGTGCTGGCCGTAATGTTTTCCTTTATTTCAAATGAACTTTGATCAACTAACATGAGACAGTTCAAATGCTTAATCTGTTTAATTATTTAAATTAAACTGTTCTCCTCAGCTGTAATTATGTCATCAGTGGTGATTGTCCATTAGTAAACAATAGTCCATGGAAAGGTTTGGAGACAGCAGGGGCTCAGCTCAGCAAAGGGGTGGGGTCATGTGGAAGGGACAGGATAGATCCTGGCTTGCCCTGACATTTAAAAGGTAACTTTGGGGGCATGTGGCACCCTGAGCAGCCTCTGATGTTCCCTGCTTGCACCCCACAACCAGCCCTGAGTGAGTGGGGGCAGGGAGAGCAGCTCACACATGCCAGGGGGCTGGCCAGGGGCAGGACATGAGCCTGCAAGGCAGCAGTGACATCACAAGGAACTTTTGCAGCACCTCAGCTCATTGGTTGGGAGGCAGTGACCTCACAGAGGGGCCATGGCAACAGCCAGGTGGGACAGGCTGCTGCAATCTCAGAGACCCCCATGGCCTGGCTGCCTGGAATCTCCTTTGTGAGGTTTCCCCTTGAGGGCAGAAGGGATTGAGGGTCCCATCTGGGAGTGTCTCTGTGGAGATTTCCCCTTTCCCCAGGCTGCAGTGGGAGGGGGCTGGGGCAGGCAGGGTTACAGGAGGGGCTGGCACTGAACTTCTGGGAGAGGCAAGAGAGAGGGCTGCAAACACCCAAGAAGAATGGGATTTGAACCTATCCGTGTAGAGCACAATGGATTAGTACTCCATTGCCTTAACCACTCAGCTAGCTCACCTAACTGGGGGGGGGTGCTTCTTTCAAACTACCCAAAGCCAGCACTGCTGGGAACCTTTGTGCCACTCTCTGGCTGGCCAGGGACACCCAGGGCTGGAAGGTTTTGGCTTTTCACAATGTTCCCTGGGCTATTGTACAAAGCTCAGTGCTGGTAACAAATCCAAACAGCCCCTGGCTACCTCTAGCCCGCAGGCTTCTTCCACAAGAACTGTTTTGTGCAAGAGTTCTGGCGCAACACCTCTTGTGCAAGAGCACATCCACACTGCCATGTGCTTTTGTGCAAGAAGGTTCGTGGCAGTGTGCACGCTCTCTTGTGTAAGAAAGCTCTGATGGCCATTTTACCCATAGGGGTTTCTTGCACAAAAAAACCCTGTTGCCCATTAATACTACCTTCTTGTGCAAGAGCTCTTGCACAAGAGGGTTTATTCCTCATGGGGAGAGGAATAACTCTTGTGCAAGAAGCCCTCTTTTCCTACATTTTGCCGTAAATTTACTTGCGCAAGAACGCGCGTGCAGTGTAAATGCTCCTCAAGTTTTTGCACAAGAACAGACATTTTTGAGCAAGAAGCCTGCAGTGTAGACGTAGCCCCTGGGTGCCCAGAGATGGGCTGTCTAGTCACAGTCTGGCTCGGCGCGCTCTCTGCAATGGGAAGATGTCCACGGAGCAGGCAGATGGCAGCGGCACACGGCTCTGGTGGGCCCAGCATCCAGAGGAGCGTTTCCGATATGAGTGTTTACTGACAGTGTCCGTCTCTGGTCTGATTTCACAGTGTGGTGAGACACTGGCACCCACAGCAGCACGGATGGGGTAGCTGGAGGGAGTGGCTGGCGGGCGGCCGGTAGGAGCAGTGGCAAGTGGCCAACGGAGTGGGTGAGCCTCATTTGCATATCTAATGAGCCACCATTGTTGTGGAAGAGGCTCTTGCGCCAGAAGGAACATCTACACAGCCCCTTCTTGTGCAAGAAAAACCCTCTTGCGCAATGCCGCTACGCCTAGCTTCATTTGCATATTTCTGGTGCAAGAACCTGCCAGTTTAGACATAGCCCAATTGTTTTCACTGTCAGGGGGCTCAGTGGCCCCTCCCTCTTCCTACTTGCTCTCCCAAAAGAGACAGACCTGCCTCCTCTTTCTTTTCCCCCAGCAATTGCCATGCTGCAAAGCAAATACCAGAGACAGCAAAGCAAGCAATCCATGAGGCTCTGTGGCACAATGAAAACTGTGTGAGATTTCTAAGCTTTGGTGCTCTGTGTGAGCCAAGTCACTTATTTAAAAGTTACAGGTTCAAATCCCCCCAGAGTCACTTTTAACTGCTTCCTCATTTCCAGGGCAGCTTTTACAGAACAGGCAGTCCTTAGGCTGACACCAGGATGGGCTTTAGTCCAGACAGTTCCCAGCAGACCCCAGCGAGGGTGGAGGCAAGGGCTGCTCTGAAAGGCTGCAGGTGCCCACAGAACCTTTTGTCCCTCCATGTCTCCTACCAGTGCTGTGCAACACTCAAGCTATGTCTACACTACACTGTTCTTCTGAAAAAGCTAGGCAAATTGTGAACCCCAGTTTGCATAGCTTTTTCTGCTTCTTTTTTTGGAAGAGGCTTTGCCAACATTTGGCCTGTTTACACTGGGCCAAATGTGGGGAAAAAACCCCTTTTTTTTGTAACATCCCTTCTTCTTCATAAAATGAGGTTCACAGAGACATCAAAAACGTATGTCTGCTCTTCTGAAAAAAATTCGGAAGAGCGGATGTGTTCTCTGGACTAAAGCGTTGTCTCTGTAGTGTAGACAGAGCCCTGATATAACATCTTATTTCAAGTTTAGGGTGCAGTGTAGACAGAGGGTTGACATATGATACGCAATTTGAGCTACAGAAATTGTCATTTTGACCTTATTTCGAAAAACGCTTTCGTGTTTACATAGCACCACATTTCAAAATAACCTGCTGCTCTGAAATGTCCCTTCCTCCTCATGGAATGAGGTTTACAGAGACGTTGGACTAGCGAGCCCATTGCATTTCAAAATAAGGGGGCACTGTTAACACACAGGATAGATATTACAGATGCCTTAGTACCCCGAAATAGTGCTGCATTGTCAAGGTCACCTTACAGGACCACAGCAGGGAGCAGGTTTGATGCTGAATTTTCAGCCTTCTGCTCTTGGGACTCTCTGCAGCCACATGTAGGCCTGACCCTGCATCTCCAGAGCCCCAGCCCCTCACAGACTGCCAGACAAGAGACAGACCTGCCAGGGGGACAAGCGTTTTCAGACTCGCAGCAGGGGGCACAAATCCCTCTCTAGGGAGCCTGCAGGAAAGGAAGCCAAAGAAGATAGATTTTGAGGGGCTTGTAACAACCAGCCCAGCCAGTCCCACTGAGATTTGAACTCAGAGTCCTGAGTGCTGCCTCTTCCACCATGGGACCTACACAAGGCACCTGTGACTCAGCTGGGCCAAACTGGAGCTGGCCCAGGCCCACTGGGACCTATTTTGCTTGTTTTCCTTCCACCCAGAGCCCCCTTCTTCTCCTGGGCTGCAAGGAGCATCCCTGGGACACCCTGAGACAGGCACAGGACTCTGCCTCCCCGCAGCCAGCCCCACCCCCACAGGCTTTGGCAGAACAAAGGGGCTCTGCTCATCCCACTGAGATGGTGAGCTTTTGTCCTGCCCCCCTCAGCTTGGCTTCCCTCCTCTGCCCCATTCCTGCCTCACTTCCTCCTTGGGCAACTCACACAAGGGAAGCAGCAGGAGGAGCCGGCCCCATACGCCAGCTTCCAAGGGCAGGGGAGGCTAAGACACAAGTGCCCATCAGGTGCCTGGCCTGACCCATCTGGCTTCCCCAGGCTGGCACCAAGGGGCATTCTCAGCTGATGTCATCCCCCTCTGTCACATGGGAGTTGGGCTTATCCCAGGCAGCAGGAGATGCACTTACCTGGGCACCAAGGGGAGCAGCAATAAGAGGAGACCCTGTGTTTCTGCCTGGCTTTGAACCAGGGACTTTTTGTATGTTAGGCAGATGTGATAACCACTACACCACAGAAACACATGCCAAGGCTGAAACTTGGCTGACTGTTCTGTTACTAGCTCTTTCTAACATCCTGCTCTGCAGGGGAGGGGGATGCATCTTGTGAACACTCCACCTCTTGTTCTCATGGAAGCGACTAACCCGAGCTGCCAGCTCCTCATTTCTTCACCAGCCCCTTGATATTTGTAGCTCAAAGTTGGAGCTGCTGTGGAAGGAGGTGAAGCTACAGAAGCTGACAGGGGATAATCAGCGGGCGGAGGGTTATTTTTTCTCCTCCCTGGGCTGATGTGGCTAGAACTGAGGAGAAGAAAATCCTCTTCCCTTCTCCTCAGAAGATGGAAATTGCAGTTTGTTCTCTCTCTGGTTCTACTGAAGCTGGACCCGAGGACTAGACTTTTTCTTTCAAAAACCCTGGTGAAAGCTGAGAGCGAATTGCCTGTAGACTGAAAATGTGAGTTAAAGAAGGACATTGCCCAGCACTAGGGTTGAACCCATGACCCTGAGATTAAAAGTCTCATTTGCTACCAACTGAGCTAGCCAGACTGTGTACAAAAAAATTCCTAATATCCCATCACAGGGTAACAGGAGCCAAATGTTCTCTACTACCTGACTCTAGCCTCTTTCTTGCCCATAATGTGGGGTTCTGGTCTGTGGAGAGGTCTGAGCTGAAACCCCCTTCCTACTTGGCCTCCCACAAAGCTGGGGTGAAAAGCTGCTAGAGCTCCACCCCCCTCCCGGGCCAAGCTGTGGCAGAGGTAGCAGAATTCACTCCCATCTTCTCCTGCTTGTGCCCTGGTGCTGAGGGGCCAGCCCCTTTCCTGCTGCCCCAACTCTTATTCCCACAATGCACTTTGTGCAGGGAGCACGGGCTAAGCTTAGGGACCAGGTGGGCTACTAAGACCCTAACAGTGAAAATAAGAGCTGAGAACTGTGCTGCAGTTGGAGAATCCATTGTGCTCTGGACACATGGGTTCAAATCCCATCCTCCTTGGGTGTTTGCAGCTCTCTTGCCTCTCCCAGAAGTTCAGTGCCAGCCCCTCCTGTACCCCTGCCTGCCCCAGCCCCCTCCCACTGCAGCCTGGGGAAAGGGGAAATCTCCACAGAGACACTCCCAGATGGGACCCTCAGTCCCTCCTGCCCTCAAGGGGAAACCTCACAAAGGAGATTCCAGGCAGCCAGGCCATGGGGGTCTCTGAGATTGCAGCAGCCCTGCAGCTTGTCTCACCTGGCTGTTGCCATGGTCCCTCTGTGAGGTCACTGCCTCCCAACCAATGAGCTGAGGTGCTGCAAAAGTTCCTTGTGATGTCACTGCTGCCTTGCAGGCTCATGTCCTGCCCCTGGCCAGCCCCTTGGTGTGTTTGAGCTGCTCTCCCACTCTTGGGGTTTCAGTGTGGGTTCTTGCTATGTCCATTGTCACAGAAAAATGAGTAGTCGTGTAGCACCTTAGGGACTAACAAGTATGTATATTGGGAGTTTTCGTGGGCCCAACCCACTTAGTCAGATGAGCAGAGTGATGGAGTTTATTTCCCCCTGCTCGACTGATGTGAGGCTTCAGTAGTTTAGTTTTGTCACTTTGTGACAGATCTCCACCCCTTTAAGTTTAAGTTTCATGAAATTGATTTATGGGTACAAATATGCAGAACTTGAAGATGCTTTGGGCAAATTACCTCATGTGACCGATCAATCTGAATGGCACAATCTGCTGGATCTTTCTCTTTTTGGTGCACGTATCACTCGTGTGTGTCAAGTTAGAAATATGGGGCAGGGAATGCTTTATGATTTTAAAAGTACAAGTGAAAGACAAATGAGGGTGTTTCCCTCAGGCTACATCTACACTGCAGGCTTCTTGCACAAGAACTGTTTTGCGCAAAAGTTCTTGTGCAAAAGGTCTTCCACAAGAGAGTGTCCACACTGCCATGTGCTTTTGTGCAAGAGATGTGCTTTTGCACAAGCGTCCATGGCAGTGTGGATGCTCTTGCACAAGAAAGCTCTGATAGACATTTTAGCCATAGCGCTTTCTTGTGCAAGAAACCCTTGTTGCCTGTTTACACTGCCTTCTTGTTGAAGAGCTCTTGTGCAAGAGGACTTATTCCTTGTGGGAAGAGGAATAACTCTTGCGCAAGAAGCCCTGTTTTCTGACGCTTTACTGAAAATTTACTTGCACAAGAACATGCATGCAGTGTAGATGCTCTGCAAGCTTTTGCTCAAGAACAGCTGTTCTTGCACAAAAAGCCTGCAGTGTAGACGTGGCCTCAGTGTCTGGATGATCACTTGTAAACAGCCTCTTTTGTCCATTATGTCTTAGCATAATGGAAGACACGTAACTCCCACCCCCCAACTGCTAAGGTCTCACCAGGTAATTTTCCATGGAAGGATGGAATGTAAAAACAGAATTCCCACCCAAAAAGAATTCAAACAGCAAACCTGGCTCCCAGAGCACAGGGGGAGTTTGGGGGCTTGTTGCTGGGCCGTGGGATGAAGCATCAAACCAGCTCCCGCCTGTAGGGCCTGTGAGTGTTGCAGAATCTGGGCCCCCTTCACCTGAGCAACATCAAATAAAGAGTCTGGCTATACAGTGACCCCTGCTGGGCTGCCTGGCCCTGGGCCATGAAGCAAGAAACAGATCCTGGGCACCTGTGATTACCTGCACAGAAGCAAAGAGCAGGGCTGTGAGAAATGAAGCCTCCTGTCTCCTCTCCTGCCCTAAGGCAACAGGGCCTCCTCGCCCCCTGTGAGCTTGTGCAGAGGCAGGAGGGAGCAACACGGGCCCGGCTGCAGGTTTTGTGCTGGGGCCTGAGGCTAGGGTTGCCAGATGGTTTCAACAAAAATACCGGACACACTTGACATGACATCACAATCGACATTCCATCTGATTTAGAAAATACCGGACGTTTCTATTTTCTCAGTTCTATTTTCTCAATTTGTTTCCTAAACAAAAACCCCAAATACTGGACTATTCAGTTCAAAACCACACACCCGGCAACCCTGCCGGAGGCTTAAACCTGAGCTGTCTGCCTCAGTGACAGTCCTTTCACAGCCCTATATAGGCCCTGCAATAGCTCAGCGGACAGAGCAGAGGACTGTAGCAGGTGCTCATTAGGTGGCTGGTTTGACTCCAGCTCAAAGGGGAGGCTTCTTTTCCCTTCCCCTAGCAGAGAAGGAGAAGAGAGAAAGGGCTTGCTGGCTCCTAGCCCGCACTGAGCTGCAGCCTGGACATGCCACGTCCCCCATCTCCTGCTCCCGATCCTGCCATAGCTGAGACCTGCCATGGCCTGGTCACCCCTTCCTAGCACAGAAGCCCACACTCAGCCCTGCCAGGTCCCTGCCTGGTTGGAGCCCAGGCATGAATGCTCTTCCCAGACGTGTTGTGTCTTCCCCTTCCTCAGCTCAGCTCAGAATTGGACCTGCCATGGCTGGAGCACCCTTCTCTGGTCTGAACCCAGTCTGGGACTGGACCTGCTGTGTAGGGTAGAGAGGCCTGTCCTGTGGCCCTAGCAGAAGATGAACCCCTGGATACTGACCCAGCCCTTGTTGCTGTGGCTGTCACCTGGGAGGAGGCTCCAAAGGGGACACTAAGCCAGCGTGCCCCGCAGCAGTGCACCTGTCAGGCAGTGTCCGGCTGGGGGAAGGGCTCTGGATGTTACTGCTCACCATGCACGGGAAAGGTTCCTGTGCCAGTGCTGGGCATGGGTGGCCCATTCCTCCCATTCTGGCCCCCCAAAAAAACCAAACCCTCCCCCACCCCGTAGGCCTCACCCCAGAGGTTGGCTTGTAGCAAAGTTACTGCAGAGGTAAGACGCAGGAGTGGGAGGCTGCAGGTGTCTTTTATGTGCTTTTGCCGTGAGGCTGGTACTTCCTGTCCCCCAAACAGAAGCTTCACTGCACAGGCCCCTGCCTGGCTTGCTGGCTCAGCAGGTGTCGCCCCTGGTCTGTCACTGGGGTTATGGCACAGCCCATGTCCCTGGCTGGAGCACCAAGCGGGGGAGGCCGTGCTCAGGCCGATCTGCCTGGGGGTGGGACCCAGCTGCACAGCACATGTATGAAATTCAGACAGACCTAGAGCTCCCAGGGCAAAGGGGAGACAAACGTACCAACAAGGTACTTGCAAAGCATTGCGTGTTTGCAGATACCTCCCCTGGCATTTCTGGTTTGAGTCCTGGCAATTTTATAACATTGGTGTTAACAATTTCCTCACGTGTCTCCTATAATTCATGAGGCACCACACAAGTGACCTGGGGTAAGTGGCTGATCTTTGGGACTGGGCACAGCCTGAATGTTGGGGTGATCTGTGGTGTGAGGAAGCATCAGTCACAGAGGCCAGCTTGCCTAGGTGACAGGCCAGACCAGAATCCCCACGGGGCCTGTGACTCCTTGTTGAGGGCCATAGACCCTCCCACCCAGCACTTGCAGGGTCCCTGCTCAGCCCAGCAGGCCAGGAGAGGGGAGGCGGGGTGGAGAGGAGCAGGCTCCCAGGCTGCTCTAGGTCCACCGCGGAGGTGAGTGTTAGGAGGGGGGGACAATCCCAGCTGCCACCCCATATCAGGCCCCTGATAATTCTTCGGCTTGTGTTGCACAGGGAAAGAAATGGAGCAGGGGAAGAAGGGGTGCCATGGGGCAGAGCAGGGGTGGTGCATAGGGGGAGGGGGAGCAGAGGCAGGGTGGGACCTGTGCCAATGGGGTCACCCCAGGTCCCATGTCCTCCCCCGCCAAGGGATGGCCCTGCTCACCATGTCCTTCCTGTCATCCAGCCCCTACCTGCGAGACACCTCCCCCCAACGCTCGCTGTGTCCCTCCTCTCCTCCAGCACCCTTCCCACGGGACCCCCCACCCTTTACTTGTCATGTCCCTCCTGTCCGCACATCCCCAACCCTGAGAGACTCCCCCCTGCATCTCTCCTCAGCTCTCCTTGACCCCCCCCTCTTTGCTGTGTCCCTTCCCAACCTCTGCGCTTACGGGGGCAGGGCAGGAGGGATGCAGTGGTGGGGGCTAACCAGGGAAGAGCAGGGCCTGGAGCGGCTCTGGGACAGGGCCTGGGGTGGAGAAGGGATGGGACGTGGGTGGCAGAAAGGGGCCAGGGAACCAGCCTCCCCTGGGGAAGCTTCTCCCCCCCCCCCCACATCCAGGCTGTTAGTGCTTGAGGGGTTCACGCTGGATAGCTGGGGAGTGAGGTCTCAATACAGAGTCACCCCCAGCCTGGGGACTGGGCCCTGCAGTGTCACTGCCCTGAGGCTGGGAGCAGCTGGAAGGGAGCCCTGAGCCTGGCTGTGCCATGCCCCAGCAGGGAGCTCTAACCAGGGGGTGGGAGTCACGCTGCAGGTGAAATCACCAAACGCCCCTCCCCTACTGCATGTGGGGCAAGGCAGGTGCCTGCCTCATTCTGGCAAGAAACGCCTCAGGCGCCTGAGCCATCTGACCCCAGGTGCTGGGTTCCCGGGGGTGGATTGCTAAGCAGGGACTGGTGTCCCCTGCAGCCCAAACTCAGGCACCTCCCTGTGAGAGGGGCGGGGCTTAGCACACCCCTCCCCTCCTGTCAGCATCTCCCCTGGCTGGCTTAGACAGCTCCCTGGGCCCTGCCTGCTGAGCTGGCTTTTGTGTTTGTGACGCCCGTGCGTTGCTTAGGGAGTTTAAGCCCCTAACTCAGCTGTGCAGGTCACAGTCTCTTCCTGTGATTTTCTAGTGGCCTAAAAATTAGGCCCCATGATGCTCAACATTGCAACACCTGGGACCCTTCCTGGATTGCACCTTGTGTCACCAGCCACCTCCCCACAGAGCCCCGTGGAGGAGCTGCTGATTGACAAGGTGTGGGCAGGACAGAGAGGGAGCCCAGGCTGGGCAGGGACACAGCACAGCAAACCCCAAACTCTCCTCCTAGGGGTGGGATATTCCCTGTGGGCACTCTGGGGACCCATCCCCATCAGGCAGCAAATCCCTGGCCTCTGCCTCCAAGAGCTGCAGCTGGAACAGTGAAGTGGCACAAACAAGAATTGCTTGTCTAGTTTTATTTACAGCAAGTCACTGAAGCTGGACGGTGAAAGGGCCTGAGAAGGAGGGTTAAAAACCCAGCCTGGAAAGGAGATTCCCCAACTCCCCAGAACAGTTTTCTTAATAGCATCACGACAGGGCAGCTGGCCAGGAAGTAATGGAGGGAATTAATGAGTTAGTCTCATTTTCAGTCACATTTAATAAATCTCTGTCTCTCTCATGCTCCCTCCCCCTCTTCTTTTTTCTGTCCTTTGCTGCTCCTCATTTTTCTAACCCTCAATTCCCATCCCTGGTTATTTCCCTGTGTCTCTCCCACTCTCCTCCGTTTCCTCTGACAGGTCAATTCCCGGGGCTGCTCGTTCCTTCCCTTGATTTTATTCCTTCCTTTCTTGCTGCCCCCAGGCTGGTTTCCCTGCCTGGGACACTTTCCTGTTGCTCTTTTCTTTTCTGTGTTTCACCATTTCTCCAGGACTCTCCCTTTATTCTTGTTTTATTTTAATTTGCATTTTCCTTCTAATCCCCTCTGGTTAAACAAACCCTTTTCCTGCCTCCCCCAGGCCTCAGGATTAAAAAATAAAATAATAATAATAAAAAACCCCTCATGCGACTGGCCCAATGATTCTGAAGGGGGTGGTCACCAACCAGTAGATCTTGGAGGCTCTGACAGGAGATCCTGACTGGTTTTGCTGGGAGCCTATCAAGTGCTGGCACTTCAAGTGCCCCTCCCCCCACTGCCCTGCTGCTCCAGCCCAGAGCTGCCCCTGGGAGCCTCCTGCTTGTTGTGCAGGGTGGGGGAAACAGAGGTAGGGGATGCTAATGTCACTCTGTCCCTCTCCTCCTGTACAGAGTGAGGAGGGTGGCACCTCAGCAAAGAGGTGGGGCAAGGGCAGGGCCTCGGAGAAAGGGTGGGGCAGGGGTACTCGGGTTGGGGTAGCTCCTGGACTGACTTAAATTAAACTCGTG
Organism: Pelochelys cantorii; assembly: GCA_032595735.1. Taxonomy (NCBI): domain Eukaryota; kingdom Metazoa; phylum Chordata; order Testudines; family Trionychidae; genus Pelochelys; species Pelochelys cantorii. The sequence continues at coordinate 4,156,850 of CM064345.1, read as the reverse complement.
ATCTTCTGTTTACAATGGCTGGAGTTGGCTGTGTGAAGGGGTTTGCTCTATCTACATCCCTTACCCTCCTCCGCACCCTGTGTGTGACTGTCAGTGCTGCCAGCTCTCCAAGAGTAACAGAGAAAGAAGGTGACTGTGCCCCCGCAGCAGGAGCTCTGGCTGGCAGATGGGTACAAATCACTTCGTGCTTCTGTGGAGCTTCCAGCTTCTCCCCAACCTCCAAATCCTCAGTGATTAATTCTGCGTCCTCCTCCCCTCCCCCCCCCCCCCACCAGCCTGTCCCCAGCCCGACTCTTAGATCTGCCCCCTGCCCAGCTCGCACCTCTGCCTGTCCCCGGCCCGGCTATTAGTTCTGTCTCTGCCCAACCCCCACCTCTGCCTCTTCTGCAATCTCAAGCCGTCTTCTCCTTACCCCTCCCATCTCTGGGACCGGAGGGAGGGAGGGGCAGGAGCTGTCAGGTATCATAGAGATGAGGAGCAAGGGGTAGGGTGGGGAAGTCCTCCAGGGTCACTGAGACTGGGGTGTGTGAGACTAGAGAGGCTGATTTCAGGGGCACAGGCTGACTGGGGATTTTGCCCACACTCCCAGCCAGGGTCGGATTCTCTCCCTAGGGAGGGAGTCCTGTGGGAAAGTGAAGATCAGGGCCTCAGTATCAGCATCAATAAATCTCACCTGCCCCCAGTCACAGTCCAGACAAACACGGACCCTACGGGGGGGGGCGCTCAGGTGCAGGGGGGTCAAAGGGGAGGTGAGAGCCCGGAAGTGACTCTCCCACCTCTCCACAGCCCAGATCCCCTCTTTAGGGATACGCCTGGTCCATCCCTTCCTGCTCACAGACTCTCTGGCCACCCCCACAGCCCAGTGTCGCCCATCCCCCACCTCCACCTCCCACCAATGTCTCCCCGAGGTGAATCCCTCACGGCCCAGCACACAGGGCACAGAGTCTCATAGACTCATAGACTTTAAGGTCAGAAGGGACCATTATGATCATCTAGTCTGACCCCCCGCACAATGCAGGCCGCAGAATTTCACCCACCCACTCCTAGAATAATCCTCACCCCTCTCTCTCAGATATTGAAGCCTTCAAATAGTTTGAAGACCCCAAGATGCAGAGAATCCTCCAGCTGTGATCTGTACCCCATGCTACAGAGGAAGGCGAAAAACCTCCAGGGCCTCTGCCAATCTACCCTGGAGGAAAATTCCTTCCCGACCCCAAATATGGCGATCAGCTAAACCCTGAGCATGTGGGCAAGACTCCCCAGCCAGACACCCAGAAAGTTCTCTATAGTAACCCCTATCATCCCTCCATTGACCTATTTACCACTGATAATGACTAGTCAATTAGTTACCAAGACCATGTTATCTTGTCAAACCATCCCCTTCATAAACCCATCTAGTTTAATTTTGAAGCCAGGTAGATCTTTTGCCCCCACTACTTCCCTTGGAAGGCCATTCCAGAACCTCACTCCTCTAATGGTTAGAAACCTTCGTCTAATCTCAAGTCTAAACTTCCTACTAGCCAGCTTATATCCATTTGTTCTTGTGTCCACATTGGTATTAAGCTTAAATAATTCCTCTCCCTCCCTAGTATTTATCCCTCTAATATATTTAAAGAGTGCAATCAAATCCCCCTCAGCCTTCTTTTGGTTAAGGTAAACAAGCCAAGCTCCCTGAGTCTCCTTTCATAAGACAGGTTCTCCATTCCTCGAATCATCCTAGTGGCCCTTCTTTGTACCTGTTCTAATTTGAATTCATCCTTCTTAAACATGGGAGACCAGAACTGCACACAGTATTCCAAATGAGGTCTCACCAATGCCTTGTATAATGGCACTAACACCTCCTTATCCCTACTGGAAATACCTCGCCTAATACATCCCAAGACCATATTAGCCTTTTTCACAGCCATGTCACAGTGGCGGCTCATAGTCATCCTATAATCAACCAGGACTCCGAGGTCCTTCTCCTCCTCCGTTACTTCCAACTGATGTGTCCCCAGCTTATAACTAAAATTCTTGTTATTAATCCCTAAATGCATAACCTTACACTTCTCACTGTTAAATTTCATCCTGTTGCTATCACTCCAATTTACAAGGTCATCCAGATCTTTCTGTATGATATCCCGATCCTTTTCTGAATTAGCAATACCTCCCAACTTTGTGTCATCTGCAAATTTTATCAGGACACTTCCACTTTTGGTGCCAAGGTCAGCAATAAAAAGATTAAATAAAATTGGCCCCAAAACTGATCCCTGAGGAACTCCGCTAGTAACCTTCCTCCAACCTGACAGTTCCCCTTTCAATATGACCCGCTGTAGTCTCCCCTTTAACCAGTTGCTTATCCACCTCTCAACTTTCATATTAATCCCTATTTTTTCCAATTTAACCAATAATTCCCCATGTGGTACTGTATCAAATGCCTTACTAAAATCGAGGTAGATTAGATCCACTGCATTTCCTTTATCTAAAAAATCTGTTACTTTCTCAAAAAAAGAGATCAGATTGGTTTGGCACGATCTACCTTTTGTAAAACCATGTTGCAACTTATCCCAATTGCCATTAACCTCAATGTCTCTAACTACTTTCTCCTTCAAAATTTTTTCCAAGATCTTGCATGCTACAGATATCAAACTAACAGGCCTATAGTTACCCGGGTCACTTTTTTTTCCCCTCTCTTAAAAATAGGAACTATATTAGCAATTCTCCAATCAAATGGTACAACCCCTGAGTTTAGAGATTTATTAAAAATTTTTGCTAATGGACCTGCAATTTCATGTGCCAGTTCCTTTAATATTCTTGGATGAAGATTATCTGGGCCCCCCGATTTACTCCCATTAAGCTGTTCAAGTTTGGCTTTTACCTCAGATATGGTAATATCTACCTCTATATCCTTAGTCCCATTTGTTATATTACCATTATCCCTAAGCTCTTCACTAGCCTCATTAAAGACTGAAGCAAAGTATTTGTTTAGATATTGGGCCATTCCTAGATTATCCTTAACCTCCACTCCATCCTTAGTAATTAGCGGTCCTACTTCTTTTTTTGTTTTTTTCCTATTTATATAGCTATAAAACCTTTTACTATTGGTTTTAATTCCCTTTGCAAGGTCCAACTCTACCTGCCTTTTAGCCTCTCTCACTTTGTCCCTACATGCTCTAACCTCAATAAGGTAACTTTCTTTACTTATCCCTCCCATCTTCCACTCCTTATATGCTTTCTGCTTTTTCATAATCACCTCTCTGAGATGCTTGCTCATCCAGCTTGGTCTAACACCTGCCTATAATTTTTTTCCCTTTTCTTGGGATACAGGCTTCTGACAATTTCTGCAACTTTAACTTAAAATAATCCCAGGCCTCCTCCACCTCAAGATCCATAATTTCTTTAGTCCAATCAACTTCCCTAACTAATTTCCTTAATTTATTAAAGTTAGCCCTTTTGAAATCAAAAACCCTAGTCTCAGGTTTATTTTTGTTTATCCTTCCATTCAATTTGAACTGTATTAGCTCATGATCACTCGAGCCAAGATTATCCCCTACAACCATTTCATCTATGAGGTCCTCGCTACTCACCAAAACCAAATCTAAAATAGCATCCCCCCTTGTAGGTTCAGCAACTACTTGATGAAGGAATTCATCAGCTATCACTTCTAGGAATCTCTGAGCCCTATTATTATTACTAGCACTTATTCTCCAATCTATATCTGGAAAGTTGAAATCTCCCATGATTATGCAGTTTCCACGAGTATTTACTTCATTAAAAACATTAAAGAGGTCTCTATCCATATCCAAAGTGGATCCTGGTGGTCTATAACACACCCCAAGCACTATCCCAGGGGAGGATCTGATAGTTTTCTTCCCCAATGTGATTTTTGCCCAAACAGACTCTGTCTTCTCCATTCCATCACTTTTTATTTCTTTACAATCTACCTCATCTTTGATATACAATGCGACTCCACCACCTTTACCCTTATTTCTGTCTTTCCTAAACAGCACATACCCTTCAATACCTGTACTCCAATCATGCCTAGTATTCCACCATGTTTCTGTTATTCCTATAATATCTGGTTTCACTTCCTGGACCATTAACTCTAGTTCCTCCATTTTGTTACCCAGGCTCCTCGCATTGGTGTACAAACATCTTAATTTTTGCTGTTTGGCCTCACTCACATTCTTTACCCAATTTGGCATGGACGTTGTACCTCCAATATGACCTATTAGACTAGTATCCACCCTACCCTTCCTCATGTACATTCTCCTACCCCCAGCTATATCCTTTACTTCATTTGCCTCCCCCTCAGTGTTCAAATCTGGCGTAGAGATTACCTGAACATCTCCCAACCATCTCCCCCAAATTCCTAGTTTAAAGCTCTCTTTATCAGTTGAGCCAACCTCCATCCTAGAAGTCTATTTCCCTCCCTACTTAGGTGAAGTCCATCCCGAGAGAACAGTCCTCTGTCCATAAATGCCTCCCAGTGGCCATACATCCCAAAGCCCTCCTTATAGCACCACTGCCTAAGCCAACTATTGATCATCATAATCCTGTCACATCTTAGTTGCCCTTCTCTAGGAACAGGCAGGATGCCACTAAAGATCACCTGAGCCTCAATTTCCTTAAGCATCCTCCCTAGCCTAGCATAGTCGCCCTTAATTCGTTCCAGCGAAAATCTAGCCGTATCATTTGTTCCTACATGAAAGATGATCAACGGATTCCTTCCTGCTCCCTTAATAATACTCTTCAACCTCAGTTCCACATCCCGTATCTTAGCACCTGGCAGACAACACACCCTTCTATTCTCTGGATCAGCTCTGGTTACAGGCCTATCTATTCTTCTCAATAAGGAGTCCCCAATCACATAGACCTGCCTTTTCCTAGTGACAGTGTGATTGTCTGGTCTATCTCTAGCTTCCTCTAGCTGCAAGTCCTTGCCATTCCTGTTTTCCCTTGTAATCCTCTTGAACCCATCCTGTATCCTCCTGATGCTCATTATTGGTGTTGTTTCCATTAACTCTTCCCCTTTATCTATAGGACTAGCCACTCTTCTCTTCTTCCTTACCCTTCCATCTTCATTATCTGCCTGTTGTACCCCTTCTTCATTCTCCAACTCCACATACCTATTCTTAAGCTCTATTTTTCCTTCACTGACCCATCTTTTCCTCTGCCTGGTTCTCTTAGTCACATGCTTCCACTGTCCATTTTCTTCACCCAGCAGTCCCCCCTCTAAGGGGCTTGATCCTGCTTCCATCTGCATATCTAAACTTTCCCCTTCAGCCACGTCATGCCTTTGCTCCATCATCTGCTCAAACCCCCTTCTAAACTCAACCAAAGTTTCCACCTGCATCTCCAATCCTGAGATTTTTTCCTCCATCAGCTCTATCAGGCGGCACTTCATGCAAACAAAACTCCTTTCGGGTAACCCCTCCAGAATCATGTACATACTGCAGCTACCACATCCAATCATCCTCCTTGTGTTCTCTACTACTTGGGTCATGGCACTACTGTCTCTGTTATATCTACTTTCTCTTCAAAATCCTATTAGTCCGGTGAACACAAAAACAAACCAAAACACCCCCTCCACAGCAAAAACAAACCCCAAACAAATCCCAATATCCAAACTCCCCTTACAAACTCCCACTCAAACTCCCCTGTTTACAGCTCTGTTTGCTGGCTCCTGTGCTGCTGCAGCTGTCTGTGCTGCTGCCTGACTAGAAGGCTACCTTTATAGGACCCCTAATCAGTGAAGCCCCGCCCCCTAATCAGGGCTCAGCTTCTCTCCCAGCACACTACCCCTACAAGCCTCTACACATACAAACAATACAAATACAAACTTCTCCTCCAACAGAACTCCCACTCAAACTCCCCTGTTTACAGCTCTGTTTGCTGGCTCCTGTGCTGCTGCAGCTGTCTGTGCTGCTGCCTGACTAGAAGGCTACCTTTATAGGACCCCTAATCAGTGAAGCCCCGCCCCCTAATCAGGGCTCAGCTTCTCTCCCAGCACACTACCCCTACAAGCCTCTACACATACAAACAATACAAATACAAACTTCTCCTCCAACAGAACTCCCACTCAAACTCCCCTGTTTACAGCTCTGTTTGCTGGCTCCTGTGCTGCTGCAGCTGTCTGTGCTGCTGCCTGACTAGAAGGCTACCTTTATAGGACCCCTAATCAGTGAAGCCCCGCCCCCTAATCAGGGCTCAGCTTCTCTCCCAGCACACTACCCCTACAAGCCTCTACACATACAAACAATACAAATACAAACTTCTCCTCCAACAGAACTCCCACTCAAACTCCCCTGTTTACAGCTCTGTTTGCTGGCTCCTGTGCTGCTGCAGCTGTCAAATCTCTCCGGGTTGTTTGGCAGTCGCTACTGTGCACATTCCCATCTTGCACATTTCCGATCCCCAGACAGGACGAGGTTGGGATTTGCCATGTCTGGATCCAGAGTCACAGTCGCTGGGGAGAGAGAATCAGAGCGTGAGGGGCAGAGCTCAGCCCTGGGGGTGGCTGGGGCCATTTCTCACCCTCCCCAGCAGCCCTGTTGTGGCTGGGACAGGCCTGGGCCCCAGGGAGCTGCCTCTGCCCTGGGCCCTGAGACTGAGCCGAGCTGTCACTGCAGCGCCTCAGCCTGGGCAATGGGACCCGCTTCATCAGCTTCTCATTTGTGTGCAGAGGCTGCAGCCTCCTGCCCGCCAGCTCGGGCTGCTCCACCCCCAGGGTCAGGCCCAGAGCAGGAGGGTTCAGTGAGGGGGGGCAGAGGAGGCAGGTACCAGCTTTAAACCTCAGAGGGAAACTCCCTCCCCTGCTGCAGCCTCCAATCTCTGCCCAGGGCACAGAGGGGAGGGTGCAGCACCGGGGAAGAGCCGCCTCACCCCAGAGAGCAGGGCCTGGGCATTAGTCACCCCCCAGGGCAGGTGGAGGGTCCAGGGCTCTTCAGGGCAGCAGGGCTCAATGGGGTGAGCCCAGCTTTAGCTTCTGACCTGGCCGGGGGCAGGGCCTCTGGGGAAGAGGATCTGGGGTGGGGTCACTGGAAGGGGCAGCACAGGGCAGAGGCTGGTGCCCAAGGAGGGTCTGCACCGATCAGCTGCCCCGACATGAAGTGCAGCCTCTGCTTGCAAAGCCCCCTGCCTGCAAACTGTGCCCATATTAAAATGTGTGGCGGGGTCCAACTATCCCATTTCTTAAAGGGGGCAGGACACGGCCCCTCGTCCTTCTGATCCAGTGTCCTGGGGCTCCTCCCCACTCAGTGGGCAGGTTTGGGGCTCTGCCTGTCATGGTCGCTGGGGGTTTGGTTGCTGACTTGAGCTACAAGCTCAGGAAGGTGTTTTCAGTCTTCATTTAAAACCTCACCCTGTCTGAAAGCTCCCAGGAAGTCCCCTCCTGCTCCTTCCAGGACAGAGGGCAGCGTGTCTGGTGGGGGAAGGAGTAAGAGAGGTGAGATTTCACGAGTCCATATTGCCCACGACATCCCCAATCCTAACACACAGACCTGGGTTTTCGTTATAACAGAGACACACTTGGGGTGTGTCTACACTGCAGAGAAGATTGAGGCTGCTGCTGCCGATCTCCCAGGGTTCAAATTCGCAATTGAGTTAAAAGAGCTAATCGAACAGAGGGGCGTTTCTATAGATCAGTGTTTCCCAACCCGTGTTCCATCGGTCTCTTTCCATGGCCTCAGATGCTTCGCTCACTCTCCCCTCCCCCATCCCTTCTAGGTACCTGTGAACTCCCTCAGAGTCTCTGACAGCACAATGGTTTTCTGGGAGAAACCCCTGACTTGTTCACGTGAGGTTTCAATTCACCACCTCAGCATGTCTCCTATACGCACTGCTTTATAAATAGTGTGCACTGACCCATTGCGCCACTGGAGCAGATGTTTGAGAGTTTTCTCCAAAGTCCTTAGATTGAGAAAGTGAAGACGCACAAAGTAGAGAATTGAGGCAGAGGGGCAAGAAGATCAATATTCAAGGATTTACACAAACCAACAATTCTCTAGCAGATTCTACTGAGATTTGAACTCAGCTTCTAAGATTCAAAATCCCAACCCCCTTCCTCTTACACTATGGGACCATCGCACAGCTGTATGCTTGAGGTTCTCATCTAGTAGCTGCTACTCTGCTCTCCTTGCTTTTTCCATTCAGCTGCGTCACCTCTCCAGACCCTGCCCCCATCTGTATGTGGGCTAATGGGAATGACTGGCTCCCTCTCTGGCAGAGGAAGGGGAAACGTTGCCATGTCCCTCCTGTTTAGCTGGCTGGCCCCAGGTAACGTCACATGAGATTATCCAAACACATCCCCATCAGCCCATAGCCCTGTTCCATATCTAGGGCCCGCACTGGGTGGGTATTAGTCAAGGAGGTAGAGACCCACAGGAAGAAGACAGGGATGGGGCTAATCAGATGATCTTGATTTGTCAATGCCAAGCTGTGGCCAAAAAAAGGTGAGGTAAGGATCAAACACAGGAGTAACACCCAGGAGGTTCCTGCCACCTGTTGGCACATGCCAAAGCCTGGGATTAAACCAGGGACTTTTAGATTTTCAGTCTAATCCTCTCCAAACTGAGCTACTTTGACTACTGGACAGAGACCTCTCTGGCCTGTAATTCTCTGTCTGGGATGTTTGGCAGCCGTGCTGCACAAAATGGACATCCTCATGCCCTGCCCAGCCCAGGAAGGCAAGACTGGCCTTTCCACAACACCCCTCCCTCACAGCCCAGAGCCAAGGTTCCCTCTATGCCAGACCTGGATAATACAGGCCAGCAGGCTAGATCCACTCCATGAAGCCACGCGATATGGCACCAAGAAGCCTCAGGCAGATTCCCTGCTTGCCAGTCCACAGAAGCTCTTATTCACCCAGGCATATGACCTGTACAGCCTGGGCAGGGAAGGCACTTCCTGAGAAATTTGCTTGGCTGCTAGGAGTGCCTCCCAGTCAGAGCTTGCCTCTGGCACCCCCTCCCCTCAGCCCACCAGCACTCCCCATGATGGAAAAGGGCAGAGACCAGGCAGATTTCATAAATACACATGACTCTGGTTTTCCTAACTGGGAATCAAACCCAGGCCACAGCACTAAAAGTGCTGAATCCTAGCCACTAGACCACCAGGGAGACAAATGCCTAAGTTGTTTGCTCAGCAACACTAACTCTTCTCAGGCCACTTTCTGTCCCCTCCAGGACGTGGGTCCATTCTTGGAGAAGGCGCGTGATGCCGGCATATTTTGTAGCTTCAGGCTCTACCAGAAGATACCTCCCAGCACTTTCCCCCTGACCGCACTCTCAGGGCCAGAGACGTGGACCTGCCCCTGTGAATCATGGGGGATGCTGCCTGCCCTTTGCTCCCTGGGCTGATGAAGCCCTACACAGGACAGCCCTAAAGCAAGGAACATTTCCCAGGCAGGCTCTGCAGGGCCCACATTGGTGTGGAGGCACCTTTGGGCCCCTCAAAGGGAGGTTCTGCTGTCTCCTCCCCTGGCTGTACCTTGGCGAGTCGAACGTCACCGAAGTGTCCTCCAGAATAGTTTTGAGAACAAGGCAGAGACATTCCTGACAGGGTGGGGGCCAGAGACTGAGCAGCTCACAAGGGTCATTCAGCAGCAGCACACGGCTGACATCCAGCAGCCCATCAGGGGGCTTGTGCATCTAAGCAGCCCCGAGGGAGTGTTTCAGACAAGGACACCTGTGAGACTCTCCCCGGGTGTCCTCACAAGGGGCTTCCGCATTGTCCCTCTGTGCCTTCCCCGCCCCCCTGCCCACCTCTTCCCACTTTCCTCTCCCCCCTCCCACCGCCCTGCTGGTAACACAAACAGGACTTTTCCCTGTGGAAAGAACAAACTCTCTGGTTTTTATGTGGGGAATGTAGAACTGGGGAGGGGCTGGGGAAAGAACCTGGGAGGGGGGAGGAGGCTGGTGGAAAGGGGAGGAAGGGGGAGGTGGGGCTCAGGGATGGGGCTGAGACTGGCGCCTGCCTCGGATGATCCCACTGCCTCATGCGCAGGGGCCTCGGCAGCCGTGGGGTGCCTCTAGGGAGAGAAGCTGGAGGAGCAGGAGCAAGTTTGGGTTCAGGGGGTGGCTGCTGGGCCACTGAAGCAGGCAACCAGGCAGCTGGCAGCAGCTCTGTGTGCCAGGCACATGCTCCAGGTGTTCTGGAGCTATTGAGCCTCCCTCTGTGGCTTGGGCTGGGGAGCCAGGCCCCTGCAGGCAGTCTGGAGACAGCAGGAATTTGGGCATCAGGTCACCTCATTAGGGTGAACAAACATTTTGTTACTTACTCTTTGGCCAACTCAGATTGCTGTGGGGGAAGGAATTCTCTCTTCTTAATTCTGTGCCCTCAGGCAGGGACCAAACCAAAAGAGGCAGGGACCCACCTGAACTCCAAACCAAACCCCAAGGCTTTGTCTACACTGGCGGCTTCTTGCGCAAGAACATCTTGCACAAGTGTTCTTGTGCAAGAAGACTTGCACAAGAAAACGTCCACACTGCCATGTGCGAGCTGTACTTTTGCGCAAGAGCGTCCATGGCAGTGTGGATGCTCTCTTGCGCAAGAAAGCTCTGATGGCCATTTTAGCCATCGGGCTTTCTTGCGCAAGAAATCCCTGCTGAGCATCCACACTGCCCTCTTGCGCAAGAGCTCCTGCGCAAGAGGGCTTACACCTGTTAAAAAAGAGTGTAGCTCTTGTGCAAGAATCCCTCTCTTACCACGCCGTACTATAAATTTACTTGCACAAGAGCAGGCGGGCAGTGTGGACGCTCTGCAGATTCTTGCGCAAGAATGGCCGTACTTGCACAAGAAGCTGCGAGTGTAGACATAGCCTGTGAGTTTCCATCCATGAGGTGAGTCAATTTTGTCCTGTGCACCGATAATGAGGTCATGTGCACCTGTTTGGACGTGAGCCCTGTGGCACCCTCCAGTTACTAACAAACATCTTCAATGAGGGGTCAGTAACCTACAAGCGGCAAACAAGTCCATTTCCCAGCTCTACCCCTTGCTCCCATGCAGCTGGGAGCTTGTCCTGGGGCTCCAGGCTCAGACTTCCCAGTTACTGCCCCAACCCCCTCCGGCACCCAAACTGCTTCTCATACCCCCACCCCACACGCTCTCCTGCTGCCAAACTCCCTTCCAGATCCTGCCCTCCCAACCCCATCCTGCATCCCACTCGTCTAGCATCCCACCTGCTGGCAGCCCTGTCCTGCACAAGAGTTGTCCCCACCCCAGAGACTAAGCAGGTCCACAAAATCCACTCACTGTGCATCCCTACGAAAGTAAATCTGAACCTCAGTCCTCCCTGTCCCTTCTCCTCATGCCATGGGGGCTGGAATGCCAGAGGAGTGAGGTGTCTTAGTTGGGGGCCACATCAGAGAGGGCTGGGGGCCTTTGGAGGAGTTTTTTGTTTCTCACTTTTGTGGCCCCTGATTTTTCTGTGGGTCCGTGGCCACTGCCCAGAAAAAGGTTCCCCACCCCTGCCATAAATAAAGCAACACTGAAACCTTTTGTGTGGGCCGTAATGTTTTCCTTTATTTAAAATGAAGTTTGATCAACTAACATGGGACAGTTCAAATGCTTAATCTGTTTAATTATTTAAATGAAACTGTTCTCCCCAGCTGCAGCCCTAATAAAATGGCTGGGGTGTAATTATGTCATTAGTGGCGAGTGTCCATTAGTAACCGATAGTCCATGGAAAGGTTTGGGGAGGGCAGGGGCTCAGGAAAGGGGTGGGGTCTTGGGGAAGGGACAGGATAGATCCTGGCTTGCCCTGACATTTAAAAGGTGACCTTGGGGGCATGTGGCATCCTTGGGGTAGGAGAAAGGGAACACAGATTGTTCTACTGGCCTCAGAGGGGCAGCACGTGGCTGAGCACCCTCTGATGTTCCCTACTTGAGCCCCAGAACCAGCCCTGAGTGAGTGGGGGCAGGGAGAGCAGCTCACACATTCCAAGGGGCTGGCCAGGGGGAGGACACTGCAAGGCAGCAATGACATCATAAGGAACTTTTGAAGCACCTCTGCTCATTGGCTGGGAGCCAGTGACCTCACAGAGGGGCCATGGCAACAGCCAGCTGGGACATGGGCAATGTCAGAGACCGCCCATGGCCTGGCTGCCTGGAATCTCCTTTGTGAGGTTTCCCCTTGAGGGCAGAAGGGATTGAGGGTCCCATCTGGGAGTGTCTCTGTGCAGATTTCCCCTTTCTCCAGGCTGCAGTGGGAGGGAGCTGGGGCAGGCAGGGTTACAAAAGGGGCTGGTACTGAACTGAAGAGAGATCTGGGAGAAGCAAGAGGGAGGGTTGCAAACATCCAATAAGTAGGGGATTTGAACCCATGTCGATAGAGCACAATAAATTAGCTATCCATTGCCTTAATCACTCAGCCACATCATCAGAGCTGTAAGGAATTGTTTCAAATTACCCAAAGCCATCACTGCCAGGAACCTTTGTGCCACTTGCTGGCTGGCCAGGGACACCCAGGGCTGGAAGGTTTTGGCTTTTCACAATGTTCCCTGGGCTGTTGTACAAAGCTCAGTGCTGGAAACAAACCCAAACACCCCCTGGCTACATCTACCCCTCAGGCTTCTTACACAGGAAGGCTATGTCTAGACTGGCATGATTTTCCGCAAATGCTTTTAACGGAAAAGGTTTTCCGTTAAAAGCATTTGCGGAAAAGAGCATCTAGATTGGCACAGACACTTTTGCGCAAAAGCACTTTTTGCGGAAAAGCATCTGTGCCAATCTAGACGCAGTTTTGCGCAAGAAATCCCCAATCGCCATTTTAGCCATCGGGGCTTTTTTGCGCAAAACACTTTCTAGCTGTCTACACTGGCCCTCTTGCACAAATACATTTGTGTAAGAGGGCTTTTTCCCGAACGGGAGCATCATTGTATTTGCGCAAGAACACTGACGATCATACATTAGATTGTCAGTGTTCTTGCGCAAATTCAAGCAGCCAGTGTAGACAGCTGGCAAGTTTTTCCGCAAAAGCAACTGCTTTTGCGGAAAAACTTACCAGTCTAGATGCAGCCGAACTGTTCTGTGCAAGAGTTCTTGTGCAAAACGTCTTGTGCAAGGGCATGTCCACACTGCCATGTGCTTTTGCAGAAGAATGTCCTTGGCAGTGTGCACGCTCTCTTGTGCAAGAAAGCTCTGATGGCCATTTTAGCCATAGGGGTTTCTTCCACAAAAAAACCCTGTTGCCCGTTCATACTACCTTCTTGTGCAAAAGCTCTTGCACAAGAAGGTTTATTCCTCATGGGGAGAGGAATAACTCTTGCACAAGAAGCCCACTTTTCCTGCGTTTTGCTGTAAATTTACTTGTGCAAGAACACGCATGCAGTGTAGCTGCTCCTCAAGTTTTTGCGCAAGAAGGGCCATTCTTGAGCAAGAAGCCTGCAGTGTAGACATAGCCCCTGGGTGCCCTGAGAGGGACTATCTAGTCACAGTCTGGCTCAGCACGCTCTCTGCAATGGGAGGATGTCCATGGAGCAGGCAGATGGCAGCGGCACACGGCTCTGGTGGGCCCAGCATCCACAGGAGCGTTTCAGATGAGAGTGTTTACTGACAGTGTCCGTCTCTGGTCTGATTTCACAGTGTGGTGAGACACTGGCACCCACAGCAGCATGGATGGGGTGGCTGGAGGGAGTGGCTGGCGGGCGGCCGGTAGGAGCAGTGGCAAGTGGCCAACGGAGTGGATGAGCCTCATTTGCATATCTAATGAGCCACCATTTTTGTGGAAGAGGCTCTTGCACAAGAAGGAGCATCTACACAGCCCCTTCTTGAGCAAGAAAAACCCTCTTGCGCAATGCCGCTACGCTTAGCCTCATTTGCATATTTCTGGCGCAAGAACCCGCCAGTGTAGACATAGCCCGATTGTTTTCACTGTCAGGGGGCTCAGTGGCCCCTCCCTCTTCCTACTTCCTCTCCCAAAAAAGACAGACCTGGCTCCCCTTTCTTTTCCCCCAGCAATTGCCATGCTGCAAAACAGATACCAGAGACAGCAAAACCAACAATCCATGAGGCTCTGTGGTGCAATAGAAAGCATGTTGGCCTTCTAAGCTGTGGTGCTCCTAAAGAGTGATTCAAAGGTTGTGAGTTCAAATCCCCCCAGAGTCACTTTAGCTGCTGCCTCATTTCCAGCGCAGCTTTTACAGAACAGGCAATCCTTAGGCTGACACCAGGATGGGCTTTAGTCCAGACAGTTCCCAGCAAGGGTGGAGGCAAGGACTGTTCTGAAAGGCTGCAGGTGCTCACAGACCCTCTTGTCCCTCCATGTCTCCTACCAGTGCTGTGCATCTCTCAAGCTATGTCTACACTACCCTGTTCTTCTGAAAAAGCTAGGCAAATTGTGAACCCCAGTTTGCATAGCTTTTTCTGCTTCTTTTTTTGGAAGAGGCTTTGCCAACATTTGGCCTGTTTACACTGGGCCAAATGTGGGGAAAAAACCCTCTTTTTGTACCATCCCTTCTTCTTCATAAAATGAGGTTCACAGAGACACCAAAAACGCATGTCTGCTCTTCCGAAAAAAATTCGGAAGAGCAGATGTGTTCTCTGGACTAAAGCGTTGTCTCTGTAGTGTAGACAGAGCCCTGATATAACATCTTATTTCAAGTTTAGGGTGCAGCGTAGGCAGAGCGTTAACATATGATATGCAATTTGAGCTACAGAAATTGTCATTTTGACCTTATTTCGAAAAACTCTTCGGTGTTTACACAGCACCACATTTTGAAATAACCTGCTATTCCGAAATGTCCCTTCCTCCTCATGGAATGAGGTTTACAGGGATGTTGGACTAACGAGTCCATTGGATTTCAAAATAATGGGGCACTGTTAACACACAGGATAGATATTACAGATGCCTTAGTACCCCGAAATAGTGCTGCATTGTCAAGGTCACCTTACAGGACCGCAGCAGGGGGCAGGTTTCATGCTGAATTTTCAGCCTTCTGCTCTTGGGAGTCTCTGTTGCTGTCTACAGCCATGCATAGGCCCGACCCTGGATCTCCAGAGCCCCAGCCCCTCACAGAGTGCCAGACAAGAGACAGAACTGCCAGGGGGAGGCAGGTGTTTTCAGACTTGCAGCAGGGGGCACAAATCCCTCTCAAGGGAGCCTGCAGGAAAGAAAGCCAAAGAAGATGGATTTTGAGAGGTTTGTAGCAACTAGCCCAGCCCCAACAGGTCCCACTGAGATTTGAACTCAGAGTCCTGCCTCTTACACCATGGGACCAACAGCTGGTAGCAATGGTGGGCACCTCTGACTCTGAGCTCTCAGGCTGGCCTCTGCTCTCCTGGCTTCCCTCCAGCTGCTTCATCTCTCAGGACTCTCTGTCCTGCCCCAGCTCTGCTGCTTTCAGGGCAAATTCCTTGTTAGGAACAGTCACACTCTGGGGGTCAGTGAGGGTCCCTCCCACCTGAGATGTGTGTTACATAAAAGCCTCGTTTCCTGCTCAGTTCCCAACACTAGATGCAAACACATGCTTGCTATGGGGATGCAACAAGTGCCCCCTTAAAAAGCTCATCAATTTAAATGAAACTTTTACATCTCCAGATGTGTCACACTTTGGATTTCTATTGAACAGGGATTCTTCAAATGACCACAAATCCCTAACATGCTCTAGTGCCAATGCACATACACCACACAAACCCGTCCCTCACCTGGAACCAATTCAAACCTGCTCTGTGTGTGTGTCTGGTTTCTGTTTCCATCCATTCAACAAGGGTAAGCTGGGGATGAATGGCCACAATCGATCTTTCGGAATTCGATTTAGCAAGTCAGACTCACTAAATCAAACCCAGAGGCCACCACCAGCAGTTTCCAGTACTTCTGCTCTTTGCTCCCTTTGGCTTCCCGCTGTACTCATGGGACATGGCCAACTCAGCTACATAGGGAGGGATGGCAGGAATAGCAGACACATTGGCCAGGCACCACTGGGGGCTGCCTCGCTCACCTCCCCCATACCCAGCAGGTGCTTGGCCAGCTTAGTCATGGGGCCGCTCTCTGGGACTTTTCTCCCAGCTGCTCCACATGTTGCCATTGCCCATCCCAAGGGAGGGGGGACGAGAGTCACTCTCCACGGTTGCAGGAGCTGCGGAGGTTGCACTAACAGGGTCTCTGGGCAATGACACCCCAGGGAATCACAAGGGCACTTGGTGCTGGCTCTCCTGTCCCAGCAATTGCAGTCAGAGCCCTGCCTTGCCAGTGCCAGTCACAGCAGCCTCTCAGGGTTTAGGTTGGAGTCCCCAGGTGGGGGCCCGGCCTCCTTCAGTTTGGTCCCTTCCTGAGGGCACAAAATTGACAACAGAGAATTCCTTTGCTCTGCAGCAATCTCTGTTGGCCAAAGGGTTTCAACCGAATATTTGCCCAAGTTTAAGTGCAGCAGCAGAACACAGCATTAAGTGTACTTCTGTGGTGTAGTGGTTAGCACATTTGCCTAACATGCAGACGGTCCCTGGTTCAAAGCCAAGCAAAAACAGAGTGTCTCTGTTTATTGTGGTTCCCCTTGGTGCCTACAAGGCAGTTCCAGCATCTGCCCTCCAGTGCAGGGCTGGGAGGCATGTGTGCTGGCTTTCAGGAGCATGTGGGAGACAGCTAAACAGGTTAGGCTAAGATGAGAAGAGGCAGGGCTGGGGCTGAGACTTCACAGCAGTGCCTTGCCTGGGAGCAGGTTGTTGTGGCCCACCCTGGAAGTGCCATTACTGTGGCTGTGCACCTTGAGGGCAGTGTGGCTGTTGCCTTTGTTTCAAGGGGACATGAAGCCACATAATGTCCTGCCTCATACCCAGGACCCAGCCACCCCATTCCCCTTGCTTTCTTTCCACCCAGTGCCCCCAGCTTCCTTTGACACCCTCCCTTGCTCCTGCTCCCTCTATCCTGGCCAGACACCTCACCCTGCTCCTTCATCCATGTTCCTTCGGCCCTCTTTCCCCCGGCCACACACGGAACTCCTTGGCACTTCTCAAGCCAGGCCCAGCAAGGAGCCACCAGGGGCAGGAACCAGCCCTTGGAGCTCAGCTTGCACCGTATCTGGTAGTTTCCCACCACATCTCACCTGAGAAGAGGTGACTTCTTCTCCTTCCTTCTTACCTTACATCTCCGTTCCCTTCAAAGGTCTCCACTCCTCGGGACCTGCCTTCTCAGGGCGCTGCCCCTCTGCTGCTGTGCTGGGAGTGGGAAACTCCACAGTCTCTGCACTTGGGCTGAGAAGTCTCACTGGGACTCGTCTGTTGATGGTGTTAGTCAGCCCGATGGCCAGCCGGATCCATTCTGTAGCGCTGCCCGAGAGGGAGCTTTACAAATGCCCAGTGTCCACTGGTATTTTCTGGGGCTCTGTGTAGGGGATTGGGCTTGGCCATCTTTTCCACGGGAAATGCCTCTTCTTTGGAACAGCAACTCCCATGAGTTCGTGGAACTTCTTCTTCTCAGCTTGGGAAAGGGTCGACTAAGGGGCGATGGGACAGAGTTTCATGTAATGATGACAGGGGTGCAGAAAGCAATAAGAATTTTTTTTCTCCTACTCAAGATCCCGGGTGACAGAATGAAACTGGTAAGTAACCAAATTAAAAATAAACCAAAAGGAAGCATTTTTGCGCCCAGTAGAACTCCTTGCCAGAGGATGTTGTGAAGGTGAAATCTACAAGAAGGTCCAAAACTGAACTGGATACTTTAATGCAGGAACGGTCAATCAATGGCATTTAACCAGGATGGACAGGGCAGGTGTCCCTAGCTGGTGTATTCTAGAAGCTAGGAATGGGCGACAGGAGGGATCACTTAACAATTGTCTGTCCTGAGGATTCCCACTGAGCAATGAAATCAGCTGCTATTGTGAGACAGGATCCTGGGCTAGTTGGACAACTGGCATGGCCCAGTCTGGCTGTTCTGATGTTCTGTTTGGTTTCTGTTCTTGTCCCCTCTGGGCAATGGAAAATGGACCCCTGTCCTGAAGGGGACAGAATGTGGCCTGTGAAAGGCTAGTGTAGGTAAGGAAAGAACCAATGTTTATGTATCCCTGATGGTCTAGTGGTTAGGATTCAACACTTTCACTGTTGAGGCCTGGGTTCAATTCCCAGTCAGGGAAACCAGCCTGAAGTTTCACATGAGAACTGCCTTAGTTATTTTTCTCACCTCATTGTCACATGATACAGCAGCTGTGACCTGAGAGGTTACTTTAGAGCTCCTTCCCACCTCTCCCTCACTGCTAAGACAACACTTGCCATTTTCAGAAGGGGCAGAGCTGGGTGACTCAAACTGCCCCTCCTCTCTCCTGCATGGGCAGCACTACAGGAAGCTCCATGACACACACAGAACTAACCCAGCGCAGTGTCAGGTTGGCACAAGATCCATTGGCTCAATTTTGCTGTTGAAGGAGACAACACAGAACTGGCTCCAGCCGCCATTCAGTAACCTGTGGAAACGACGAACCAGGCCTGGGCCCCTCGGAGAGGCAATGATTCCCCACTGGCCAGGGCAGAGCCTCCCTCTGACACAGTCATGGAGCCTTCTCCCCCTGCTCCTGCCTCCCCCACTTTACTCAGCTTTCACTGATTGGTTGTACCGGGGGTGGGGTGGGGCTCACTTCTAGAGCTGCCTGAGCAGGTTCTAGCCACAGAGACACATCCCAGAGCAGGACGGATGCTCAGACCGACACTGGGTGTTGCTCAGCGCTGGGGTGAGACAGGGAAGGACAAAAGGGTCTAACGGCGCCTGCAGCCTTTCAGAGCAGCCCCTGGCCCCACCCCCAAGTACCAGCCCTTCCCTCTGCCCCTGCTGGGATCCACTGGGTACTGCATGGACTCAGGGCTCCCTGGTGCCAGTGTAAGGGCTCTGGGGAAGACGTGGCAGCTCTGTGGGCAGAGTCCTGAGCCCCTGGCTGGGCAGGGCTCATTAAGCAGCTGTGGGGCTGGGCTGCTGCACAGCTTAGAGCAGGGGTGGGCAATGACTTTTGATGGGGAACCACTCCCAGGGCTGCACATTTCCATGCTATTATCGGAGGACGTGGGGGTCTGGGATGCAGGTTGGGAGCAGACAGGCGCTTGGGGCAGAGGACTGGGGTGCAGGAATGGTTGCAGGGGGTTGGGTTCTGACCTGGGGCAGAGGATTGGGGTGCATGATCTGGGAGGGTTCAGGAGGGGGGCAGAGGATTTG
Source organism: Pelochelys cantorii (assembly GCA_032595735.1). NCBI lineage: Eukaryota > Metazoa > Chordata > Testudines > Trionychidae > Pelochelys > Pelochelys cantorii. Next base: position 4,137,739 of record CM064345.1, on the reverse strand, counting down.
GTTTACGTGGGGTACCAGTGGGTTGAGGGAAAGGAGGGGCTCACTCGTCTCATCTGGACACTGCAGGCAGCAAAAATTTGGGTCATTAGGTCAGTGGATTGGTGTCAATGGGGGCAAGAGATGAGCATCTTCTCCTGCCACTCAGGAAGGTGGCTGGGCAGGCAGACCCCGGATCCAAGTCCCTTTCAGCCCCCAGGAGGAGGGAGCTCAGAAAGAGGAAGGAAGGTGGCCAGAGCCCCCTCCCACAAGGTTGTGGCTGCATGGGGTCTGTGTCTGCTGCTCCCTCCTCCCACCAGGACTCCTGCCTGCTTCTTGCAAGCTGCTCAGCCTAGTTCTTGTTCTGGCCTCCCTGCCCAGAACAGGCAGCTAAAGGAGAACAGACCAGCCTCCAAGGCCCAGCAAGGTGCTTGAACACAGCACCCTGAAGTTCTAAGCACCAAACTCAAATCAGCTGAGGTTGCCAACCCCCCCCCCCCCCGCAAACAGAATCACTAATGGGATTTTCAGAGAAGAGCCAGAGGCAGCTGCAGGGATGTTGTGGGCTCTGGAATGAGCTGGGTGGCCTAGAACGAGCACCTAATGGCAGGGGAATTTAGCTCAAGTGGCAGAGTATTTGCTTTGCATGCAAGAGGCAGTGGAATTGATACCCATATTCTACAGGGGCCTCCTTCCTTGTTTTCACTGGCAGAGCCAGCCAGAGGGCTAAGCTTTTGCCGTGGCCCCCTCCCTCTTCCTTCCTGCTCTCAAAAAGAGACAGACCTTGTGCAAGGTCAGCAAGGAAGCTGCCAATACCCCATCCCAGGGAGCCAGCACCTCTCACAGGGGTATCAGGCATTTCCTCACCCAAGCCACTCTGCCTCCCTGGGGCCTGTCTCCACCACAGAACACAGGGGGCTTTTTAGAGCAAGTTGGAGGCCGTGGGTATTTCTCTGCTTTTAATTTGTGGGGAAGAAGCCTCTTGGGGCAACATCTCCTGCCCCCCTGGAGTAGGAAGCATAAGGGAACTTGACAGGGGCCTGGCCCTGCTTTCCTGCCCCCTTCTCACACTCATCACAGAGCATCAGCAGCTGCGCACCTGCTGGTGGGTGGGGCCTTTGCTCAGCAGTTGGCAGCCAGAGGGTGGGGAAAATCCCAGCTAGGGGGTCTCTGTGGCCCCAGACACACTTAGGTCTGGCCCTGCCCCCCTCTTGCCCTGCCTCGGTTGCTCTGTGGCTTTTGAGACTTCCCTTGGAGCTGTCAGCACTAGCCCCCCTACTCAAGGTGCCCAGGGGAGGAAAGGGGATCTGGGCTCCAGCCTGGGGCTCTTCCTGTCTCCTGCTTTCCCCTGTCTCCAGCCTGGCTCTGGGTCTCTTTCCTGTCAGCCCCAGGGGGGCCAGGGGAAAAGCAGGGGGTGGGTGCAAGGGCCACACTTGGGGGGGGCATCAGGTGATTCCACAAGAAATGCTCCCTCTGGGCCTGGCTGGAACATGGCGCCACTTGAGCATGTTGTTAGCACCAACGTGCCCCCCTGGCCAGTCTGAGCAGGGAGCCAGGGACGGTCCCTGCAAACCTGGGGCCATTGGCCAAGGCTGCTGCTCTTGTGTCTGTGCTGGGATCCCCTCGGCCTCAGGAGCGCTAGAGATGTCAGGCAGCTCTGTCCTCCCAGCCTGGGGCTGTCTGTTTGGGCAACGCTCTTACACACACACTGGCTCCTCCCCTCCTAGGACAGGGCTCCTACCGTTCCTTGGTTACTCAGCCTGGAAGTTGGGCCTATTCCAGGAACAGGCCAGGTAGCAGGAGCTGCACTTACCTGGGCACCAAGGGGAGCCGCAATAAGAGCAGACCTCCCCCCCCCCGTTTCTGCTTGGCTTTGAACCAGAGGCCTTTTGCATGTTAAGCAAATGACTACACCACAGAAACATGCTTAAGTCAGTTTTTTTCTGTACATAAACTCGCACAAATATTGTTACTAATTTTTTGGCCAAGGTCTGGGGGAAGAGGCAGAGCAAGAGCAGGGAACATGACCTCCCCCCCCCCCCCACACACACACACACACACACACAATACTTCTCTTTACCTTTGCTCCCAACACGGGGCAGGGGCAGGAACAGGGCGCGCGCGCGTGCGAGAGAGAGAGAGATTTTAGTTACCAATCTGCCTGCAGGCGTCAGGTGATCAAGCTGAGGCCACAGGATCATTAAGGGAGGAGATGACAGAACACACCACATGTCTAAGTTTAAAAGCTTTATTGATAAAATAATAAAACAACAGCAGAGTGTGATGGGTGCTTCCCACATCACTCAGAGGAAGGAAGGAAGTGTTAGTGCGCACGCCCTAACCCACTTTCATACTCACACACTCACTACCTGAGGCTGGCCAGGCCTGGGCATAACAAAAGAAGAGGGGGAAGGGTGGACGGGAGTTTGGTCCTGTGCGCACAGGTAGTCCAAAGTCCACTGTGACCTCCCAATTGCTCCAGCTCTCAGGAGGGTTTTAAGTCCTGGGCTCTACCTCAGGATCTCAAAAGGTAAATCTGCAGGTTATCTGAAGGATAAAATAGATGGCAAATGACTAGAGAAATGTTCTGTGCCCTGTTCATATTTACGAGCTTAAACCATGACAAGGAGAACAATTCTCTGTGACCCGCTATAGTCTTGTCGCTTGTGAAGGCATCAATCACATCACTAGTGTTGATTGTGCCGATGACTATTTTTCTCCCCGTGGAAGTTATTTCTGTCAATCTCACTCTCTCACACTCGCACTGGGTAGAAGCAACTACAACTTTTTTAATGGATGTTGATTATTTTCTATTCATGCTAAATCAATATGAAATTGATGATGACATATGAAAGGGACTTTTCTGTGATTCACAGGGGTCTAAGGAATGAAGATATTATAAGAAATAATCTAATTGTTGGTTATACATCCTATATACAGCGTAGTAATGTGGAAAAAGAGCTAGATGAAATTTTCTGGTGATATCCCTAAATTCATATGCTGAATGTCATTAACTTGCAACTACAGAATGAGCTTTAGAGTCAATGGTGAGGGACAGTGCATTCATTTTTTATGCTTTACAAATTACTCCACTTTGACTGGATTAGACTGTAAGGAAAGTGCAGGGGTTGGGATGAAGGGAACACTGCAGAAGTTAGGGGCAAAGAGGGCACAATGCAGGGTTGGTGGTAAAGGGTGCACAGGATGGGGGTGCAGCAGATGGGGAACTCATGGATGCAGGAACAGTGGAGCAAGGCTGGGTGGGAATGAGACAGTGTCAAGCTGGGAAGTTTTCAGGGTGTGTGTGCAGGGTCATGAACCATATTAATTATCATTTGTTTCAGTATTTTTCTTCCATAATTTAAATTGCATGTGTGTGCATGCGCGCACAGCTACACAATCCCGGCGAAAACCACTTGCCATCCCCGCACCGCACATGCGCGAGACCTGCACTGTGCATGCACGGACCGCCGGTGAACAGGGCGACTGACTGAAATCTAAGCGTATTTGTCGAGCCCTGTGTGTGTGTGTGTGTGTGTGTGTGTGTGTGTGTGTGTGTGTGTGTAAATAAAATGTGTGCACGCATGCAAAAATTCTCAGTAACTTGTGTGCGTCACAGTGGCACACATCCGAACAAGCGCACAGAATGTCACTCTTTGTGCTCAAGAAAAAACTCGCTCCACTCGTGGATGGAAAATCTTAGAGGGAATACTGGTTGAGGGCTCCAGCTGGGGGTGTCATCTCAAAGATGGAGGGGACTGACATGTAGGTCACTGAAAGGCTACATTGAGGAGAGAAGAATCCCATGAGCCCTCGCTCCCCCAGCTTAGGTGCTACTGTGAAGGGGGAGGAGGAAGACACACCTCTTCCTGACATGGTAGCTCTGGGGCTGGGGCCATGGGATAGCCAACTGTCCTCTGACCACAGCACGTCTGGGCCAGGGTTGAGACCAGTGGGTAGAGGTATCTCTCCCCACCAAAGCCCTATAAGCTTGTATAATACGCTGCACCACAGCCACCTGGCCAAACAGCTTAAAGGGAACTCAGGATATAGGTTTCTTCCCTCTGTGGGTCCTCTGAAGGCTAACAAGATTTGAGTTCTGACTGAAGCTTTCCCCACAGTTAGAGCAGCTGAATGGTTTTCTCTCCTCTGTGGGTTGTCTTATGTTTAACAAAGTCTGACCTGTGCTTGAAACCTTTTCCGCACTCAGAGCTGTTAAAAGGTGACTCTGGTATGTATTGTCTGATAGCTAGTAACACAGGAGCACTGACTGAAGCTTTTCCCACAGTCAGAGCAATTTAAAGGTTTCTCCCCTGTGTGGCCCCTCCTATGGGTAACAAGGTTTGACTTCTGACTGAAGCTTTTCCTACAGACAGAGCAACTGAAAGGTTTCTCTCCTGTGTGAGTCATCCTATGGATAACAAGGTGTGAGCTTCTACGGAAGCTTTTCCCGCAGTCAGAGCAGCTGAAGGGCTTCTCTCCTGTGTGGCTCATCCTATGTCTAACAAGGTCTGAGCTTCTACTGAAGTTTTTCCCACAGTCAGAGCAATTAAAAGGTTTCTCTCCTGTGTGGGTCCTCCTATGGGTAACAAGGTCTGAGCTTCTACTGAAGCTTTTCCCACAGTCAGAGCAGCTGAAGGGTTTCTCCCCTGTGTGGCTCCTCCTATGGGTAACAAGGTGTGAGCTGCTACTGAAGCTTTTCCCACAGTCGGAGCAGCTGAAGGGTTTTTCCCCTGTGTGGCTCCTCCTATGGGTAACAAGGTGTGAGCTGCTACTGAAGCTTTTCCCACAATCAGAGCACTTACGAGGTCTCTCTCTGGGATGTATTTTTTGATGGTTCGTAAAGTGTGAGTGCTCACTGAAGCTTTTCCCAGAGTCAGAGCACTTGAAGGGCTTCTCTCCTGTGTGGGCTCTTTGATGTTCAATAAGAGTTTCACAATCACTACAAGTGCAGGGTGACTGTTGATGGGGGATTTCCTGTTGAACGGTTTCTGTGTTTCTTTTCTCCCTTCTGCTCCTGTGACTGGAGTTACCCTGTCCCTCTCCTGGATGGTTTCCCTCCTGCCTTTCTAGGGTATGCTGACTCTCACAGCTCTCTCCTTCTTCACGTATCTGGAAAACATGCCCTTCAGATCTTCCCAATAATATCTCACATGGAGCCACTTCCTCCCGTTCTTCCTGCTGAAGACTCTTCTCATGCTTCTCAGTCAGCATGCCATCACCTGTTGGGATAGAGAAATAATACAGACAGGAATTAGTGTCTATGATGAACTGAAAGGAAACTCTGAAAGAGGAATAGAAAAAGGGACACACTCAAATAATGGTTAAATTATCGTAAGCTGAGTTCGTCGTCCTCCTTCACAACCCTTCCACAGAAGAGAGAACCCAGCCTTTCCCCACCCAGCACACTGACTGGAGTTGAAGACAGGCTGACGAGTCAGTTAGACTTCATGAAAACACACAAGTTACACCTGCTATAAGGAAACAGAAATTGGTTTCTGAGTCAGTTTAACTGATTGCTCACCTGTATGGGTGTTGCTGATGCTCTCTCCTTCCTCACAGCTCTGGGGATCTGGGACCCACAACTCCCCCTCTCGCTCCACCCAGGAGATCACATCAGTTTGAGAGACTGGAAATCCTGTTTGGAGAGCAGTGAACCAAGTGCTGATCTTGTTCATTAAAGTCTGGAAGCAGTAATGGCACAGAGCCAGGATCCAAGTCACCCACACAGAGAGGCTCCTTTCCCCACCTTGCAGAGACTGGGCTCTGGCTGGTACAAGAGCCCAGGACACACTCAGCTGCATTAAAGGTACATCACCTTCACCCACCCCACCCCGGGAATGGTCCAGCTTATTCCCCAGGGGAGCTGAGTGCTCTGCTGCACTCTCTAAGGAAAACTCAGTCCTCCTCACAGCCTGTTCCATCCCCCCACCATCCCGGGGCCGGTCAGAAACACACTGCTCAGAAGGGGAGCTCTAGTAAGGGTGTGCAGGTCTGACACCAAGGTCCCCAGGGCGAGTTCAGACTGCAGCTGCCACATGGCAGGTCACTAGGACTTGGAGAGGAAGGACCCAGCAAAGCTCTAGCTCCCCAAGGCTGTGCCCAAAAAGCTCCTGGCTGGGGGGGCTGGGCTTCCCCTGATCTGTGGCTCAGATGCTCTACTTGGGCCAGAAGGAGGCAGAGGAAGTTGCCTGAGCATCTAAGTGAATCCTTGGCTGGTTGCTTCAAGTCCTGCCTGTGCTCCACACTCCTGATACAAATTGCCTGTGTCTGGTTGGGCCCTGCCAGCGCCCACAACAGTTGCCATTCCTGTGGCTGCCCAGGGTGGTGCTGGGCTTCTCTCGGGGGAAGCCAGGGCGGAGCTGGGCCATGCTGCTTCTCTGGTGCTTGTGGCTGTTGCTCAGCTCCCCCTCTGCAGCCTCGGTTCTACTCTGCCAGCAGCAGCCTTTGTGTGGTTTCCTAGTCTGGCTCTTGTGGTGAGCCTGGCCTTTGATTTGGTGCCCCTCCAGGGCCGCACAGAATCTATCACCTTTACACCTTGTGAGTGTGTTCCCCTCAGCTTCAGCCCAACCCCTTCTCGGAACTTCATTTAGTGTTCAGAAGATCCACCTGTGATGTGACCATGGAGATCATTGTGCTACCGCTGTTACACAACTGCAAGAAACCTTGTGCGAAGTGTGCTGAGTGCCATGTCAATGAGAATGTTCTGATGTGATGACTATGATTATCATGTTTATGTCCATTAATTTTGAACTAGAACAGGCTGGGCTTTGCAGAATGGTGGGGCAGTGGGTACCAACTAACCAGGAAAGCACATTCCTGAGCAGGAGGAGGCCAATCAACACACAGATCTCCGCAGTAACTGCAAACATACAGTCCTAAGAGATGGCTCAGAAAGACACTCACCGTTGTGCACAAGAGTGGGATGAGGGTATAATGGATACAGATGTTTTGTTCGAACAAACAGACAGGAGGCTAAGGGGGTAGAACACATGGAACACAACATGCATCTTGTTTGTGTCAATGTATGAGAGAAGAAGCCACAGGAGGGGCATGTTGATGCTGGCTGAGGGGCAGTATTCTGACTGCTGACTGAGCTGGTACTGTTATTGGGTTGGGACAAGTCGCACTATACCTGTGCCTGAGGAGCTGGGACACTAGCACCCTGCTCCTTTTCACAATAAATTTGGCCAAGTGCCTTAGCCTCCGAATGGAGTCTGGGTCTTTCTTAGCGACAATCCTGAGGTATGCTGCATGGATAAGCTGCATGCTTTGCCAGTGCTGCTGGCATCAGATCTCCAGAAAGAGCCGCCCTGAACAGCTTGCAACGCCCTGTGGCGCTAGCAACAATTTATATGGCACTGCAGTCGCTATGGGAAGCAAAATTAACAATCACAGCAGCACCTGGGAACTCTGGTGTAAATCAGGACCCCACTGTGCTACTGGGGTGCTCATTTGGAGCGAAACATCACCCCTCTTTAGTGTAGGTATCCTTCCCAGCCCTGAGAAACAGGGACACTCTATAATAGCTATTAAAGAGAGAGGTGACCACACAAAGAGAGTCTAAGTGACTTGATCAAGGACAAACAGGAAGTCTGTGACAGGCAGAGAACTGAACACAGGTCTCCTGAGCACAAAGCCAGACATTCACACAGGAAGAAAAAGTCTTTACCCGAAGATATTTCACTCTAAAAACACAACACAGATGACGTGATTTATCTCCACTGCACAGAGGCAAGTGAGCCCTGAGAGAATGAAGCTGAACTTTTGAAAGGAAACCCAGCCTGTGCCTGAAACGCAAGAAGAGCTCTGCTCACATTTACCTACTACAGAGCTACCTCGGACAAAATACTCGCAGAGCGTAAACTGCCTCATCCACCCTCCCTCAGCCCCAGCATGCAGCCCCTCCCACTGGCAAGTACCAGCATGTCACAGAGACTAGCTACAGGCAGGGAAGAACTCTGGGAACTGCACCCTCCTTACAGTCACTGAGCGCACTGCCACAAGGGGACCCTGCAGCTACTAACAGCAGCCAGACCCAGACCTCTGGTACAGGCTGTTCCTGCCTGAACCCTTCTACTCACAGCTCTGGTCAAGGCACAAGATGGGCAAGAAAGGGGGGAAATGCAGTGAGACCTTAGGTGTGGGAAAAGCAGCACCATTATGATGTCCCTGAAAATGCTTTCCCTGGGAGGGGGTACGGAGGGGACAGTCTTTCAAGCAAGAGCCAGGATTATTGGGGCAGATACTTGTGACATTGTGGGCAAAGGCAATGAATGATCCTGAACCAAACCCAACTCAGCTGCTCCAGAGCCCACCCAGCTTCTGTTACCCAAGGGGACAAGAATCCTTACTCAGCCAGTTCACAGCCTCATAATTCTCCCGCATCACATCCCCGTAGAGTGCCCTCTGGCCTGGGTCCAGCAGAGCCCATTCCTCCTCAGAGAAATACACAACCACCTCTTCAAAGTTCACCGGCTCCACCACGGCCATTTCCTGTCCCTGGCTCTGCAGGCCAGGGGCTGAGCTGGAGACAGACATGCGTGTTCTGCAGCCTGGCAGGGCGAGAAGGGGAATTGGAGACAATTCAGAAGGGGCTTTAATCCTTTCCACACCCCCATTCTCCCCAGACTCTGTCCCTAGTGACACATGTGTAAGACTCTGCCATTGTGGGCAAAAGTTTTAGTCTAGATATTCCATAAACAGGCGTTAGATCCCAAATCCATATTCATTTCTCTCCGTACCTGGCTTGAGCTTGAGAGGTTGGGGTGTCAGAGGCAAGCTCTGGATAGGAGACTTATCTGAGTGACTCCTGGCCAGAGACCAAGCACCTTAGGCAGGCAGGGAGCCTGCCCGTCCCTCTCATTGGCTGCAGGGCCATGTGGGTGTGTGAATAATTATAATCCAGAGGGGAGGGGGCGCGGTGCTTTGTTTCTGGCCAGAAACCAGCCAATGAGATTGTCCTGGGGGTAGAAGCAGCACCTGAAGCCTTCCCCCCTCCCCTCCAGGTTCACAGTCACTTTCTGAATGACTTGCAGATGGGGAGTGGCATCCATGGGCTGGATCCGATGGCTTGGTGGGGTGGATCCAACCCATGGGCTGTATTTTGCCCAGGCCTGCACTAGACTTAACAGCCCTTGGGGATCCAGCAGTTTCTTGCCTTGAACAAACTGATACAGTGGAAGCCAGTCAGTTCTCAGCCTTTCAGCCTATTTATTGTTTGAAACCAACCCCAGATTGAAACTGAGCAGTGAAATCTGAGCCTGAAGGTTCCGTCCATTGTGTGCTCTAACATCACCCCTTTAGCATCACAAACTCATAGACCAATGTTTCTCAAAGCGTCCGCAGGTCCCCATGCAGTGACCCTGGGTCTCCTCACTGATCAGTGGGTGAGATTTAGGGCTGTGCGTGCCATGGTCACTGGGTTTGGTTGGTAACTTCAATTACAATCCCAGGAAGATCTTTTCAGAGGAATTTTCTCATCATTTAAAGAATCTCCACCTGCAAACTCACCTTGTCTGAAAGCTCCCAGAGATTTTAATCTTCCTCTCTCCAGTGCAGAGGGCAGAGTATCTGGTGGGGGAAGGAATAAGAGAGGTGAGATTCCAGGTTCTCCTATTTATAACAATGTTCCCACTTTGAACTCTGCGTTTCAATTTTATCAGAGACCAGATACACACACCCTCAGGTATTTAGTATGAAAGAGTCTGAAACTTTCATTTCCTCTCTCACTCGGGCACCTCCCAGCAATGGAGCCAATATCCCTGCAGCCTCACACCCATCCCAGGACAGAGAAGCTGTAAATGAGATTTGCTCTTCCCTCCTCACCCCCTCCCACTTGGTTTCTCATTCACTCACTGCCTCTTATCATAACCAGGAGCTGTGGTGGCGGAACACGTGGCCATCAGAGTAACTTTGTCCATTTTGATCTCTCAATGGGAGGTTCAGAGTTTGCAAACCCCTGGCTCTATCTGCAAGCACTTGGGTCTGTTCGCTCAGTGTCTCTCAGGAGAACAGAGTGATGGGGCCATCATTCTCCATGTGGGAATTGAGGCAGGGGAATGTTGGCTTCAGAGGCCAAATTCAACAGTCTCAGATACTTGAATCACTTTCCCCTCATCCATCCCTTCCAGGTACCTTTGAACTCCCTCAGAGTCTCCGACAGCGCAATCGTTTTCTGGGAGAAACTGCTGACTTGTTCTTCCAGTTCAGGGGAAACCTCTGGCAGCTGGAACTGCCCCGTCTCACACCTGGACAGAAACAATTCCATATGATTGTATTTAGTTTACTGCTGATAAGTTCTGGCTAGTAAGTCTCAGCTCTAACAGGCCTGGAGTTAGAATCCTCCAATTCTCCCAGCCTGAGAGCAGGGACAACACATTCCATGGCCGTGCAACCTTCCCCTGAAAGGTCCCATTGTTGTTCTTCACTTCTGGTCTGGGGAGACTGGCTGGGGGACTAAAGGGGAATTGAGTCTCCGTGGCCAGCTTGCTCCTTGGCCCAGGCGCCGAAGGACAGAAGGTTCCCAGGTGAAGGGCTGAAAGAATCTGTCCACTAGGGACCACAGTGAGACACCAGGTCCCCCCTCCCCAGCTCCTTCCACACAGGTCTCCAAACAGCCCTCAGGTGGGACAGACTCTTGGTCCCTGCTGCTCTGGGCTGAATGTGCCCAGCAGTGACAGGCCCATGTTCCACCCCACAGTCCTGAAGCAGCCAGTCCCCAGGGAGGTGAGAGCTCTAGGAAACACCTGAGGTCAGACTGTGCCCTGAATGGGGAATTCCAGAGTCTACAGTGCGAGGATGAGACCCTCAGAATTAAACGAGTCAGAGATATTTGTATCTAACATCTGGCTGTAGAGCCCTGGGGAGATGTGGTCCTAACATCAGTTCCAAGCCCTTTCTCTGCGCTCTGCAGTGTGAGGGGAGTGAGAGCCACGTACCTACTCAGGGTGCTTCTGACGTCCTAGAAAAAAGACACAAAAAAGAATCTCAGCCCCATTGGACACACACAGGGGACCTCACAGAAGGGATTTTGCAAACCTGGGAAGAGGCCCTGCCCTAGCCCCAGGAACATGGATCCCCTGAGCGAATGGGGATTTGCCATCTCTAATAGCTCTGTGCCTGTGACTCTACAAAGCACAGGAGTCACTCACACAGCAGCAATGCACAAGGTGTTACACTGAGATCTGAATGCTGGACCCCAGCACTTCTGATTCAGGAGCCTCTCTTCCCTGTGGGGGGAGCTAGGACGTTTCTCCCTCAGTCTCACCTGCAGTAATTCACTGGCTGGCTTCTGACACGTCCCCTCCAGCTCACCGATCCACTCACTAAGGCTGGAAATCTGCACGGAGAGTTTCCTGATAGTGTCAGTCTGGAACCTCCCAATCTCCTCATCTAACTTCTCCAGCTGGGCTAGGAGGAGTCGCTCTTGTTCCTCCAGGAATTGCTGCAGCTGCTGAAACTCAGCCACAATCATCTGCCTCTCGGCTTGGGTCCATTTCTGTGTGAAAACAGGGAAAGGGCTGGTGACAGGCATGGACAGAACCCAGGGCTCTTTCATGGAGAACAGTGTGCAGCAGCAAGAATTTCTTGAAAAAACCTAAAATGTGACATTTGACTCTACTTTGTGGTTACTCAGCAGAGGTGTCTCTCCCAGCATCTCCTTTGACCCATGTCCCTCAGTCATGGGCAACATCTTCTGTCATTCATGGGCTCTGGGAATTCAGACCCAGAGCAGCAGGAGGCAGGATTCAGCACCAGCCTGACAGAGATACCCAGAGAGGAAAAAGAAGCAAACATGTTCATGCACCAAGTAAGCAGACAGTCCTTCAGAGGGACATTCAGCTCCCTTGGGAAAGCCACAAAGGCTGGACATGAACTCATGCTGACATGGATGCTCAGGGCCAGTCTACACATAGATCTCACCCAGCAATCCATGATCCAGGAGAAACACAAACAAGCCCAACCTCACCAAGGCCACACAGGAGTCTGCCTCCTAACACAGCCCTCCCACTGCCAGTCCCTGCTGGTCCACAGCCACAAGCACTTACCAGATATTCTTGGCTTTTCCTTTCTGCTGTTGTTTTCCTTCTCAGCAGCTTTTCTCTCTCTTCCCTCAGAGCCTTCAAATGGGCCTCCAATTTTTCCTGAAGAAACAGATATACGCACGAGGGCAAACCCCATCAGATGTTGGGAGCCCATTTATCTGCCTTTAAGAGTCCCAGTTTTGTGGAGCTCCGCCCTTGTCCAGCAGGGACTCAGCCCTGGACGTGGATTTGTCCATAGAAAAAGAGACAGGAGAAGACTGAGGGTATGTCTACACAGCAAAGTTAATTTGGAATCACAGCCTGGAAGGAGCCTGCCGTGCACCCCGGCACCCAGAGCCATCCCAGCAAGCTTGTCGCCAGTGTCGTCCGAGGCCAGGGAGGCCTCGACATGTGAGTGCCATCACTGTCCCCTTATGTGGGGGGGGGGAGCCTAAGGACTGCGCGTGTGGTCCTTGCTGACCACAGATCACGCAGCAACCTGTGCATGCGCCACACAGGGGCCCTGGCCTGTTACCCGCACGCATGTATGTATGAAGGCACATGACATGCTCCTGACCCCGGGGAGAGACACTGCACAATGCCCTCTCTCCAGAAGCTCCCTCTACGCAGAGGCAGGGCACATCTCCCCTTGCCCCCCACCACACCCCCACACAATATACAGCACAGGGGCATGGGTGCAGTCCTGGGCCAGCTCACACTCCCAGGGATAGCAGGACATGATGGTGCAGAGACCTGCCGTCCTCACCTTGCAGAGCGGGGCAGGGTTTCACCCACTGTGTCCCCAGGGATAACTGAGCATGTCTCTTGTTTCTCCACAGCTGCACCAGCCGCGAGTGCAGGGCGCACCAGCCACGAGTGCAGGGCGCACCAGCCACGAGTGCAGGGCGCACCACCCCGCCCAGGACAGCCTCTCGCACCCGGGCCAGCAGGATGACCCGGCACCTGGAGGAGTACCACCGGCAGCACCTGGCACTATATGCCAGGTAGGTCTGCTGCCAGGAGCGCTGGGTGGAGGAAGACCTGCAGCTGCTGCAGGAGGGCTTGCAGGAGCTGCTGGAGCAGGGCCGTGCCATCCACGACAACCTGTAGACCCTGGTGCAGAGATTGGTGCCGGCTGCCGCTCCAGCCCCTGTGGCTGCCCCAGCTATCGCTCCTCCTCCCACTCCTGCTCCCCCTCCCGCTTCTTCCTCCCCTCTCCCCCCGGGGATGCCAAGGCCCCCGCACACGCAGTGCTGGGAGACAGGAGGGCCGGCAAGACCCCCAACCCTGAGGTTCTCCTCCCCCTTCTTCCCCTCACCTTCCCCTTCCAGATCCCTCCTCCCAGGTGTCCCTATCCCTCCTCCCCTCTCCAGCCTCCTTTCCCAACTCTCACCAGGGTTTCATCCCACCCCCCCCCAGTTTTGTTAAATAAAGACTTTTTGTTCATGAAAATACATGTATTCTATTGGACATCAGGAAGGGGGGTTAGGGAGGGGTAAGCGGAAGGACGTGAGGGAGGAATGAGGCACAAGCCCACAGTGGGGCAGACCAGGGAGGCTCTGAGTGCTCCTCAGGGTGGACGCTCTCCCACAGGGCCTCCTGGCTACTGACAGCCCCCCAATGGATGTCCCGGATGGCAGCCTGCAGCAGGTGCAGCCAGGCTGATAGCAACGCATCCACAAGACGCACCCGAGTGCCCAGGGGCTGCTCTGGCTCCATGTTGCAGAGTGCCATGGTGTCTTGAGTGAGAGCAACCAGAACACTCCGAGACACAAATGCTTTGCTGTCCTGCAGCAAGGCAGGAAAGCAAGCAGGGACACCTGAGCATTGGCTGTCCGGGGGAGGGAGAGACCCGGGGGAGGGGAGGGGGGTTATGTGTGTGTCCCCTTAAGCACGAGCCTCAGCCTCAGGCAACAGCCACACAAAGATACCCCTGACCTGGTTCCAGCTGGCCTTAAATCCGATTCTGTGTCCACTCAGTGTGGATGCAGTACTTCAAATTAGCAAAATGCTAATTCAAACTGCATTTTGTGTGTACATGCGTTAATTCGAGTTAGCTTAATTCAAATTAACTATTTCGAATTAAGCTAACTCGAATTAACGCTGTAGTGTAGACATACCCTGAGGATGCAGCAGGACACCTGCGAGGGTGAGGGACGGATCGGTGGTGCCACCTTCGTAAAGAATGATGCAGGTGGGGATTAGGGAGGTAAAAATGGTTAACAATATTAATCATGTAACCGATTACAATTTTATCAATGACAGTATTTTTTAACCTGCTGACAGGCAGGGCTGGTAGTGAAAATGGGCTCTCCTGGGATCGGGGATTTCTCATGAGGTCTGCCGTGGGTGGCCACAAGAACTGCTGGCCGATGGGAACTCCCAGCAGCTGCAGACTGACATTAGCTGCCAGAGGCAAGCGGGCACTGCTGGGACAGTGGGGAGTTTAACCGGTAACTGGCACCGATAAACATTAGCTCATCAGTTAACCAGTTTGAACTCTTGCTACAATCCAGTTGAATCCTAGTTCTGCCTGGCATGGACCTGCACTTCCTGAAGCCCTGCTATGGGTGGACTGAAGGTGCTTGGGGTCCCATACAGCATCCAGCCCAGCAACCTCATCTAGTACCAGCTGCTGTATCAGAGTTTAACCCCTCATGGAGGAGCCCAGGAGTTCAGCAGCTTAGTGGGAAACCTCCTCTCCCTGCTGGGCCTGGGGCTTTATCAAGGCATCTTTCCCTCATAAGGGCCACACTTCATCACTGTTCAGTGATGCTGAGGGGCAGGGAGCTGGGTCCCTACCAGTTAGGGCAGGGACTTTCCCTTGCTGGGTGTTGTGCAGGGCCCAGATGCCACTGCGGGTCTATAAGGCAAATGCCAGATTATTAGTCCTGTTCCTCCAATCAGTAACAGCTTGTAACCTCCTCTTCTCCAGTCTGTAGAAACCATTTCATATTTAGCTAGAAGCCATTCTGTATAACAAAAACCATTTCAGTTTCTTGTGTCTGCACGTATACTAGAGGGAGTGAACTGGCCTTCACCGAGGTGGGGAGAGGCCAGAGGGATGCGCTGTTGGAATGTGTTAATGAACTATTTTGAGCTGAAGCTTGAACTCCCTCTAAACCTGTTTCTTTCTTTGCTGATAATAATTCCTCTCTGAAGTTCGTTTTGATTTCTTGCCCTGACGTCAGATTTGTTTGGTTAAGGGTATAAAATACTAGGATTGATTGTATTAGCCAGCCTTACTGGGCCTGGCTTTGCTGGGACCACGTTTGGCTCATGCTGTGCTTTATTAATTAATAAAGCTGTTTGTTAGCTGCCTAAACAGAGAGGAGCGTTTTTGCTTCGACAATTTGGAGGTTCCACCGAGATTCCTAACGCACCACTTGCCTGTATGGACGGACCGGCACTCCACTTCCAAACCTCTCAGAGCTCTCAATAAAAGGTAAGGGGGATACCTGTTATGAAATCTCCTAGTGAGGGCTTAGGATTTGGAGTGACGGCCAGCCATTGGGGTAAGGGTAGCTACGGAATCCAATTTTGTGGAGCAGCTAACATTTTGTCTGTCTGTGTCTGTCTTTGTCTATTAGGCCTGTCTTATGTGTCACAGTTCCAAAAGGGCACACCGGTGTCTCTAGTGAGGCAGCCATGCGCTGGACCCTCTGTGTTCGGACGCTAAAAGCTGGTGTGGTGCCATTACACTCTCTCGGCACACGGAACTGTGGGAAAGCTTTGTTGACTCTCTTTCTGTTACTTGTAGACGTAGTACTGACCTCTGAGGCTAACCCCAGGCCATAGTATTTCCCCATTCCGTCAAGCTGTCTCCAGGCGCCAGGACGTGGTGTTCTGTCGGGCTGGGGTGGGCGCCGGAAACCCCTGTGAGCGGGTGGATTTTGGTCCAGCGTCTCACAAGAAAAAGGGGGGGGGGGATCAGTGCGAGAGGTAGTGGGATCCGGTGACTCACAGAGCAAGCAGAGGGATTCTGGTCCGGTGACTCGCAGGACGAGCAGGCGGACTCTGATTCGGTGACTCGCAGGACGAGCAGGCGAATTACTCGCAGAAGCGCACGCAGAAAATGGGGGTAGGTCAGTCTACAGGAATTCAGTGCCTTTATGATAAGTGCCTTCTGGTATAGGATCCTAATGAAGTCTGATATTAAGTGCCGGGTGTCTTAGGGCAGCGTCACTTAATAGAAACCCATGGGAACTGGACAAGAAAGAAAGATGCATCTAAATGTGGAAACTGTAGAGAAAAATGTGTGTGGAAAATGAGTATGAATGTAATGAGTGAAGTATGAATGCCACTGCATAGGTCTGAGACTTGAGCTGATCCCAGCTGCACCAGGGCTCTCCCACGAGGGAGCTCTGAACGCAAGGGGGGGGGGGGGGGGAAGTCAGCTGAACCTCGAGACTCAGCGGATATGTGAGGGAGTGCCGACTCCCCTTATTTCATGAGCTGCTAAGGTCTGACACTCTAGACCCGGCAGACTCTTTCTTTAGAGTGTGTAAAGTTGGTTTAGGTGGGGGTTAGTCTAAACATCCCCCCACACTGCCAAAAGGCACCCCTGTGTACTACATGTACGTGCATAATGGTCCAAGGACCTGTAAGCATTTAACAAATTGGAAAAGAGGAAAAATTAAAGCCCTGAGGGATGAAAGTGAAGCTCAGAAAAGCAAAAAAATCTGCCCTGCAGTAAGATAGATAACTTACAAACTTGCTGCAGAGCCTGTGCGCCAAAATAATGCACAAGAAATGGAAGGGAAAAAAAAAAAAGATTTCTCAGTTGGCACACCCGTATCAACCAAGATTGGGGAGGGGGGGGGGGAAATTCGGCACAACATCACCCCTCTACCCCTCTCTATAACGCATACACAGAGAGAGAGGAAACACAAAAAAATAACTGAAAGGAATTAGCTCTTCTCTTTGAAAACACAGGCTCCTGTAACAAACTTGCCCGATCCAAAGCAAAACACCAAGTTTCAAATAAGTTTAACAGTTTAAGGGAAGTGTTCCTCCAAATTCTAAGGAAAAGAAATTAAGCAATATTGTAATGTGTAAGAAAAAAAACTGCTTTAGAAATGACTCCTTGTTTCTTGCAGCCTCTTTTAATCATCTATGCGAAGAAACAATCAAGTTTAAACATTTGGCTACGGACACTTTGTTAAATCTATTGCAGGGAAAATAAGGAATTCTACTGAAACTTAATTGGTTAACTGCATTAAAAAAAAAATAGAATCTATACATTGTAAATTTGTAAAACCTGCACCCTAAGGGTTAAATGTGTCTTTCAAGGGAACTAATTATTGTTTTAAAAATCCAAGCCCAGAAACTTCACGGTGTTTCTGTTCAAGGCTGAGTTGATAGCACTTTTGGCTTGCTTTCAGATCCAAGGTTGTGTGTGTCTGCAAACTGCCTGTTTGTTCTGGAAGGGGGGGGGCACTGTCCCCCATAAGTAAGCCTGTAACATTGCATATGATTCTTTTCAGGAAAAGAAAACCTTTTTGCTTGCTGAAATAGTAACTAGCAAGCGCCTTGTTCTAAGAAAGAGTTTCTGTGGCAGTAAATCATTTGAAGCTTCACACATTTAAAAAAAAAACAACAACAACAACAACCTGGTCTGCAGTACAAGAGGGAAACTGAGGCATGCCACTGTTGGGTAGGGCTAGAAACTCTGAGGTAATTCAAGGGAGTGGAAGGTCACGAGTACCGATGAAGCACCCTTGTTCTCGAAAAGTTGCAGCTCACTTGCCCATGGAAGTGGTAGGGAACTAGCTGTAACCAGTTCCCCTAGCAGATCTTAGGCAGTATTTTAAGTTATAATGGGCCACCCCGACGGGGGTAGAAATGTTTTCTTGTCTTTCAGATCATCAAAAAGCGCTAATATCAGCTGAAAATTAACTGAAGGAAAAAAAAAAAAACATGGTTCTGTGTCATGACATAATAAGTTTGTGTTCTGTCCAGATTTGTCTTGTGTGTCTTAATTGTGATATATGTATTTCAAACATTGTTGTGTGTACAATATTGTTGTTTTAATGAAAAAAAAATTTAAGTACCTTGAATAATCTTAATTTTGTGCTTTACACAGATGGTTTTTTTTGCTTTTATAGTTCTAGTGAAGTTTTAGTAGTAGGCTATGCAGTTTATACTGTCTGGAATGTAGTGAAATCTGCTCCTGTACCTGCTGTTTTTCCCTTCTCTCCTACCATCGCCAGCTCCAATGCCATCCCTGTCAGAACTGGCCCTCCTGCAGGACCAAGCCCCAGAATCGGAAAAGCAGGAGTGGAGACTGGCAGGGTGCACCTTGCACCCAGACCACTTGTGGTGCAGCTCTGATGGCCGCATTGTTGCCCCAGTGGTCTTGCTACCTCACCTTGCCTCCGTGCTCCATGGATTGTTGCATGTTGGCAAAGGGGGGGATGGTAGCAATCCTAAAAGAAAATTGGTTTGCTCCCAAATTCTCCCAAGCAGCCAAAGATTACTATCTGGCTTGCCCTGTCTGCCAAGCCCACAATGTGGGTAAACCTGTAAAGACAGTTCCGGCAACCAGACCTCTGCCTTTGGAACCATTTCTGAATTTCCAGATGGACTTTATTCAATTGCCTAAATGTCAATCTTTTGAATATGTGCTGGTTATTGTTTGTTTGTTTTTGAGATGAGTAGAAGCTTATCCCTGCAGGAAAACTGATGCTATCACAGTGGCAAAGAAACTTCTAAATCATTACATCCCATCATGGGGAATACACCTTGTGATCTCCAGTAATAGAGGTACCCACTTTACTGGACAAATTGTTCAAAAAAACTGGCAAAGTACTACTCTATCAGACAAGCACTGCACTGCGCGTAACACCCAGGAGCAGTAGAGAAATGAAACGGGATTTTAAAGAACAAACTTGCTAAGATATGTGAAAGCTCTGGCTTAACATGGGTAGAAGCACTCCCGATTGCCCTAATGAGCATGAGAGCCACTCCTAATCGGAAAACTGGACTCAGTCCACATGAAATTACATGTGGCCAACCTATAAGACTGTTAAGCAGCCTTAAAAAAAAAAAATTGATCTGGTTGATGCCACACTTATTAAAGGAAGCATAGTCAAGTATTGTCAGAAACTTATGAGGTGTGTACAGTCCTATCATTCACAGGTTAAGGACGCCTTCCAGGAGGCCCCGACTGAGCTGTGCCATAAACTACAACCAGGAGACTGGGTTTGCGTGAAAGTTCACCAGCGGAAGACTGCCCTGGAACCCAGGTGGAAGGGTCCCTACCAAGTCCTTCTGACCACCCATACTGCTGTAAAGTGCAAGGGATTGCCCACCTGGATTCACGCCTCCCACTGCAAACCGGTTCCAGCCCTTACAGAAGTTGGCCCCAACAAGGAGCACCGCAGACCTGGTACCAGAGACCCAGGTCCAGAAGTAGATGGGGATCAGCGCAGGCTTGGTACCGGCAATCCAGGCCCAGAAGCAGACGATCCTGAAAGACCGAGGCCAAGGTACCAGCTGCGACCCAGAAGGACCTGCCAGCGATAGGTGAAGCAATCTACGAAGTCCTGAAGAACAGCCAGCATGAGGCTGGACAAACAATTCATGTTGAGCTTACGCTTAATCTTGTTTTTAATACCTAGCAGTTATAACCTATATGGTTCAAATGTGTTTATGCTTTTAATGAACCAAGTTTCCCAATAATTTAATTCCACAGGTTGCTGGATATGTGCTCACAGTCCTGTACATTCAGAAGGAGGCATCCCAATGATTCCAGTCCCACTGAACAACACTCAAATGAATGGCACATTGTTTAGTGAACTAAAGCCAAATGATACTTGGCAGGATAAAGGGTTTACTAACCCAGGGTATATCCACCTAGCCCTGACCCCAATTGGAAAGTACGGCTGGACATGTAATGGTTCAGGAGCCAGGGTGGGAAAAAGCCCAAACCAGATGGCCCTAGACTACATCCTAGCTAGTAAGGGCGGGGTTTGTGCCTTAGTGAGAAGAGAATGGTGTGTATATATCACTGACACCAGCAAGGAAGTAGAGGAAAATGCCTTAGAGATTGAAAGAACTGTGGAAAGCCTAAGGCAGGAGGAAGACAGGACCCTCTGGGGTTGGTTGGGAGGCTGGGTTGGACATGTGGGAACTTGGATTTTGCAAGGAGTAGTTCTAGTATTAGCTATATTCTTTTGTGTTTATTTTTGTTTCTCGTCAATCAGATGCTGTATTTCTTGTATTCTGAAAAACACAAGACAGACCCTTACTAAAGGGAATGTGGAACTCATGATGTTAAAAATATGATGAGCAAGAAAGGAACAAGAGATGTACATAAATGCTTTGATGGAAATGGAGGCAAGAAATGGCTTCAAAGTTAGCCTTTAAAAGGCTAAAAGGGGGGAATTGTAGAAACCATTTCATATTTAGCTAGAAGCCATTCTGTATAACAAAAACCATTTCAGTTTCTTGTGTCTGCACGTATACTAGAGGGAGTGAACTGGCCTTCACCGAGGTGGGGAGAGGCCAGAGGGATGCGCTGTTGGAATGTGTTAATGAACTATTTTGAGCTGAAGCTTGAACTCCCTCTAAACCTGTTTCTTTCTTCGCTGATAATAATTCCTCTCTGAAGTTCATTTTGATTTCTTGCCCTGACGTCAGATTTGTTTGGTTAAGGGTATAAAATACTAGGATTGATTGTATTAGCCAGTCTTACTGGGCCTGGCTTTGCTGGGACCATGTTTGGCTCATGCTGTGCTTTATTAATTAATGAAGCTGTTTGTTAGCTGCCTAAACAGAGAGGAGCGTTTCTGCTTCGACAAGTCCCAAGACAGCTCACTGACCGAGTGGCCTGTTGCTCCTGTGATCTAAACCTCTCTGATTGTTAACAACTACCCTTGTGCAAACACTCCTCCTGTCACCAGTGAGGGCTGGGTTTCAGGATTCAGAGCCTCAGAGAAACATTTCCCACATCAGGTATCTAAAGACTTGATGTAAGTTGCCACAAAGCCAGAGCATTTACTTTTTACAGCATCACTTGTACCAGGAAGGCTTTACAGAGCTGTGTCACACCTGTGCCCGGTAACAGTCAGTGAAATTAGCCTGTAATTAAAACCCAACATTATTTCCCATTACACTGGACAGCAACTCTGTACCTTGTACTTCTGGGCAGCTTCCTGTATAGGCACCACCGTTTGATCCCAGGATCTGTCATACACCACACAAATGGGAGTTTGATCCTCTTCACAGAACAGCTTCAGAGCCTCCTGGTGCTCCCCGCACACCCCGTCCCATCTGGCTCTCTGTGCTGACTGGAAACTCAGCGGCTTGGCTAGTTCTACCATGGTTGTCAGCTGCCGGTCGGGCCGGAGGGGTCCCTGCTGCTCAGTGTCTCTGCCCTGAGGGCTGAAGGGGGCCTGGCAGAAATTGTGCCCACGCTCCAGAGTGACGGGGGCTGTGAAATCCTCCAGGCAGAGGGGACGCGGCGCTTCCTCCCAGAGACTTTCCAGGGAGCGCTCTGCTGCCATGGCTGCCTCTGGGCTGGGCAGTGCCACTTCCCTGAGCTCAGCAATGGGGGGGCAGGTCCGGGGGGCAGGTGCGTGAGGGACCAGCACTGAATATAGAAAAAAATCAAAATTAAAAACCAAAAAATCCCCAAAATCTTTGCTCACCTCCCCCCCCCCGCCAGGGCCTCCCCTGGGCCCCTCAGCCCCCTGCCCCAGCCAGACCCCCCCGCCTCACCCTGTGTTCAACCCCCCCCCGGCCACTCTGCAGCCCCCTCACAGCCCCTCTGCGCACCCCCGGCCCAGCGGGAGCATCAGGAGGCGCCGAGAGCCCGAGTGGGGAGCGACACGCGCGGGGCTGAGTGTTTGTGACGCGACCGCAGAGGCGGGGGGGGGGGGGGTGTGAGGCCATTGCCCGGCCGGAGCCGCCTCCCCTCCAGACCCCGCCCCCAGCGCCGGGCCCACCCGCAGAACACAAGGGCGGCTCACAGCCCCTCCCCCCAGCTCCCTCACGCTGCGCTGCGGCCTCCCCCGCTCTGGGGCCAACCCCGCAGCGAGTAACGGCGCCAACGGCCCCTCAGAACGGCCCCCCCCTCAGGGCGCGCGGCGCGGGGCCCGAGCACGGTCGGGAACGCAGGGGAAACCCGGCCTTGGGATTCAGAATGGGACGGGCGCGGTCAGACCGCGCATGCGCAGCGGGTCAATGACTCCGATTAGAGTCCAGCGCCAGGGCTTAGCTCAGACCGAGCGACTCCCCATCAGTGACGTTGCTTGCTCCGCCCCTTGCTCTGAAGCCCGGAGTGACAAGGGTGACGTGCAATTTCCCCGCCCCCTTATGGCGTCATCAATGACGTTAATTGCTACGCCCCTTGCTCTCACGCCCGGGTGACGGGGGATTCCCCTGACCCCGCTGTCACGCCGGGAGTGACGGGCCCCAGAGACACTAAGGGCGGGGGGGGGAGAGATTCGGAAGGGGGCCGGGTCCGGGGCTCCATGAACCAATCAGAGCGCGGAGCCACAGCGACGTCACCGGGCCCCGCCTCCTGGCGCGAGACACTGACCCGCCGCTCGGGACCCTGCGCCCCGCGCCCAGACCCGGCAGCCGCGCCCGGAGCACCCGGCCCCGGAACGTGTCACCCCGGCTGGGCAGAGACACGCGGCACGTGCGGGGGGGGGGCGCCGGGCAAGCAGCTCCTGCGAGGCGCCCACAACCTCACCTGCCATCGTGACACTCCCCGTGCGAGCCCCACCCCACAGCTTCCTTGCGAGCCCCCCACAACCTCCTCTGCGAGCCCCTTACAATCCTCCCTATGGGCCCCCCCTGCAAGTCCACCCCACCCCCTCCGAACCGCCCACTTCATCCCATGGGGCTTTGACAGACACCCCCATAATGCTGCAAAGCCCAGCACTGAAGTGTCCTGGCCTCTCACTTGGGGATTCCCTGTTCTGTTCATTCCCTCTGGGGCACCTGCACTGGCCACTGCCGGCAGACAGGACACTGGACTGGAGGGGACTTTTGGTCTGACCCAGCCTGGCTGCTCCTGTGTGCATGAGACCCATAAAGTCATTAATATCGGCAGCGCTATTGGCACTGAGGCTCCTTTAGAAAGAGCCAGAGCAGCCTTAGCACACGTCAGAATCAGGCCCTGGAAACATGGATTCCAGCTGGAATAAGTGGCCTGTGAATTGAATGTCACTGGGCTTGGAGGGAGCAGACCTTTATTCTTAGATGCCAGTGAACCTCGAATTCACTGTCCATTCACAAACTGAGGAAAAAAAAATCTTTCCATTCATAGTAACTGAAAGTTACACACAGGCCCAGAAAGAACTGAGGCTGCCTGAGAACTTCTGAGAGTTCAAGGACTTGACTTAGTCTGTTTTGAGAGTCACATTGGCAATTTGTGATTTAATAATAAAGATTTTACTCTTTGAATATCAGTGTCTGTCACTGAATAATAACTGTCTGAGCCAAATATTGCCTGCCCCTCCTCCTATCATTTCCCACTGCTGTGAAAACTGAACATGGTAAAACTGTTCAACTGGAAGCGTATAACTAGATCCCTATAAATACTCAACTGTTACTTTATCTGTCAACATCAGACATTAAGCACGAATGAGTTCTGCACAAGCCTCACTCTCAGTTCTGGGAGCTGTTCAGCCCAGCCTGGTGGATTCCGGGGAACGTGATGCCCAAGGGACCCTTCACACCAGCCCAGGGGTGGGTGCCAGGGCCAGAGCCCTAGTGGGACATTGCTCACCAAAGCCTCCAGGGCTGTGTTGTCCTCATTGGCTCCTTCCAGTCCAGCAAACAGCCTGAGTCAGCTCCAGGGAGGGGCACAGCCCGTTGTATCTGGAGGCGGGGCAGAGCCTGAGCTCAGGAAATTGAAACTAACTCTGTTCCCCCACCCAGAGGAGCCATGGCTGCAGGGAGCCCTGTAAAAAGCCTGCAGGAGGAAGCGACATGTCCCCTCTGCCTGGAGTATTTCACGGACCCGGTGGTCACAGCCTGCGGGCACAATTTCTGCCGCGCCTGCCTCAGCCGGTGCTGGGAGGGACCCGGCCCAGCCGCCTCCTGCCCGCAGTGCAGGGACCCAGTGCAGCAGGGCCCCCTCCGGCCCAACAGGCAGCTGGCAAACGTGGTAGAACTAGTGAGACAGCTGAGTTTGCAGGTAGTGAAGGGGGCAGGTGGGGACGGGATGTGTGAGGAGCATCAGGAGGTGCTGAAGCTGTTTTGTGAGGAGGATCAAGCCCGCATCTGCATGATCTGCAGAGAGTCCCAGGCTCACCGTGCGCACACGGTGCAGACCATAGCAGAGGCTGCCCAGGAGTACAAGGTAGGGAAACTGCTGCCCTGTGTGCTGGGAAGGGGGTCTGGCCCACGAAAGCTCATCACCTAATAAACCATCTTGTTAGTCTTTAAAATGCTACATAGTCCTGTTTTTTGTTTCTGGGTTTTAGTCACTGGCTAGTTTCCCTGACTCTTCCTGGGAGAGGCTGTGACAAAAGAAATGCTCTGGCCAGGGGGCAACTGAGGCAATAGAGCAAGTCCTTAAAGACACCAGCTGAGAGAAACTTATCTGGGATGCTCAGCGGAATCCTTCTGGACCCAGCCCCCGCTGGGGAAATGAGGGGCTGTTACCCAATGGGAAGGGTATGGGTCAGCAGCAGGCTGGCCTATGGAAATGTGCTGCCTTCAGACTGGAGAAGGAGGGTTACAAGCGGCTGTTACTACAGATTTGAGGACTAGAATTTATGGTTATTACTTGTATTTGCATCACAGTCGCCCTGACAGACCCCATGTGAGATCCAGGCTCTGCACAAAACCCAGCCAGAGACAATCCCTGCCCTGAGCAGTTTACAGTCTAGGTAGACAAAAGACGGAGTGGGAAACTGAGGCACAAAGGCTCATGAGTCACCCAGTAGGTCAGTGGCTGAGTTCAGCATGGAACCCCAGTTTCTCCAGACCCAGTCCATGAGTTTAACCACGAGGGAATGCTGCTACTTCAACTGCAGTGATGAAATGTGTGAGTTAGGAGGGAAAGACACCTTGCTATGGGCCCAGGCCCAACAGGGAGAGGAGGTTTCCCACTGGGATTTTGAACTCCTGGGCTGCCCCATGAGGGGTTAAACTCAGATGCTGCAGCCCACACTGGAGGAGGTCACAGGGCTGGATGCTGTGTGGGATCTGGAGTGCCTTGAGTCCACCCACAACAGGGCTCCAGGCAGTGCAGGGCGATGGCAGGGACGACTGGGATCAGACTGGATTGGAGCAGAACTACCCCCAGGCTGGAGCTGCCCGGTGCCGGTCTGTCCTGTGCCAGTGGGTACCTGGGCACGGACCAGCTAGCAAGCTTCTATTAGTCCCACCAGGCAGCCTGTGGGAATCTCCCAGAATGCATTGCTGCTGGGAGCTGTACCAGGGACTGGGGCAGCGGGTACCTGCCTAGAGGGCATTGCTCTAAAAAGGGTTTAGGGCAGGGCTGGGGCAAACCTGAACCCTACTTACTACAAATCAGCCTGTTTAATTACGGGGGCCATTGAAGCATTCCCAGAGCACAGGACATGCTCACGTCTACCTGCCCAGGCCCACCTTCAACACTTGGTCGGCCTCTGTGGGCTTGTCCCTGCCTCTGTCAGACCATTCCCACCTACGTCATTCTTTGTGGAGGTGCCGCCCCCTCCTGCCCCCACCCTCACAGGTGTCCTGCTGCAGCCTCAGTCTCCTCCTGTCCCTTTCTCGCCGGACAAAGCCACGACCAGGGCTGAGTCCCCACCGGGCAGGGACAGAGCCCCACAGAACTGGGACTGTGCAACATAAAGCCAGACAAATGGCCTCCTGAGGCCCTCAGATGCGGGGAAGGGAGGGAGACAGAAGAGCCTGGTGATCTGCCCAGGGGCCCATTGATGTTGCTGTGTTGAGCCTCCCTATAACTAATGGGCTGGTCCTGGTGTCCAACCAGTGCAGTCCCCAGAGCTGAGCTCTCAGCCCCTGTTTAAGCCCTGGTGGCTCCTGGGATTGGCATCACTTAGCTATTTAAATCCTCTCACACAGAGATGTGTTGATTCACCCCCCGTGCGAGTCAGGGCCGGTCCCGGGCTGCGCCACCAATCGTTTCACACACACCAACAACGCGCGGTGATAACTGAGCTCTCTCTCTAACTACTAAACAGACTCAACATGCCTCCGTAACAGTCAGATTCTGCATATTCCCAGGCTGTATTAATAAGGTTTCATCTCCTTGGGGGCCATAATGTCACACAGCAACTGGGACCAACAGTCACTGGGGCTGTGAGTGGGAAAACGCCCCGTCCCCCACCCCTCAGCCTCACAATGAAACCTCCCAGCTCATTTCGATTTCCACAGGAAAAATGTGAGGCTCATTTGAAGACTCTGAGGGAAGAGAGAGAAAAGCTGCTGGGATGGAAAGTGATGGGAGAGGGGAGAAGTCAGGAGTATCTGGTAGGTGCCTGTGGCTATGGACCGGCAGGGGGAGGTCTGAATGCTGCCCAGCTGATTAACAGATGGTTCGCAGCTAGATTTTGTTTCAACTGGTGGTGCACATTTATATGCCTCAGTGCACACTGAAAAATTTATTCCACACATGGATGGAGAAGATTAAAAAGAACATTGGTGCTGAGTTCTGTCCCCTGCAGCTCTGGGTGTGATTTTCCAGAGCCCAAGAATAACAGAACTTGCTGCTCTTGGCAGGCAGGGAACCGTCCCTTTCAGAGAGATACAGGGGCCAAACAGGAAACAGAGGGATGCCTCAGCCTAGTACCCACAGATGGTATTAAAGGTTCTCAGGCTCTGCCCACGCCCCTGACCAGCCCTTTCCCTGTTTTCATACAGAAACAGACACAAGCCGAGAGGCAGAAGGTTGTGGCCGAGTTTCAGCAGCTGCGGCAGTTCCTGGAGGAACAAGAGCGACTCCTGCTGGCCCAGCTGGAGAAGCTGGATGAGGAGATTGGGAGGCTCCAGACTGACACTGTCGGGAAACTCTCTGTGCAGATTTCCCATCTCAGCGAGCGGATTGGTGAGCTGGAGGGGAAGTGTCAGAAGCCAGCGAGTGAATTCCTGAAGGTGAGACTGAGGGAGAGACATCCCAGCTCCCCACACAGGGAAGGGAGGCTCCTGAATCACAAGCGCTGGGATCCAGCCATCAGATCTGGGTGTAACTTGGCATGTGCATTGCTGCCATGTGAGTGACTGTTGTGCTTTGCAGAGTCACAGGCACAGAGCTGTTAGAGATGGCAAAGCCCCATTCGCTCAGGGGATTCATGGCCCTGGAGCCAGGGCAGGGCCTCTCTTCCCATGTTTACAAAATCCCTTCTCTGGGTCCTGAGTGTGTCGATAGGGGCTGAGATTCTTTTCTCTCTCTCCCCTCTAGGACGTGAGAAGCACCCTGAGCAGGTAGGTGTCTCTCACTCCCCTCATACTACCCAGTGCAGGGAAAGAGCTTGGAGCTGATGTTGACACCACATCTCCCCAGGGCCCTACAGTCAGATGTGAGGGGAAGATCACAGGCTGGGCACAAATCTCTGATCAGCTGCAGCCTGTGGCTCTCCCCCTGGCCCAGCAGACTCTGGAATTCCCCATTCAGGGCACAGTCTGACCTCAAGTGTTTCCTGGAGCTGTCACCTCCCTGGGGACTGGCTGCCTCAGTGCTGTGGGGTGGGACATGGGCCTGTCACTGCTGGGCACTGGGCACATTCAGCCCAGGGCAGCAGGGACCAAGAGTCTGTCCCACCCGAGGTCTGTTTGGAGACCTGTGGAAATGGGCTGGGGGGGGGGAGCTGGTGTCTCAGTCTAGTCCCTAGTGGGCAGATTCCTACAGCCCTTCCCCTGGGAACCTCCTGTCCCTCAGCGCCTGGAGGCCAAGGGGTGAGTTGGCCATGGAGACTCAATTCCCCTTTTGTGCCCCAGCTGGTCTCTCCAGGCCAGAGCTGCAAACTGTTAATGGGACCTGCTCTCGGGCTGGGAGAACTAGAGGGATTCGAACTCCAGGCCCAGCAGGGCAGCGACTCACTGGCCAGAGCTGGAGAACTGAGTCACTCGGTGCAGTGTCACCATGTGACATTGTGTCTCCCCAGGTGTGAGATGGGGCCGTTCCAGCCACCAGAGGAGATTTCTCCTGAACTGGACGAGAGAGTCAGGGGTTTCTCCCAGCAAACGACTGCGCTGTCGGAGACTCTGAGGCAGTTCACAGGTACCGAGAAGGGGTGGGGGAGGGGAGAGTGAGTAAAGCATCTGAGGCCAGGGAAAGAGACCGATTGATGCTGGTCATTTGGCTCCTCGTTAGATGACGTTTCTGTTTAATTGTGAGGTGAGAATGGTGCCCACTTGCCATCCCAGACACTCAGGTAGAGCCAGGAGTTTACAAATTCTGAACTTCCTGCTCGTGTCAAAAGAACCAAGTGGGTGAAGTTACTTTGAGGCCAAAGTCTTGGCAGGATCTGGGCCTAGGATGTCACAAATGTCAGCAAGTGAATGAGCCAAACCCAGTGGAGTCTGCAGGGTGGGAGGGGATGTTGAGGAGAAAGCGAATCTCTGCACAGATGGTCCTGGGGTGGCTGTGAGGCTGCAGGGACATTGGTTCCATTGTGGGGAGAGGCCTGAGTGAGAGAGGAAGTAGGAGGCTTCAGACTATTTTACATTAAACACCTGAGGGTACGTCTACACTGTGGGACAAAGTTGAATTAAGCTACACAACTTCCGCTGTATTCATTGCGGAGCTGCAGTCGAAGTAGCTTAACTCGGCTGTTGGCGCTGTCCACACAGCAGGCAGTGGAGAGAAGAGCACTCTCCCTCCCACTTCCCTTACTCCTCATGCAACGAGGGCTACCGGTGCCGACTGAAGCCCCCCTCAGTGCCATTAGCTGTCTTAACTTGACCGCTAATTTGAACCCTGGGAGATCGACAGCAGCCGCCTCAATCTTCTCTGTAGTGTAGATGTACCCAAGTGTGTCTCTGCTATAACAAAAACCCAGGTGTGTGTGTTAGGATTGGGAATGTTGTGGGCAATATGGACTCCTGAAGTCTCACCTCTCTTATCCCTTCCCCCACCAGACACGCTGCCCTCTGCACTGGAGAGAGCAAGAGGAAAGACCCTGGGAGCTTTCAGACAGGGTAAGGTTTCAAGTGGAAACACCTTCCTGAGCTTGTAGCTCAAGTCACCAACCAAACCCCCAGCAACCATGATCCACAGAGCCCCCAAACCTGCCCACTGAGTGGTGAGGAGCCCCAGGGGCACTGGATCAGAAGGACCCCCCTTAAAGTGTCCTGCCCCTTTAAGAAATGGGATGGTCGGACCCCCCGCTTCTTACTATGGGCGTAGTTCGCAGGCAGGGGGCTTTGCAGGCAGGGGCTGCACTTTGTGTCGGGGCAACTCATCAGCGCAGCCCCTCCTTGGGCACCAGCCTCTTCCCTGTGCTGGCCGCTCCCAGTGACCCCACCCCAGATCCTCTTCCCCAGAGGCCCTGCCCCCCGGCCAGGCCAGAAGCCAGAGCTGGGCTCCCCCCATTGAGCCCGGCTGCCCTGAAGAGCCCTGGACCCTCCACCTGCCCTGGGGGTGACTAATGCCCAGGCCTTGCTCTCTGGGGTGAGGCAGCTCT
Organism: Pelochelys cantorii; assembly: GCA_032595735.1. Classification (NCBI taxonomy): domain Eukaryota; kingdom Metazoa; phylum Chordata; order Testudines; family Trionychidae; genus Pelochelys; species Pelochelys cantorii. Next base: position 4,108,140 of record CM064345.1, on the reverse strand, counting down.
TCCCCCGCACTGCACCCTCCCCTCTGTGCCCTGGGCGGGGAGTGGAGGCTGCAGCAGGGGAGGGTGTTTCCCTCTGGGGTTTAAGGCTGGTACCTGCTCTGGGCCTGACCCTGGGGATGGAGCAGCCCGAGCTGGGGGGCAGGAGGCTGCAGCCGCTGCACACAAATGAGAAGCTAATGAAGCGGGTCCCATTGCCCAGGCTGAGGCGCTGCAGTGACAGCTCGGCTCAGTCTCAGGGCCCAGGACAGAGGCAGCTCCCTGGGGCCCAGGCCTGTCCCAGCCAGAACAGGGCTGCTGGGGGGGGGGGGGTGAGAAATGGCCCCAGCCGCCCCCAGGGCTGAGCTCTGACCGTCATGCTCTGATTCTCTCTCCCCAGCGACTGTGACTCTGGATCCAGACACGGCAAATCCCCTGCTCGTCCTGTCTCAGGATTGGAAACATGTGGGGGAGGGGGGGAACATGCGGCAGCCACTGCCCAACAACCCAGAGAGATTTGACTATGTGCCTTGTGTGCTGGGCTGTGAGGGATTCACCTCAGGGAGGCATTGCTGGGAGATGGAGGTGGAGCTGGGGGATGGGCAATGGGCTGTGGGGGTGGCCAGAGAGTCTGTGAGCAGGAAGGGAGAGATCAGCCCTAGCCCTGAGGGGGGGATCTGGGCTGTGCTGTGGTGTGACAGTCAGTTTCAGGCTCTCACCTCCAGTGAGGCCCCCCTGTCCCTGAGCCCCCCCCCCCCCCAGGATCCGGGTTTGTCTGGACTGTGGCCGGGGGCAGGTGACATTTATCGATGCTGGTGCCGAGGCCCCGATCTTCACTTTCCCGCCGGGCTCCCTCCCTGGGGAGAGAATCCGACCCTGGCTGTGGGTGGGGTGGAAATCCCAGCTCAGATTGTGTCCCTGAAATTAGCCTCTCTAGCCTAACACACTCCAGTCTCTGTGACCCTGGAGGACTCCCTTGTACCCAGCCTCCTCATTTCTGTGATGCCTGAAAACTCCTCCCCCACCCTCCTCCAGTCCCAGGGATGGGAGGGGTAAGCAGAAGACCCGGTGGGGTTGCAGGAGGGGCAGAGGTGGGGGCTGAGCAGGGGCAGAACTAACAGCCAGGCTGGGGACAGGCAGAGGTGGGGTAGGTAGGACACAGAATTAACCAATCAGGGTTTGGTGGGTTGGGGAGAAGCTGGAAGCTGCGCAGCATCAGGGAGCAATTTGTACCAGTCTGTGTTCTGAGATCTCATTGGGGTCTCCAGCTGCAGCTCCTGTCACAGGAGCCAAAGTCTCCTTCCCCTGTGACTGTGGGACGGCCGGCAACACTTGTCATCAGTATCCTCCTAAGTGTTTCCATCCATAAGTGGAGGGAGTTTGGTCTCATGCACCAATACCGATGTCATGGGCGCTTGTTGGGATGTGTGTCATGAAGATTCATATTTAAACACGAGTGTCATTACCTTTGTACAAATAACTTTTTAATAAATATTATTTGTTTCTATTGTGTATGGAACACGACTTTCAGCCTGTCTCCCTGAATCCATGTGGGTATTTCCCTTAATATGGGCATTTTCATTAAAATTCCTTTGAAGAATACTGCTGTTAGATTTCCTAAGCTGTGACATGTTCCAAAACAAAACAAATCACTTTTGTCCAAGCCCCACATGTATCATAAAATGCAAGTCTCAGTTTTTTCTCCCCTGTTGAGGGCTTAGTTTCTTCCCGCTACCTAAGGGTATGTCTACATAGCAGAGCTATTTTGGGTTACCAGAAGTATTTTGAAATAGATATTCTGCATCTATTGAAGCAGCCAGTTATTTTAAAATAGATTTTGAAATAACGGGTAGCTTATTCCGACATCCCAGTAACACTTGTAGTCCCCTTACTAAAGGTGCCTCTGCTTATTCTCTGGGAAGATCCTATGTGCTGCAATCTAGCCCCTGAGACTACAATTCCCATGAGCCCTGGATGAAACCAGGAAGGAAGTGACTTTTGTTTGGGAGATCTGAGTCTCTCCACCTGTGTGGAGGAAGACTCAGCAGTCTGTGGACTCTTCCCTCTGTTTTGGGAGCAGAAAGGGAGCCAGGCTGCTGTGGAGGAGTTTGATCCAGTTCAGGAGCTGTTATGTGGCAGTTACAGACTGGGACAGTGAGCCTTTGGAACAGGGCTCTAGCAGGCTGCTTCTGATTGCCCTAGAGGGGAGGCTCTTTGGCTGTACTTGTGGCTAGAAGCTACTCTGCATCCAGCACACAGAAGGAGACTGTGAGTAACTGGGCATTGTTGGGAAAATGCTGCCTGGGACAGACCTCAGAGATACAGACTAACTCTGGGTTCAAAGAGAGGCCAGTCCAGTGAACCAGAGCTGCTGCATAGCTGAGACCCACATACACACTACCTACAGAGAATCTCCATTACAGCTGCAGTTCTTCAAGCACGCCCACGCAAGCAAGAGTCTGGGACTCTGGGGTGGGATAAATATTGGCAGTGCAAATGGCAGCTAGATAACTTCCTTTTACTTCTGTGTATTTTGTTAATTGATGTTATTCACTGTTAATTTGTTAAATCCTGTTTTTTTAAGTTAAGTAAAGGTTGTTCATTCTAATGCAATCTATTAGATGTATATTATTTATGATTTGTAATTGTTGTTCTGGAGTTAGATCCAGTTTATTGTTGGAATAAGTTTATTCCTGGAGGTTCTCAAGGCAGACCAGTAAGTGTGTTACAGGGCCAGCCAGGTGGAGGCACCGCCATTATATGTTCTTTATGAGAAAGAGACAGCAGTAAGGGGGTGGATAGGGTTTCCCCAACTAAACAACATCACCACTGGGGTACTCAGGATCTCCTTTTATGTTAAAACCATTAGGCGCCCAGGAGTAACCCGGGGAAGGAAAAGGGGGTTAAACACTCATTCAACAAGGGTTAAGGGGCATTTTGGAATAGCTCATTATTTCAGAATTTGGCAGTGCAAACAGTGCCAAATTACAAAATAAGTTCTTTTGAAATAGCATTGAAATAAGCTACACAATTTGCTTAGTGCATATTGCGTCGGTTATTTTAAGCTACGAGTCCTGTGCAGACGCACCCGAAATGTTTACAGGAGATCTGCAATATGGTCAAGAAATGTGTGTTTAAAATAGTGCTTTTAATTTTATATAACACAGATCTATAACACAAACATAACAGCACTCCCTTTCGTGAATTCCGAGGATTCAAAAACTCCTCGGATACAAGGTAAAAAGAGGGACAACATGCTGTTAATGTTGTACTATACAAGAGACACTTGCCAAAGGCTAAAGTGTTGCATGTCATTCCTGGACTCCTGTAGCAGGAGGTCACAGCCATACTCCACCACAGGGAAATCCTGATGGGCCCACTGTGCTGGGCAGCAACGGAGCTTGCACCTTGTGCAGCCTGGTCATCTTGCTGGAGCTTGGCTTGTTTTGCAAAGTATATACAGGGACCTAGGTCACCTCTTCCAAATGCTCGTTGAGGTAGAGCTGGAGGGAAACTGTTGTTTGTTTATTTGTTTTAACAGAGTAGAAAAATGCTGAGTTAGAAAAACAGCCTGTTCCTAGATGGCTGAGAATCGGCTGAGCCACGTTCTCCATCCACGAGGGGTTTTTTACTCTCCTAGGTTCAAACACGTCCTGAGGCCAGACTGAACAGTGAATACACCATCAATGGGACCTGAATGTGGGCCACCCCTTTTCCTCCTATGTCTCTCACGAGAACACTCCATTGGCTACGGTTGTATGAGAAGAGCTTCTATAATAAGCAGTGACAGTGGTACTTGGTGGTGGTGGCCGGGGATCATTCTGAAAGGCTGCAGGCACCATTTCACCCTTTTGTTCTTCACTGTGCATACGTCTACACGGCTGGGCTAAAGCCAAAAGCCAAGTGGTCCAGCCGAGTGGTGGGCGTCAGAGGGACTCTCACACCTGCAGACTCCCCCGCACTGCTGGAAATCGGGTGGGTCTGACATCTCTGTGTGTCTGTGACTGGCCGTTGAACGTTGCCCTGCTTGGGCCTTTCTCCCCTGGAGAACAAATGTTTAGGCTCAGACACTGATGGTCGGGGGCAGCGCAACATTTTGTGTGTGATACAAACCTGGCCACGGGCTGCCCCTCTGGGGCCAGGAGAACAGTCTGTGCCTGGGAGCAGGGTTTGAACGTGCATCTCCCTGTCCCAGGCCAAGCGCAGATGGGGAGCCAGAGAGTTGGGATGCAGCCCAGCCCTGGGACCAGCAGCCTCTGTGGCGGGGGAGAGAAACGGCCTTTGCAGGGAGGCTGCCCCAGGCCTTCCCCCGCCCCCTCGCTCACACAAGCAGCAGGGGTCCAGGGCACAGCCCCTGTGCCTGTCCCCTCAGGCAAGCTGACCTGAGCCCTGGCTCTAGGGCCTGAGTCACCTGCTCTCGCTTGGGCCCGGGAGGGGGGGCGGAGTAGCCCAGCCACAACTTTAGGGCTTTGCCAGAGGGCAAGACAGCCCCAGGAGGGCCCAGGGAGGTCTGAGTCGGGGGGCAGGAGGAGGAGCCCTGAGTGCTGACGTGACACCGGTGGCCTGGCTGGCCCTGCTCTGTCTGGGCACCTTTCCCCTCAGGTGGCTGCCAGGAGCTCGGCCTTTATTGCTTCTCCACAGCCGCTGGGTTTCCCATGACTCCCCCTCTCCTCCCCTGGCTTCCTCGGCCCCACGGCCCTTCCCGCCTGCCGGGCACTGAATGTTCCAGGCCATTTGCTGTGGGTCTGAGCCACCATGGTGCTTCCTAAGGGCTGCCTGAGGGAATGGGGACTGCGTGGCCTGGAGGAGAAAGTGGTCTGACTTGAGATCAGAAGCCTGAGGGTTGGAGTTCCATGGCAGTGGCTTTGCTGTGCCTGTGGCCCTGCCATCTTCAGCCTGGAAACCTCCTCTTGGCTCCAGCTGGGCCCTGGGCTGGTTCCTGCAGAACCCTCCCACTTCATGTGCTTTGGCTTCCTTGTTCTCGGGCTGGTGAGAAGAGAATTCTGTGCCTCCTGCTGGATGTCTAATGCCCACTGGCGCTTGGTGTCTTGTCTGGCTGGCTCAGCGGGAGGCTGGGATGTGCTGGGGGCATGGAACTTACCAGCCTGGCTAGAGATGCAGGGGGCTGAGTCTTGCTGCTTCCCCTGATGCCCTCATGTTTGGTCCCAGCAGCTGCCAGGCTCTGCCTATTTCCCCCTGGCACTAAAGGGAGGGTGTCTCAGGCACAGATACGAGAGGTATCCCGGAAAACCTCTGTAATGTAGACATAACAAAGGAGGCCACCATGGCTCAGCTGGCTAAAGTGCCTGCCTGATAAACAGGAGATCCTGGGTTCAACTCCCAGTGGTGCCTTGTAGCATTTGCTCACATTTTCTTATGTCCTTCTGGGACACTGAAGAGGCCTCCCATGGCCACCCATGGAACTGCTGGTTCAGGAAAAGGCTGATTGGGGAGGAGCATTGGGAAGAAGGGAACCACAAGCCTGGAGCAAGTGCAGAGGCTGCTGTGACTGGCACAGGCAAGGCAGGGCTCTGACTGCAATTGCTGGGACAGGAGAGCCAGCACCACACACCTTTGATTCCCTGGGGGTGTGAGCGCCTACTTAGCCTGTGAGTGCAACCTCTGCAGCTCCTGCAGCCATGGAGAGTGACTCTCCTCCCCCCTCCCTCGGGATGGGCAATGGCAACACGTGGAGCAGCTGGGAGAAAAGTCCCAGAGAGATAAGCTGGCCCAGGCACCTGTCAGGTATGGGGGAGGTGAGAGAGACAGCCTCCAGTGGTCTCTGGCCAATGTGTCTGCTCTTCCCTCAGTACATAGCTGGAGTTGGCTTCCTTAATTCGAACTTGGCAGTGTCCCAAAAACGGGAAGCCAAAGGGAGCAAAGCGGAGAAATGCTGGAAGCTGGTGGGGGTGCCCTCTGGGTTTGATTTAGTGAGTCTTCGTTGAACTTGCTAAATTGAACTCTAAAAGATCAGTTGCGGCCATTCCTCCACCTCCAGTCACGTTTTCAGTCCCATATCAGAGCAACTTCTTCCCTGCAATACAAACTAGGCCATTCTTTGTCTGTTGAATGTGATTCTTGTTCTTCTGCACAGCACAGCCCAAGGAGACCAAGAAGCTGCCAATGGGCATTCAGATCACACCCTTATTTCATTGATGGAAACAGAAACCAGACACACAGCAGGTTTGAACTGGTTTCAGCTGAGAGATAGGTCTGCCTGGTTCACATGCATTGGCACAGGAAAACATTAAGGATTTGTATTAATGTAAAGAACCCCAACAATAGAAATTGTGGATGTGATGGAACTGGAAAGGCAAATGTTTTTATTAAAGAACAATTCAAGGGAGCATTTGGATTTGAATCAAAGACCATTTGATCTGCAGTCAAACACTCTACCACTGAGCTACACCCACAGGCTGAAAAAGCATCTGCATCCAGTGTTGGGAACTGAGCAGGGAACAAGCGGCTTTTGTACAACACACATCTCAGGTAGGACGGACCTTCACTGACCCCAGACTGTGACTGTTCCTAACAAGGAATTTATCTTGAAAGCAGCAGAGATGGGGCAGGACAGAGAGTCCTGAGCGATGAAGCAGCTGGAGAGAAGCCAGGAGAGCAGAGGCCAGTCTGAGAACTGAGAGTCACAGGTGCCTCTCCCCTCCTCTTCCCCCTCCCCTCCCCAAAAGGAGCCTGCTGTAGGTCCCATGGTATAATGGGCAGTACACAGAACTCTGAATCTTGTAATCTGAGTTCAAATCTCAATAGGACCTATGGGGGCAGAGCTGGTTGTTGCAAAACCCTCCCACTTCATGTGCTTTGGCTTCCTTGTCCTCAGGCTCCCCAAGGGCAGTTTTGTTTCTCTGCTGTGTGTCTGACAACCACTGGAGCTCTGTCTCCAGACTGAGGTGGGAGGGGTCTGATGCCATCACATCTGCAGGGCAGATCACCCACCTGGCCCCTGAGCTCAGCCCCATGCTGAAGAAAGCCAAACAGTGTGAGCAGGTCGAGGGGGGATTTGTATATTTGGGGAAGGGTCCTGAGTCCTGGCTCCCAGCCATGTTCTTTGGTATAAAGACTGATGGTCCCTACACAAACTGTATTGTGGGAATAAGAGTTGGGTCAGCAGGAAAGGGGCCAGGCCCTCTGGATGAGAAAACAGGGGGGAGAAGATGGGAACAAATCCTCCTAACTCTCCTGTGCAAAGGCAGCACTTTTCCAATGAAGCTAACTCTGCTCCACCTGCAGCCTCTCTCAGGCCACTGGCCCAGGAGAGGTCTAGGGCCCTGAAACTTTCAACCCTGGGTTTGTGGAGTAGGAAGGGGCCACTGGAGGCCCTTAACCCCCTGGCCTGCTCTGTCTGTGAGAAGGAGGGGAAAGGACACTTCTGTCACTGGAGACAGGATCCTACTCTTTCCTGTAGGTTAAGCACATGCTCTGCCATTTGAGCTAATGCCCCTGTGTTGGTATGTTACCCTCCTGTCCCACCTATCTCATTCCAGAGCCCACACCAGCCCTGTGGCTGGCCAGGGTGCTATTCCAAAGGGGTCGCTTATGAAATATTTTCTCTGTGGGCTGGCTAGCTTGGTGGCTTAGCGTCAGCTGCTCTCAATACCAAGGGGGTGGGCTTGTGGGTTCCTGCCCCAAGCTAGCTGCTTCTTTAGCTGACTGTCCAGGACAGATGGTCAGAAGCAAAAAAATGAAACAGCTGAGCATTTTGCAGAGAACAGGCCAAAGTCCTGCTGGGAAAGGCTCCATCATGCACAGACTCTGCGCAGGGCCAGTCTGCTGGAAAGAGGCTCTGGCCATGGACTTTCCTCCCCTCTCCATTACCTCCTTCACCTGGGCCTGAAAGGGACTTGGGCTGCAGGCCAGTCCTGCCCAGCTGCCTTCCTCAGTGGTAGAAGAAAATGCTTATGGAAGGGCTCACACATTGTCCCCAGTGCACTGGCCTGAGGGCCTGAATTCCTACTGCCCCCGGGTGCATCCAAATACCCTTTATGGGGGGCAGGCTCCCCAGCTCACACCACTCCTGTCATACTTGGGGCTAAGGGCGAAGCTTCCAAAGTGGTTTAAAATCCTTCCACCTCCCCTTGCTGCTGCGCTAAAAGGAATCCTGAACCCAGACCCTTCTCCTGTCAACTGAGAGATGGAAATGGGGCTGTTTCTCATGGGAAAAGAAGTGGGCATGTCAGGAGTGGGATCTGACCCTTGGTTTACCCACAGAGACTAGAACCCCCATTGGGGTCAGAACAGAGCCTTGAGTCAGGCACTTGAGAACATTTGGTCCCTATGATAGGGCATTAAGAGGGCTGCTGCAAACAGCCTGGCTAGCTCAGTTGGCCAAGTAGGAGACTTAATTTCAGGGCCATGGGTTCATGCCCCATGCTGGTTGATGGCCTTCTTTCACTCACACTCTCAACCTACAAGCAATTTGCTCTCAGCATTTTAGGAAGGAAAAGTCTAATTCTAGTTTTCAATACCCAGCAGCGTATACATTCATAAAATGCCAAATACTACTACAATCGTGCCAAGATCAGGAGAGCTGGTGATCCTTGCGATATGTATTTCACACCTAGACACACAGTCTTGGTAACTGTTGAACATCTGCACTGCAGACAGTTACAGAATTGTTCGATAAATTTTCTGGATCCAGGCCTCTGCAGTCTGATTCTGCATCTATTGCTTAGGGTACATCTCATACTGCAGCATTTTTCCAGAAAGCCAGCCATTTTTCCAGAAAAAAAAATACTTGCACCCACACTGCCACTGAATTCTTTCAACAGCAAGTCCAAAGAACAGAGGGGTTTTCTCAGCAGCGGTAGCCCTCATTCTACAAGGAAAAAGCCTTTTTGCAAAAAAAGCTTTTTCAGAAAAAGGCACGTGTGGTCGCAGAAGAGGGAATTCTTTCGAAAGAAGAGGCCTTTAGGAAATAACACAGGTGCCCTGGTGGCCATTCCATCCAGACTAATCACAACTTAAATGTGAGTAAGCGTCCAATCAATGTGGATGCTATCTTTCAAAAAATCTTATAGCTTTTTGTTGCGCTTTTGTTGTGTGGCTGCTCCCTTTTGAAATAAGATTTTCTAGCGGATCTCTTCTGAAAAAGCTTCTTCTGAAAGAAGCTTGCAGTCTAGAAGTAACCTTACTGACAAAGACTCTGGCTCCGGAGGTACCCTGCAGCTGCCACATCCATGGAAAAATACCGTGGGTAGTCAGAAACCACTGGCAGGCCCATCAACCAGCTCCTGCCCCTCCTCTGCGTCATTGGGCTCCAGGGATCAGCTTCTCTTCCCAACATATGCTTCCTATCTGATGTGGATCAACTATTATGGACCTACTAGAGAAGAGGGGCAGACTGGGTGAGGGAAGAGATAGGGCTGGGGTGGGTGTTTGGGGGAACAGGTAAAGTTGGCAGCAGAGCCTAAGGTCAAGTGGGAGTCGAGCATTCATTCAGATTAATGAATGAATAATTACCTGCCCTAAGGACAGATCACACGTGTGTGCATTCAGTGCAAGGAACTTCTGGCCCTCAGAGACCATGCACCTGATTTGGAGACAAGGGTGACTAAACTAGAGGAGCTAAGGGAGGCAGAGAGGAACACAGATGAGACTTCCGGGACACAGTAGAACACTTCCACCCCCAGTCAGGCAGCCTCTGCTTTAGAGGAAGGTAAAAAGTTCAAGGAAGGAGAACATCCAACCAGAGCAGAGGGAAATGATTTCTTAATTGGAAGCCTCTTTCCAGATGATGTCAAGGTATCCTCTCACACTGAGGCTACCCCTCCAGTGGAGAGAATACCAGTTATTGTGAAAAGGCATGTGTTAGTAATAGGGGATTTGATCATTTGAACATAGACAGCTGAGTATGTGATGACTAGGAGAGCTGTATGGTAACTTGGCTGCCTTGTGAAAGGGTTGTGGATCTCTCTAAAGAAGTGTGTTGTACCCCCAAAACTCATGAAACCAGCTACATGTTTTGTTAGTCTTTAAAGTGCTGCTAGACTATTCTTTTTTTTTTAAGTTTTTGGGGATATCTAGATAGACTTCTATGTAGTGATGAGGAGGAGCCCCGTGGTTGTGGTAGATGTAGGTACCAATGACATAGGGAAGGATAGGAGAGAGGTCCTGGAAGCAAATTTAGGCTGCTAAGTAAGAGAGAGAAATTCAGGACCTCAATGTTAGTGTTCTCTGAAATGCTTCCAGTTCCACAGGCAGGGCCAGGTAGAGAGGCAGAACTGCAGGGTCTCAGTGCCTGCATGAGACAATTGTGCAGCTGATTTTAGAGGGGTCGTGGCATTGGCATTCTTTCTCTGAAGGCCATGCAGAAGTAAGAGGGCCAAAGAGTGGTAGCTGTTGGCCATGTGAACAGCTATGAACACAACACTGAACGGTAGCAATACCACAATTCCTCCAACAACCTTTTGACACTTCTCCACATCCCAGAATTCCTTTTTGGTCAGGACCCCTACAATTATAGCACCATGAAATTTCAAAATAAAATATCTGAAATACTGAAACGTATGGTTTTTAAAATCACCTGACTGCAACACTGACAAAAAGAGACCATGAACATGATAACCAATTCCGCTTTTGTCTTTAGAAGAATTTTTTGACTCATGTACATGTATAACTTCAGGTCAAAAGTTATGAGTAAAGGCTGCAGGGAGATGACAGAGGGACAAACACCAAAACAAGGTGAGTGAGTCTTATACTGTGACTCCTAAACTGTGGGACAGTGGACTGACCAGAAGTCAGGGGCCCAGGAGTGGGACTCACCCTGCCACACTATCCACAGCTCTTTTGGCTCTTCATGTCTAACTGGTTGGCCACCCCGCTCTAAAGTATAAATTGACCTGGAAATGTGGCATATCCTTTGGGATCATGAGAACCTGCTTGGATTTGGTGTGATTGGTTTTTATAGCCTTCATCTGTATAAGGTGTGGTACCAGTTACGGCACAGGAGAAACTGAAGGGTTGCTCTTCAGTGTGGATTCTCCTAAGTCTAACAAGGTCTGAACTCTCACTGAAGGTTTTTTCACACTCAGGACAGTTAAAGACACTGTTCCATTGAATTTTTGCCACACGTGTGCAGAATGAGTTTTGTTTGGCAAATGAGGGGGGTTCTTGCACCCTGCACTGTGGTCAGGGGAGGCATCACATTCTGGGGTGAGATGGCCTCACTGCGTCAGCCCTGCTGCACGTGCTCCCAGGCCATGGAGGCAAATCCACCTCCTTTTAGGACCCGGGGGAAGATGGTGGCGGAAAGCACATGTGCGCACCTGGTTGTGTTCAGCCATACTGACGTTCTCCTGGCAGGAACTATAAATGTTCCCGGACTGCTGGGAGAGGAGAGTCAAGAGGAGGAGCATTCAGCATGGAGGTGGCAAGGATATGGCGGCCCGCCTTGAGCAAGCCGGTCCACCAACCCCGAGCAGGGAATCGCCTGGCGAGGAATGCCATGGGTGCAGTTACACAAGTGTTCCATTGAATTATTCCCACAAATGTGCAGCATGGGTTTTGTTAGGGGTAACCATAGGGAGGGAATGTGTGACACACCATCTCTGTATTGGAACAAAAAAGGAAGTTTATGTGGCAGGTATGGGGCTCAGAGGTTTGGATTGTGGGAAGGGACTTAGGGCTGAGGCAAAAAGTTGGGACGCAGAGGTGTGAAGGCTGGCTCTGGGGTGGGACTGGGGATGAGTCTCACAGATGAGAGAGTAACATTCCACGAGGAGTAACAGCTAATTTGAGTTAGGGGTTTACTTCGAACTCCCGTTTCACTGCTGTGTGTAGATGCGAGCAGTTATTCCAGGCTAGTCAGTTTCCAAAATGGCGACCGCCCGGGAACATGCTAATGAAGCGCGGGATATTTAAATCCCGTGCTTCATTTGAAATTTTGGTCGCCCTCATTAGCCTCCCTAGTTCAAATTAGGGGGCGAGTGTAGACATACCCAGAGAGAGTTGCAGTGTGGAGGGTTGAGGGCATTGTTCCCTCCAAGGTTGAAACCCACCCACCTTGGAAGCAGAGCCACGCAGTGGCTACTGAACTGCTCCAGGGTGGGCTCTGTGGCATACAGCGCTTGTTATAGGAGTCCTGGCCCAGGGCCTGGCCCAGGGCAAGAGCAACAGTGTGCGCTTGCCCCAGCAGCCTGACTAGAACCACAGCTGCAGCTGTGTTGTGGGTGGTGTGCACTTTGGTGGCCCTGGCCAGGGACTGAGCTGCAGCGGCATCACAGGCAGTGAGAGCTTCAGCAGCCCTGGCCCAGAGACACGTGGTGGTGAAGTCACTCCAGCAGCCACACATGGTGGTGAGGGACTGATCTGCTCTAGCGACTGGGGCCATCTGTTGAGGAGGTCTGGTTCCAGCTCCACTTCACTAAAGAGCTCCATCTCATGATCTCAAAATGTAAATCTGCAGGTTATCTGAGGGATTAAATCGATGGCAAATGACTGGAGAAATGTTCGGTGTCCCATTCATAATTAAGAGTCTAAACCATGTCAAGGAGAACAATTCTCTCTGACCCTCTATAGTCCTGTTGCTTGTGAAGGCATCAATCACATAAAGAGTGTTGATTGTGCTGATGACTATTTTTCTCCCCGTGGAAGTTATTGCTCTCAATCTCACTCTCACATACACACACTGTGTAGAAGCACCTAAAACTTTCTTAATGGATGTTGATTATTTTCCATTGATGCTAAATCAATATGCAATTGATGATGACATATTAGAGGAACTTTTCTATGATTCACAGGGGTCTAAAGCATGCAGATATTATAAGAAATAATCTAATTATTGATTATATGTCCTATATACAGTGTAGTAATGTGGACTGAAGAAAAAGAGCTGGATGAAATATTCTAGTGATATCCCTAAAATCATCTTCTGAATGTCAATTTGCAACTGCAAAATGAGCTTTAGAGTCAATGGTGGGGGATGGTGCATTAATTTTGTATGCTTTACAAATTACTACACTTTGACTGGATTAGACTGGGAGGAAAGTGAAGGGGTTGGGATGAAGGGGACACTGCAGAAGTTGGGGCAAAGGGGACACAATGCAGGGCGAGTGGTAAAAGGTGCACAGAATGGGGGGGCTCATGGATGCAGGAACGGTGAAGCAAGGCTGGGTGGGAATGAGACTGGGTGCCAAGCTGGGAAGTTTTCAGTGCGTGTGCGTGTGTGCGCGCGCGCAGGGTCATGCACCTTGTTAATTACACTGGTCTACAATTTTTTAGAAGTAGTCTGCTTCAGAGATAAAATGTGCTATTTATTATGTATTTTGATGTGCTGAATTCAAATATGACAATTAAAACAACTGATTGGCTACTGTTTCCAAGATATTTAAGTTTTTACATTTTACGTCTATGTATATTGTGTAGATAGTAGAGTTTTAATCATAAATTGTAAACCTAGGTCTTTTCATGTGTTTCATTATTGCTTTACATAATATTTCACCTGTCCTGTTTATGTAACACTTTAAAAATCAGCAAAAGGGTTATATAAATAAAATTTATTATGAAACAAAAGGCAAAAAACTATTATGTACATAGTTTAGTCCTATTCAGTGTCTACTCGGCGCTTTTTGGCTTGTCTCTTGTATTCATTAAATGGAGCATCTCTTGTCACTGTCCAGCAATAGTCTGCAAGCATTGATGGGCTCCATTTGCCCTGATAGCGTTTCTCCATTGTTGCAATGTCCTGGTGAAATCGCTCACCGTGCTCGTCGCTCATTGCTCCTCAGTTTGGTGGAAAAAAATCTAGATGAGAGTGCAAAAAATGTATCTTTAGTGACATGTTGCAACCAAGGCTTTTGTAGGCCTTGAGGAGGTTTTCCACCAACAACCTGTAGTTGTCTGCCTTGTTGTTTCCGAGAAAATTTATTGCCACTAACTGGAAGGCTTTCCATGCTGTCTTTTCCTTGCCACGCAGTGCATGGTCAAATGCATCATCTCGAAGAAGTTCACGAATCTGAGGACCAACAAAGACACCTTCCTTTATCTTAGCTTCACTTAACCTTGGAAATTTTCCACGGAGGTACTTGAAAGCTGCTTGTGTTTTGTCCATGGCCTTGACAAAGTTCTTCATCAGACCCAGCTTGACGTGTAAGGGTGGTAACAAAATCTTCCTTGATTCAACAAGTGGTGGATGCTGAACACTTTTCCTCCCAGGCTCCAATGACTGTCGGAGTGGCCAATCTATCTTGATGTAGTGGGAATCTCTTGCACGACTATCCCATTCGCAGAGAAAACAGCAGTACTTTGTGTATCCGGTCTGCAGACCAAGCAAGAGAGCAACAACCTTCAAATCGCCACAGAACTGCCACTGATGTTGGTCATAGTTTATGCACCTCAAAAGTTGTTTCATGTTTTCGTAGGTTTCCTTCATATGGACTGCATGACCAACTGGAATTGATGGCAAAACATTGCCATTATGCAGCAAAACAGCTTTAAGACTCGTCTTCGATGAATCAATGAACAGTCTCTACTCATCTGGATCGTGAATGATGTTGAGGGCTGCCATCACACCATCAATATTGGTGCAGGCTACAAGATCATCTTCCATGAAGAAGAATGAGACAAGATCCTTTTGACGGTCACGGAACATGGAAACCCTAACATCACCTGCCAGGAGATTCCACTGCTGTAGTCTGGAGCCCAACAGCTCTGCCTTACTCTTGGGTAGTTCCAAATCCCTGACAAGGTCATTCAGTTCACCTTGTGTTATGAGGTGTGGTTCAGAGGAGGAGGATGGGAGAAAATGTGGGTCCTGTGACATTGATGGTTCAGGACCAGAAGTTTCATCCTCTTCTTCTTCCTCGTCTGACTCAAGTGAGAATGATTCTGGTGCATCAGGAACTGGCAGTCCTTCTCCGTGGGGTACTGGGCGTATAGCTGATGGAATGTTTGGATAATGCACAGTCCACTTTTTCTTCTTTGACACACCTTTCCCAACTGGAGGCACCATACAGAAGTAACAATTGCTGGTATGATCTGTTGGCTCTCTCCAAATCATTTGCACTGCAAAAGGCATAGATTTCCTTTTCCTGTTCAACCACTGGCGAAGATTTGTTGCACAAGTGTTGCAGCATATGTGTGGGGCCCACCTCTTGTCCTGATCTCCAGTTTTGCAGCCAAAATAAAGGTGATAGGCTTTCTTAACCATAGTGGTTATACTGCGCTTTTGTGATGCAAAAGTCACTTCACCACAAACATAGAAGTTATCTGCACTGTTCACACAAGTACATGGCATCTCTGCTCACTTTGGCTAAACAGAAATGTGTCCCTTTGCAAAATCAAACACTGACAAATAAGAGCATGACACTGTATGATTTCTAGAGCTGATATAGGGCAATTTGTTCAGCAGAGTGATGTAAGCTTCATTATGATTGCATCATCCATGACTTCTAGGAATAACATGATGCAATTCATATCATGTATGATGCAATACCAGCTTCAGATTGCATCATTCAATGTTTTGCCTAAAAAGCAAGTACTGTCCAAACCCAGTCATAGATTTATTCATAGATCCAGTCAAAGATGTATTTTAGTCATTTCTGGTTTAAATTGAGATCCCTTCCCTTTATAACTCACTTATCCTCCGCCATTCCCAAGTCAAGGGTTGTATATACTGACCCAATAGCATATCTTGAAAACTAGAGCCAATCAACAATTTTAAGCATCATTTTCGTTCTCAGTGACCCAGAATTAGTAAAGTTTGACTACATTTATTTCAGAAGCATTTTGGCTGTAGAGCAGTGTTATCCTTTGTTTCAGTATTTTTCTTTCTTAATTTATCTTTTGTGTGTGTACACACATATATATATATATATATATATATATATATATATACACACACACACACACACACACACACACACACATATATAAATAAAAAACAGATGGGTCTGTGCAAAAATTCTCAGTAACTCATTGTTTCCACAGGGCCACACATCCGAACAAGCGCACAGGATGTCACTATGTCACTGTTGGTGCACAAGAAAAAACTCACTCTACTCCTGGATGGAAAATCTTAGAGGGAATACTGGTTGAGGGCTCCAGCTGGGGGTGTGATCTCAAAGATGGAGGGGACTGACAGTTAGGTCACTGAAAGGCTACATCGAGGACAGAAGAATCCATGAGCTCTTGCTCCCACAGCTTAGGTGCTACTGTAAAGCAGGAGGAGGGAGACACACCTCTCCCTGCCATAGTAGCTCTGGGGCTGGTGCCAAGGCCGTGCGATAGCCAATTGTCCTCTGGTCATGGCAGAGTTGGGGCAGGATTGAGACCAGTGGGTTGAAGTACCTCTCCCCACCAAAGCCCTATAAGCTTGCATGGCATTTAATAGGCACAACCACCTGGCCACATAGCTTAAAGGGAACTCAAGTGATAAGTTTCTCCCCTCTGTGGGTTCTCCAATGGCTAACAAGATTTGAGCTCTAACTGAAGCTTTCCCCACAGTCAGAACAGCCCAATAGTTTTCTCTCCTCTGTGGGTTGTCTTATGTTTAACAAAGTCTGACCTGTGTTTGAAGCCTTTTCTGCAATCAGAGCTGTTAAGAGGTGACTCTCTTGTATGGATTATCTGATGGCTAGTAACGCAGGAGCACTGACTGAAGCTTTTCCTGCAGAGCAGCCGAAGGGTTGCTATCCAGTATGGATTCTCCCATGACTAATAAGATGTGATCTCCTACTGAACCTTTTCCCACAGTCAGAGCAGATGAAGGGTTTCTCTCCTGTGTGGATCCTCCTATGTCTAACAAGGTGTGAGCTTCTACTGAAGCTTTTCCCACAGTCACAGCAATTGAAAGGTTTCTCTCCTGTGTGGGTCCTCCTGTGTTTAACAAGGCTTGAACTAATACTGAAGCTCTTCCCACAGTCAGAGCAGGTAAAGGGTTTCTCTCCTGTGTGGGTCCTTCTGTGTTTACCAAGGTCTGACCTCGTACTGAAGCTCTTCCCACAATCAGAGCACGTAAAGGGTTTCTCTCTTGTGTGGGTCCTC
Source organism: Pelochelys cantorii (assembly GCA_032595735.1). Classification (NCBI taxonomy): domain Eukaryota; kingdom Metazoa; phylum Chordata; order Testudines; family Trionychidae; genus Pelochelys; species Pelochelys cantorii. The sequence goes on along the minus strand of CM064345.1, from coordinate 4,091,169 downwards.
CTGTGGTTACCAAGGTTTGAACTCGTATTGAAGCTTTTCCCACAGTCAGAGCAGGTAAAGGGTTTCTCTCCTCTATGGATTCTGCTATGTCTACCAAGCTGTGACCTACGACTGAAGCTTTTTCCACAGTCAGAGCAGCTGAAGGGTTTCTCTCCTGTATGGATTCTGCTATGTTCAACAAGGCTTGAACTCTCACTGAAGCTTTTCCCACAGTCAGAGCAGGTAAAGGGTTTCTCACCTGTGTGGGTTCTCCAATGGATAACAAGGTTTGACTTGCAGCTGTATCTTTTCTCACAGTCAGAGCAACTGAAAGGTTTCTCCCCTGTGTGGGTCCTCCTATGCGTAACAAGGTTTGAACTCGTACCGAAGCTTTTCCCGCAGTCAGAACAATTGAAAGGTTTCTGTCCTGTGTGGATCCTCCTATGAATAACAAGTTGTGAGCTGCTACTGAAGATCTTCCCACAGTAAGAACAATTGAAAGGTTTCTCTCCTGTATGGGTCCTCCTGTGTTGAACAAGGTGTGAATTCAGACGGAAGCTTTTCCCACAGTCAGAGCAGATGAAGGGTTTCTTCCCTGTGTGGGTTCTCCTATGGCAAACAAGGTCTGAGCTCTCCATAAAGCTTTTCCCACAGTCAGAACAACTGAAAGGTTTCTCTCCTGTGTGGGTCCTACTATGTCTAACAAGGTGTGAGTTTCTACTGAAGCTTTTCCCACAGTCAGAGCATTTGAAGGGCTTCTCTCCTGTGTGGGTTGTTTGATGTTCAATAAGAGTTTCACAGTCACTACAAATGCAGGGTGACTGTTGATGGGGGATTGTCTGTTGAACAGTTTCTGTGTTTCTTTTCTCCCCTCTGCTCCTGTGACTGGCGTTACACTGTCCCTCTCCTGGATGGTTTCCCTGCTGCCTTTCTGGGCTATGTTGACTGTCACAGCTCTCTCCTTGCTCACGTATCTGGAAAACATGCCCTTCAGATCTTCCCAATAACATCCCACATGGAGCCACTTGCTCCAGTCCTTCCTGCTGAAGACTCTTCTCATGGTTCTCAGGCAGCATCCCATCACCTGCTGGGACAGAGAGAGAATCCAGACAGGAGTTATTCTTCATGATGATTTAAAAGAGAAAACTAAAAGAGGAACAGAAAAAGGGACACACTCAAGTAATGGTTGTATTATCATGAGCTGAGTTCATCATTCTTCACAACACTTCCACAGAGGAGAGAACCCAGCTTTTCCCCATCCACCACGCTTTGACTTGAGTTGAAGACAGGCTGAACAGTCAGACAGACTTCATGAAAACACATAAGTTAGACCTGCTATAAACCCGTTTCTGAGTCAATTTAGCTGATAGCTCACCTCTGTGGGTGATGATCTCCCCTTCCTCACACCTCTGGAGATCTGGGACCTGCAACTCCTCCTCTTGCTCCACCCAGGAGATCACATGAGCTTTAGAGACAGGAAATCCTGTTTGGAGAGCAATTAACCAAGTGCTGATCTTGTGCATTAAGGTCTATGCCATTACTGCTTCCAGAGCCAGGATCTGAGTCACCCACCCAGAGAGGCTCCTTCCCCATCTTACAGTGACTGGGATCTGGCTGGTATAAGAGCCCAGGCCACAGTCCCCTGCAGTAAAGGTGCATCCCCTCCAACTTAGAAATGGTCCAGCTCATTCCGCAGGGGGGCTGAGCACTCTGCTGCACTCTAGGGTACAACTCAGCCCCCCTCACAGCCCATTCCAACCCCCTGGCATCCCAGGGCAGGACAAACACACTGCTCAGAAGGGGAGCTCTAGGGAGGGCTTGCAGGTCTGACACCGACGTCCCCAGGCAGGGCTCAGACTGTAGCAGCCACATGGCAGGTCAGTAGGACTTGGAGAGCAAGAACCAAGGAGACCTCTAGCTCCGCAAAGGCTCTGTCCACAAAGCTCCTGGCTGGGGGCTGGGCTTGCCCTGATCTTTGTCTCAGAAGCTCTACTTGGGCTGGTTGCTTCAGGCCCTGCCTATGCGCCACACTCCTGATCCCAGTTGCCTGTGTCTGGGTGGACCCTGCCAGCTGCCCGTAACAGCTGCTGTTCCTGTAGCTGGCCAGGCTGGCACTGGGCTTCTCTTGGGGCCAATCAGGGCAGAGCTGCTTCTCTGGTGCTTGCAGCTGTTGCTCAGCTCCCCCTCTGCAGTCTCGGATCTACTGTGTGAGCAGCAGCCTTTGTGTGGTTTCCCAGTCTGCCTCTTGTGGTGAGCCTGGCCTTTGATTTGGTGCCCCTCCAGGGCTGCACAGAATCTACCACCTTTACCCCTTGTGAGCGTGTTTCTCTCAGCTTTAGACCTACCCCTTCTCGGACCTTCATTTAGTGTTTGGAAAATCCACCTGTGACATGACGAATCATTGTGCTACTGCTGCTACACAACTGCAAGAAACCTTGTGCAAAGTGTGCTGTGTCAATGGGAATGTTCTGATGGGATGACTATGATTATCTTGTTTACATCCATTATTTGGCAGAATGGTGGGGCAGTGAGTACCAACTAACTAGGCAAGCACATTCCTGAGCAGGAGGAGGCCAATCAACACATAGAACTCCGCAGTAACTGCAAACATACAGTCCTAAAAGATAGCTCAGAAAGACATTGACCCTTGTGCACATGAGCGGGATGACAGGATAATGGATACAGATGTTTTGTTCAAATGGCCAGAAGGCTAAGGGGGTCACAACACATGGAACACAACATGCATCTTGTTTGTGTCAATGACAGAGGAGAAGTCAGAGGAGGGGCATGTTGATGCTGGCTGAGGGGCAGTGTTCTAGCTGCTGACTGAGCTGGTCCCGTTATTGGGTTGGAACAAGTCTCACTATACCTGTGCCTGAGGAGCTGGGACACTAGCACCCTGCTCCTTTCACAATAAACATGGCCAAGTGCCTTAGCCTCCAAATGGAGACTGGGTCTTTCTTAGCAACAATCCTGAGCTGTGCTGCATGGATAAACTGCACGCTCTGCCAGTGGCACTGCATCAGAGCTCCAGAAAGAGCCGCCCTGAACAGCCGTAAAAACACTCTGTGGTGCTAGCAGTAATTCATACGGCACTGCAGTCGCTACAGAAAGCAAAATTATCAATCACAGCAGCACCTAGGAACTCTGGTGTAAATCAGGACCCCACTGTGCTACTGGGGTGCTCATATGGAGCTAAGCATCACCCCTCTTTAGTGTAGGTATCCTTCCCAGCCCTGAGAAACAGGGACACACTATAATAGCTACTGCAGAGACAGGCAACCATGCACAGAGAGTCTAAGTGACTTGATCAAGGTCACACAGGAAGTCTGTGATGGGCAGAGAACTGAACACAGGTCTCCTGAGCATGAAGCCAGACAATCACACAGGAAGAAAAAGTCCCTACCCAAAGATGTTTCACTCTAAAAAGACAAGACAGATGACGTGATTTATCTCCACTGCACACAGAGGCAAGTGAGCCCCAGAGAGAATGAAGCTGAACTTCTGAAAGGAAACCCAGCCTGTGCCTGAAATGGAAGGAGAGCTCTGCTCACGTTTCTCTACTACAGAGCTGAGCTATCCCTGAGAAAACACTTGTGGAGCGTGAACTGCCTCATCCACCCTCCCTCAGCCTCAGGACTCTGCCCCTCCCACTGGCAAAAACCAGCATGTCACAGAGATTAGCCACAGGCAGGGAAGGACTCCAGGAACCGCACCCTCCTTCCAGCAGATCAGCCTGCTGCCACAAGGGGACAGTGCAGACACTAACAGCAGCCAGACCCAGACCAACAACTCTGGTACCTGCCATTCCTGCCTGAGTCCTTCCACTCACATCTCCGGCAAGGCATGTGTCCCTGGCCTCTGTTTGTCAGAGGCTGGAGAAGGATGGCAGGAGACAAATTGCTTGATCATTGTCTTCGGTCCACCCTCTCTGGGGCACCTGGTGCTGGCCACTGTTGGCAGACAGGCTACTGGGCTAGATGGACCTTTGGTCTGACTCAGCACGGCCATTCTTATGTTCTTATGTAACATGGGCAAGATGGTGGGAAGCACATGGAGACCTTGGCTGTGGGAAGAGCAGCACCATTGTTATGCCCCTGAACCTGCTTCTCCTTAAAGTGGGTGCAGAGGGGACAGTCTCTCACACAGGAGCCAGGATTATTGGGGATGATACTCCTGATAGTGGGCAGTCGGCGCAATGAGGGACCCTAAACCAAACCCAACCCAGCTGCTCCAGAGCCCACCCAGCTTCTGATACCCGAGGGGACAAGAATCCTTACCCAGCCAGCTCACAGACTCGTAATTCTCCCGCATCACATCCCAGTAGAGGGCTCTCTGGCCCGGGTCCAGCAGAGCCCATTCCTCCTCAGAGAAATGCACAGCCACCTCCTCGAAGGTCACTGACTCCACCATGGCCATTTCCTGTTCCTGGCTCTGAAGTCTAGGAGCTGAGCTGGGGGAAGACATGGGTGTTCTGCAGCCTGTCAGGAGAAGGGACTCATTGGAATGTATTGTAACAACAGATGTAGCACACAGGGAAACTAGAATTGAAAAATGTGATTAGAAGTACAAATATACGAGTAAAATGCAAAATATTTGTATATACAATAAAGTAAGAGAAAAGTAAAGTGGGTACTTCAGTGTCTGCAGGATGGGGAATTACTTACAGAAATACAGATCTTGGTAATAAGTTTGCAAGTACAAAATTATTTTCTAAAGTATCTCAGAGCTTTCACATTTAAACCCTGGCCGGTAGCGAATATTGAGGAAGCAAAATCTACCTAAGTGGCCGGCGATATGAGAAAGCACAAGGCTGAGAGTGACCGTATTTCCCTATGTTGGATACTGGACACATGGTAAAATGACTTGGATTGCAGCTGAGCTCACTTGAATACATCAGAACTGAGCAGCACAAAAGTTCAAATTAACATCAAATCCCTGTTAAGCATAATGACTGTGTAACTGGAGCCTTCTTATATCTAAGGCTTTAGGATTCAAAAGGGAAGGGGTATACACCCCCCCGCCCCCCCACACACACACCTCTCTCACATGATTGGGTGTCTGGCAAAGCTGACATGGTTGTTAAATATTGGTTAATTTAATAGTTGAATAACTCAAGAATTCTTATGTCTCATTTGACTATTCCATAGCCCCTCGGGGTGCAGCCAGTAGCCAATGTGTTGCAGCCTGACTCCTGAGGAGCCCCCTGGGACTCCACACTGCTGCCACTCCTGTATATGAGAGGTGGTACTGCAGAGTGCCAGGCAAGACCTGATCTGAGAGAGAAGCCAATTTAAAAAGCAGGCCTTCTTGTGGACCAGCTGCCTGTCACCCTGTGCTGTTACCTCTGAAAGCAGCACAGGATGGCAGCAGCCCCTGAGCTCTCGGTTCTGTCTCCTAACACACTTTAAATGCAGACACACCCAGTGGTAGGTCTCAGATCTACTTTAAGCCAGGACCAGCCAGCCTGCTAAAAAATTTACTGGTAAGTGTGTGGATGGGGGGAAGCAGAGCATGTTGTCTATAGCATTAATCTCTCAGCTTTTGCTTAATTGGTTAACTGACTAGACCAGTGGTTCCCAAACTTTTCGGCATCAAGCCCCCTTTTTGATTTTTGAAACCCCCCCCCCAACAGCAAAACTTATTGAGCCAAAGCCAAAGCTAAAGCCAAAAAAAAAAAAACCCACTGACCAGGGCAGGAAAATTTGATGGGGCGAAGGGGGGGGGGCTGGGCTGCCTTGCACCCCTCCTTCCCCCCCCCCAGGTTGGGAACCCATGGACTAGACTATTACAACTCTAAAACTGAACCTGGTGCTCTCCTCTGAGCCCAGTCTAGCAGACACGCCCTGGGGCAGCCAGTGGCACCTGCTCTCTATTTGTGGGTGGGCAGCTGCAGAGCAGGGATCTGGCAGCAGCAGGACTCACCAGCTCTGATGGGGAGGGAGACAGAAAATATGGGACAATGTATGCGTTTTTAAGAACAAGCCAGGACCCTGCACCAGGCCTTTACCCCAGGACATCTTCTCACTAACTAGAGTGCTGGGCAGGAGGCAAAACAACAGCTCTCCCAGGTAGCTCCCAGCTGCTGAATCTCACCCCTTGGGCAGCATCCATCCACCTCTCAAGTAGGAAAGGGGCATCTTCCCCATGCACTGGCCACCCACACAGTGCTGGGAAGTGGGAGCTGTACCCTCTCCTGTATTTTTACAAGCACTGCAAATGCCCCCCCCCCACCCTTTGGTATCTTTTCCTGGGAGGGCCCGGATCTTATTCTTAATCCTGTTGCCTGTCCCGATTTTACTCTTTGGCTCCTCTCTTGGCCCTGCAGCCAGTTGAAGGAATCTCCCCACCCACACTGTCAGTTTGGCCCCTGCACAGACTTTGCCTCCCCTACCAAAAAAAAAAGTGTGCGTGGGGGGGGGGGAGGGACCTTTTGTGGGCAGGGGCATTCAAGTTTGAAGCAAAACTAAACAAACCCCCAAAAAAACACACTGACATGGCCCCTGACTCCCCACATTCACCACACACCGGACGTCCAGCCTAGTAGATTTTGTGGTGGTGCATACAATGGGGGGGGGGGAGGGAGGTGTGTCCAGAAAACCAGAGCAGACTCCCTAATGTCGGGGGAGAGGGGGTGTCCCTGAGCTTCAGGGTCCAGACCCAGGCAGTGCGGGGCCATGTCCGGTCCGCAGGTTCTCGGCCCCTGCCTGACCGCGCGAGCCAGGACGTTTGGAGCAGGCGCCGAACAAGGATTCTCCGGCCCTAGAGCCAGGCCGGGCCACGGCGGGTTTCCAGGGGCTGCGGCTAAAATGTTTCCCCGCGCCCGGCAGGGAAGCGCCGCCCCGGCCAGTCCCTGGGCACGTGGTGCCCGCCAGACCCCGGCCCTGGGAAGGGCCCCGAGATGCCCCCCGGGAAACCTCCCGGGCCGGTTTGCGAACACGCGGATGGGTCCCCCCCATCACTTCCGATCCCGCGCGGTCAGTTCAGCCCCGAGCAGCCCCCGCCCCGCACGCACCGGGCTGCAGCGGCCCCAACAGCTGGTCTCAAAGTTCGCGCCTTAGGACGCCCCCTCCTTGGAGCATGCGCAAGAGCCGCTGCTGAAACCGCGCAGGTACAGACCGGGGCTGGAACGCGCGAGGCGGCGGGGGCGCGGGGAGTGGAACGCTGGGTGCGCGGCTCGGGGCTAAGCCCTGGCGCTGGACTCCGACCGGAGTCACCGACCCGCTGCGCACGCGCGGTCTGACCCCCTTCTGCCGGTTTTTCATTGCCCGCCCCCACGTTCCTCCCTGCACCTACCCAGGCCCCACCCACCCCGGCCCGCCCCGAGCCCGGCTCCATCCTTCTGAGGGAGCCAGGGGGGCCATTACTCGCCGCGCCGCGCCGCGGGGGGGTGGATACTGGCACCAGCCTGCGCGCGGTGCCTGTTGGCGCTTGGGAGCAACGGCTCCAACTGCCGCGCGGTGAGGAGGGTAACGGTCGGGCGGCGCGCGGGGACAATAGGCGGGGGGGGGCGGGTCGCGTCGCTCGCTCCCTGATGCTCCCGCCGGGCTGGGGGCCGCTGGGTGCGGGCCGGTGGCGCCCAGAGGGGCTGGGAGGGGGCTGCAGAGTGTGCGGGGGATTTGAACACAGGGTGAGGAGGGGCCCTGGTCTGAGGGGCGCAGAGACCGGGGGTCTGGCTGGGGCAGGTGGCTGAGGGTCCCAGGGGAGGCCCTGGCAGGGGCAGGGGGTGAGCAAAGCTTTGGGGGATTTTTGGTTTTTAATTTTGATTTTTTTTTTATCCTTAGTGCTGGTGCCTCACGCCCCTGCCCCCCGGACCTGTCCCTCCACTGCTGAGCTCCGGGAAGTGACCCGGCCCCTGTTCCCCAGCCCAGAGGCAGCCATAGCTGCAGAGAGCCCTGTGGAAAGTCTCTGGGAGGAAGCACCGTGTCCCGTCCCGTCCCGTCTGTCTGGAGGATTTCACAGCCCCTGTCACTCTGGAGTGTGGGCACAATTTCTGCCAGGCCCCCTCAGGGCAGAGACACTGAGCAGCAGGGACCCCTCCGGCCTAATCAGCAGCTGGCAAACATGGTGGAACTACCCAAGCCTCTGAGTTTCCAGGGAGCAAAGAGAGCAAAATGGGACGGGGTGTGTGGGGAGCACCAGTAGGCTCTGAAGCTGTTCTGTGAAGAGGATCAAACTCCCATCTGTGTGGTGTGTGACAGATCCCAGGCTCATACGGTGGTGCCCGAACAGGAGGCTGTCCAGGAGTACAAGGTACAGAGTTGCTGTCCAGTATAATGGGAAATAACGTTTTTTAATTACAGGATAATTTCACTGACTGTTACCTGTGGCACAGGTGTGGCACGTCTCCTTAAAGCCTTCATGTTACAAGAGATGCTGTAAAAAGTAAATGCTCTGGCTGTGTGGCAACTTACATCAAGCCTAGATACCTGATGTGGGAAATGTTTCTCTGAGGCTCTGAATCCTGAAACCCAGCCCTCACTGGTGACAGGAGGGGTTTTAACATAAGGGAAAGTGTTAACGATCAGAGAGGTTTAGATCAGTGTTTCTCAATCAGTGGTATGCATACCCTTCGGAGTACTTGAGAAAAGTCTGGGGGTACATCAACACAACTGAAATTTGGAGAACACTGAACTTTTTTTTTCAAGTTTTACAGCTCTTTATTTATTTTGTGTTTCTTACACCCAAAAATGTAATTGCCTGCCCTCCTACAATTAAGTTATTTAAACAAACGTGTTGCAGTGGTAGAAAAAAAATTGTGTGTCTGAAAACTGTAGGTACTTGGGGTTCTTATTTTTTTTGGGGGGGGAAAGGGATACTTTATTTAAAAAAAGGTTCAGAAACACTGGTTTATATCACAGGAGCTGCAAGCCAGTCTATGGGAGTCAGCTGCCTTGGGCCTGGAGAGCAGGAGGTTACAAGCTGTTACTGACTGGCTGAGAAGCAGTAGTAATCTGTCATTTGCCTTCTAGACCCATAATGGAATCAGGGCCCTGCACAACACCCAGCAAGGGACAATCCCTGGCCTGAGCAGGTCACAGTCTAGTTAGACAAATGGTGGGAAGAGAAAGTGGGACAGCAAGTTCCCTCATGGTCACCAAACACATCCGTGACAGAGTATAGCCCCGAACCCTGCTCTCTCCAAGTCTGTACTAACCACTAGGCTGCATTCCCCCCATCTCTCTGTGAAGTGTGGCCCTTAGGCGGGAAAGATGCCTTGCTACAGGCCACAGGCCCAGCAGGGAGAGGAGGTTTCGTACTGAGATACTGAACTCTTGGGCTGCTGTATGAGGGGCTACAGTCAGATGCAGCAGCCGGCACTAGAGGAGGTTGCTGGGCTGGATGCTGTGTGAGGCCCCAAGTGCCTTGAGTCCACCCATAGCAGGGCTCCAGGCAGTGCAGGGCCATGCCAGGCACCACTGGGATTCGACTGGGTAGTAGCAAGAGTTCAAACTGGTTAACTGATGAGCTAATGCTTATTGGTGCCAGTTACTGGTTAAACTCCCCACTGTCCCAGGCAGTGCCCTCTTGTCCCAATAGTGAATGTCAGTCCAGAGCTGCTGGGACTCCTCACCTGCCGGCAGTCTTGGTGGCCACCCACGGCAGACCTCACAAGAAAGCCCTGCGCCCAGGAGAGCCCACGTCTGTTACTGACTTTATCTGTCTGTCGGCAGGTTAAAAAATACTGTAACTGATTAAATTGTAATGTTTTACATGATTCGTATTTTTAACCGTTTTTACCTCCCTCATCCCACTTACATCATTCTTTATGAAGGTGCCACCACTGATCTGTCCCCCACCCTCACAGGCATCCTGCTGCATCCGCAGTCTCCTCCTGTCCCATTTTCAATGGACCAAGCAACGTCCAGGACTGAGTCCCTGATGGACAGGGATAGTCCCAGTTTTGTGGAGCTCTGTCTTAGAGGTAGACAAATGGACTCCAAACGTCTAATGGGGTTTACCCTGGTGCTTATTTCTTTTTCTTCAGGAAAAATTGGAGGCCCATTTGAAGACTCTGAGGGAAGAGAGAGAAAAGCTGCTGGGAAGGAAAATGACAGCAGAGGGGAAAAGCCAGAAGTATCTGGTAGGTATCTCTGGCTATGAACCAGCAGGGACAGGCAGTGGGAGGGCTGTGTTAGGAGGCAGACTCCTGTGTGGCCTTGGTGAGGTTGAGCTTGTTTGTGTTTCTCCTGGATCATGGATTGCTGGGTTAGATCTTTGTGTAGACGGGCCCTGAGCTTCCATGTCAATGGATGAGTTAATGTCCAGTCCTTGTGACTTTCCCAGAAATCCTCCCCAAGGAAGTTGGTTTTCCCTGTGAACGGCCGTCTGCTCACTTGGTGCATTAACATGTTTGCTGCTTTTTCCTACCTAGGTGTATCTGTCAGGCTGGTGCTGGGTCCTGCCTCCAGCTGCTCTGAGTCTGAAATTCCCAGTGCCCATGAACATACTGCCCATGACAGACATGGAGTTATCCCTTGCAGAGGGACACAGGGGCCAAAGGAGATGCTAGGAGAGATGCCTCTACCTAATACCCAATGAGTAGAGTCAAATATCACAAATTTTAGGGATTTTCAATAAGTTCTCCCTGCTGCACACTCAGCTCTCCATGAAAGGGCCCCGGGCTCCATCCATGCCCCTGGCCAACCCTTTCCCTGTTTTCATACAGAAATGGACCAAAGTGGAGAGGCAGATGATTGTGGCTGAGTTTCAGCAGCTGCGGCAGTTCCTAGAGGATCAAGAACGGCTCCTGCTGGCCCAGCTGCCGAAGCTGGATGAGGAGATTGTCAGGAGACTCTCCATGCAGATTTCCCCTCTCAGCGAGCGGATCAGTGAGCTGGAGGGGACGTGTCAGAAGCCAGTAAGTGAATTCCTGCAGGTGAGACTGAGGAAGAAACATCCCAGCTCCTCACACAGGGAAGGGAGGCTCCTGAATCACAAGTGCTGGGGGCCACCCATCAGATCTCAATTTAACTCCGTGTGCATTGCTGCCATGTGAGTGACTCTTGTGCTTTGTAGATTTACAGGCACAGAGCTATTAGAGATGGCAAAGCAACATTTGCTTGGGGGACCATGTTCCTCGGGCCAGGGCAGGGCTTCTCTTCCCATGTTTGCAAAATCCTTTCCCTGAGGTCCCCTGTGTGTGTCCAGTGGGCCTGAGATTCTTTTCTGTGTCTTTTTTCTAGGACGTCAGAAGCACCCTAAGTAGGTATGTGGCTCTCACTCCCCTCACACTGCACAGTGCAGGGAAAGGGCTTGGAGCTGATGTTAGCACCACATGTCCCCAGGGCCTTACAGCCAGATGTTAGATACAAATATCTCTGACTGATTTAATTCTGAGGGTCTCATCCTTGCACAGCAGACTCTGGAATTCCCCATTCAGGGCACAGTCTGACCTCAAGTGTTTCCTGGAGCTGTCACCTCCCTGGGGACTGGCTGCTTCAGGACTGTGGGGTGGAACATGGGCCTGTCCCTTCTGGGCACATTCAGCCCAGGGCAGCAGGGATCAAGAGTCTGTCCCACTTGAGGGCTGTTTGGAGACCTGTGTGGAAGGAGCTGGGGAGGGGGGAGTTGGTGTCTCAGTCCAGTCCCTAGTGGACAGATTCCTTCAGCCCTTCACCTGGGAACCTCCTGTCCCTCGGTGTCTGGAGGCCAAGGAGTGAGTTGGACATGAAGATTCAATTCCTCTTTTGTCCCCCAGCCAGTCTCCCGAGGCCAGAAGTGAAGAACAGCAATGAGACCTTTCAGGGGAAGGTTGCATGGCCATGGGATGTGTTGCCCCTGCTCTCAGGCTGTGAGAATTGGAGGAATTCTAACTCCAGGCCTGTTAGAGCTAAGACTCACTAGCCAGAACTTATCAGCAGTAAATGAAATACAATTCCATGGAATTATTTCTCTCCAGATGTGAGACGGGGCAATTCCAGCTGCCAGAGGAGATTTTCCCTGAACTGGAAGAACAAGTCAGAGGTTTCTCCCAGAAAACAATTGCGCTGTCAGAGACATTGAGGGAGTTCAAAGGTACCTAGAAGGGATGGAGGAGGGGAAAGTGGTTCAAGTATCTGAGACTATTGAATCTGGCCTCTGAAGCCAACCTTCCCCTGCCTCAATTCACAGATAGAGAATGACGGTCCCATCACCCTGCTCTCCGTAGAGACACTGAGCGAACAGACCCAACTGCTTGCAGATAGAGCCAGGGGTTTGCAAACTCTGAACTTCCCATTCAGAGATCAAAATGGCTAAAGTTACTGTGATGGCAACGTGTCCCACCACCACAGCTCCAGGTTATGATAAGAGGCAGTAAGTGAATGAGAAACCAAGTGGGAGGGGGTGAGGAGGGAAGAGTAAATCTCATTTACAGCTTGTCTCTCCTGGGATGGGGGTGAGGCTGCCAGGATGTTGGCTCCATTGCTGGGCGGTGCCCGAGTGAGAGAGGAAATGAAAGTTTCAGACTCTTTCATACTAAATTCCTGAGTGTGTGTCTGTCTGGTCTCTGATACAATTGAAACGCAGAGTTCAGAGAGGGGACGTTGTTATAAATAGGAGAGCCTGGAATCTCACTTCTCTTATTCCTTCCCCCACCAGACACTCTGCCCTCTGCACTGGAGAGAGCAAGAGGAAAATCCCTGGGAGCTTTCAGACAAGGTGAGTTTGCAGGTGGAGATTCTTTAAATGATGAGAATATTCCTGTGAGAACATCTTCATGGGATTGTCATTGAAGTTACCAACCAAACCCAGCGACCACGGTGCATACAACACTAAATCTCACCCAGTGATCAGTGAGGAGACCCAGGGGCACTGCATGGGGACCTGTGAACACTTGGAGAAACACTGATCTATGGGTTTGTGATGCTAAAGGGGTGATGTTAAAGCACACAACGGACAGACCCTTCAGCCTCACATTTCACTGCTCAGTCCGTTTCAATATGGGGTTAGTTTCAAACAATAAATAGGCTAAAAAGGCTGAGAGCTGACTGGCTTCCATGGTATCAAATAGTTCAAAGCAAGAAACTGCTGGATCCCCAAGGGCTGTTAACTCTAGTGCAGGCCTGGCCCAAATACAGCCCATGGGGCGGATCCACCCCACCAAGCCATCGGATCCACCCCACGGATGCCACTCCCCATCTGCAAGTCACTCAGAAAGTGACTGTGAGCCCGGAGGGGAGGGGGAAAGGCTTCAGGCGCTGCTTCCACCCCCAGGACAATCTCATTGGCCGATTTCTGGCCAGAAACAAAGCACCACTCCCCTTCCCCTCTGGATCATAATTATTCACACACCCACATGGCCCTGCAGCCTGTGAGAGGGTCCGGCAGGCTCCCTGCCTGCCTGAGGTGCTTGGCCTCTGGCCAGGAGTCACTCAGATAAATCTCCTGTCCAGAGCTTGCCTCTGACACCCCAACCTCTCCCTTTCCCTCCTAATCTCTGCTCCCTACTCCTGCCCCCCAGTCTGCATACCCAAACTTTGTCCTCCACCTGCACCTATATATGCAAGAGCTCTTAATGGTCAGAAACCCACAGCTCCTTATTTGTCCACTAAGTCACTTCTCTATATTAAAGTTACTTTAAATATCATTGCCTCTGCCCCAATGTCAGGTCATGCATTTGACGAAGTGGGTCTTTGCCCACAAAAGCTTATGCTCCAATACATCTGTTAGTCTATAAAGTGCTACAGGACTCCTTGTCACTTTTGCAGATCCAGACTCGCACAGCTATCCCTCTGATACTTTAAATATCTAATGAGTAGTTGGCTAATGCAGTGTCCTAGATCACAGCCTGCCTCCTTCACCCAAACTCCCTCCTAGACCCCTCTATCTGTCCTGAATCCCAAACCCTTACCTCAAACTTCCTTCTCCCAACGTCCATCCCAGACCCTCCATTTCCTGCATTAATGTCATGGAAGAGTGCAGCTCTCAGCCACTTTCCATTTGGCTCCCCATCAAAATGTATTGCCCATCCTGTCGAGTGGATACTGCTCAGTGAGAGCCAATAAGTGAAAGCTTGAAGCCAGACTATTTCAGGCTAGAAAAGAAGCACAAATGTTTGATAGGGAAGTGGATTTAGCTGCCGAAACAAATGACCAAAGAACTGGTGGATTCTCCCATCTCTTGATGTCTTCAAATCACTGGGGGACTTTCTAGAAAATACACTGTGGGAAAACAGAGCTTTGTGCCTGGGTAACTGGACTGAGTGTAATGGCTTATGCCACTGAGGGGGTCAGACTGCATGATTGAGGATATCTTCTGATCCCATGAATCCATGAATTTTAACATCTCACCCTGGAAACACTCAGTACACGTGTTTAATTATAAGCATCTGAATGGTGGTGGTAACTTGACTGACTGTTGTGGAAAGGGTTTATAACGTCTGTCAGATGAGAGAGCAAAGTTTGTGCCGCAAATCAATCAATCAATCAATGAAGACAAAGGGCTTTAAATACAGCAGCCCAGATTTAACTTACGTCCATGTTCAGGCAGGTGAATATGTGGCTTGTTATCAGAAACACTGGCTGCTGAGAACTAAATCCCATTGTTGCGGACGCAGTAATGTTGTAACTCAAGCCAGGTACGGAGAGAAATGAATATGGATTTGGGATCTAACTCCTGTGCGCTGTTTATGGAATATGTAGACGAAAACTTTTGCCCACAATGTCAGAATCTAGCATGTGTGTCACCAGGGACTGAGTCTGGGGAGAATGGGGCCGTGGAAAGGATTAAAGCCCCTTCTGAAATGTCTCCAATTCCCCTTCTCCCCCTTTCAGGCTGCAGAACACTGATGTCTGTCTCCAGCTCAGCCCCCAGAGCCAGGGACAGGAAATGGCCGTGGCAGAGCCTATGAGCTTCGAGGAGGTGGCTGTGTATTTCTCTGAGGAGGAATGGGCTCTGCTGGACCCGGGCCAGAGAACCCTCTACAAGGATGTGATGTCGGAGAATTATGAGGCTGTGAGCTGGCTGAGTAAGGATTCCTGTCCCCTTCGGTAACAGAAGCTGGGTGGGCTCTGGAGAAGCTGGGTTGTGTTTGATTCAAGGTTATTCATTGCCTCTGCCCCTCAGGAGTATCTGCCATAATAATCCTGGCTCTGAAATCCTGACTGTCCCCTCCGTGCCCCCTCCCAGGGAAAGCAGGTTCAGGGGTGTCCCAGTGGTGCTGCTCTTCCCACAAATAAGGTCTCACTGCGCTTCCTCCCTATCTTGCCCATCTTGTGCCTTGACCAGAGGTGTGAGTGGAAGGGCTCAGACAGGAACAGCCGGTACCAGAGGTTGGGTCTGGCTGCTGTTAGTGCCTGAAGGGTCCCCTTGCAGCAGTGTGCTCAGCCACTGGAAGGAGGGTGCCGTTCCCAGAGTCCTTCCCTGCCTGTAGCTAATCTCTGTGACATGCTGTTCTTGCCAGTGGGAGGGGCTGGATGCTGGGGCTCAGGGAGGGAGGGTGGATGAGGCAGTTGATGCTCTGCAAGTATTTTGTCCAAGTTAGCGCTGCAGTAGAGAAACGTGAGCAGAGCTCTCCTTCCATTTCAGGCAGAGGCTGGGTCTCCTTTCAAAAGTTTAGCTTCATTCTCTCTGGGGCTCACTTGCCTTTGTGTACAATGGAGATAAATCCCGTTATCTGTCTTGTCTTTTTTGAGTGAAATATCTTCAGGCAGGGACTTTTTCTTCCTGTGTGAATGTCTGGCTTCGTGCTCAGGAGACCTGTGTTCAGTTCTCTGCCCGTCTCAGGCTTCCTGTGTGACCTTGATCAAGTCCCTGAGACTCTCTGTGTGCAGTCACCTCTCTCTTTACTAGCTTTTATAGAGTATCCCTGTTTCTCAGGGCTGGGAAGGATACCTGCACTAAAGAGGGGTGATGCTTAGCTCCATATGAGCACTGTGATAGCACAGTGGGATCCTGATTTACACCAGAGTTCCCAGGTGCTGCTGTGATTGATAATTTTGCTTCCCTTAGCGACTGCAGTGCTGTATGAATTGCTGCGAGGGCAACAGAGCGTTGTTACGGCTGTTCAGGGCGGCTCTTTCTGGAGCTCTGATGCCTGTGCACGGGCAGAGCATGCAGCTTATCCATGGAGCGCAGCACAGCTCAGGGTTGCTGCTAAGGAAGGGTTGCCACTTAACCAGTCTCCATTTGGAGGCTCAGGCGCTCGGCCAGGTTTATTGTGAAAGGAGCAGGGTGCTAGTGTCCCAGCTCCTCAGACACAGGTATAGTGAGACTTGTCCCAACCCAATAATGGTACCAGCTCAGTCAGCAGCTAGAACGCTGCCCCTCAGCCAGTATCAACTGCCCCTCCTATGACTTCTCCTCTCACATTAACACAAACAAGATGCATGTTGCATTCCATGTGTTGCTACCCCCCTTGGCCTCTTTGTTTGAACAAAACATCCGTATCCGTTATCCCCTCATCCCGTTCTTGTGCACAAGGGTCAGTGAGCTGTCTGTTACGACTTTGTGTTTGCAATTACTGCAGAGAGCGGTGTGTTGATTGCCCTCCTCCTGCTCAGGAATGTGCTTTCCTAGTTAGTTGGTACCCACTGGTCCACTATTCTGCCAAAGCCTGGCCTGTTTTAGTTCAGAAATAATGGACATAAACAAGATAATCATAGTGATCAGATCAGAATTTTCCCATTGACTTGGCACACAGCATGCTTCGCACAAGATTTCTTGCGATTGTGTAACACTGGTAGCACAATGATCTGCATGGTCACGTCACAGGTGGATCTTCCAAACACTAAATGCAGGTCTGAGAAGGGATGGAGGGAAAGCTGAGGGGAAGGCGCTCACAAGGTGCAAATGTGGTAGATTCTGTGCCTCCCTGAAGGGGCCCCAAATCAAAGGCCAGGCTCGCCAGAAGAGGCAGACTGGGAAACCACACAAAGGCTGCTGCTGGCAGAGTAGAAGCGAGGCTACAGACGGAGAGCTGAATAACAGCCACAAGCACGAGAGAAGCAGCAGGGCCCAGCTCCACCCTGGCTGGTCCCTGGAGAAGCCTAGCGCCACCCTGGGTAGCCGTGGGAACAGCAGCTGTTGTGGGCAGCTAGCAGGGCCCACCCAGACACAGGCAGTTGGGATCAGGAGTCAGGAGCATAGGCAGGCCCTGAAGCAGCCTGCCAAGGATTCACTTAGCTGCTCAGACAACTTCCTCTGCCTCCTTCTCGCCTAAGTAGAATATCTGAGCCAAAGAGCAGGGAGAGCCCAGCCCACCAGGCAGGAGCTTTGTGGACAGAGCCTTGGGGGGCTAGAGCTAGTCCTTCCTCTCCAAGTCCTAGTGACCTGGCATGTGGCTGCTACGGTCTGAGCCCTGTCTGGGGGCCTTGGTGTCAGACCTGCCAGCCCTCCCTTGAGCTCCCCTTCTGAGCAGCGTGTTCCTGCCCTGAGATACTGGGGATGGAGGGATGGAATGGGCTTTGAGGGGAACTGAGTTGTATCCTAGAGAGTGCAGCAGAGTGCTCAGCTCCCCTGGGGAAAGAGCGGGGCCATTCCCAAGTTGCTGGGGTGGGGGGGGATGCACCTTTTCTTCAGGTGAGTGTGTCCTGGGCTCTTGTACCAGCCAGATCCCAGTCTCTGCAAGGTGGGGAAAGGAGCCTCTCTGGGTGGGTGACTCAGATCCTGGCTTTGGAAGCAGTAATGGCACAGACCTTAATGAACAAGATCAGCAGTCGATTAATTGCTCTCCACACAGGAATTCTAGTCTCTGAAGCTCATGTGATCTCCTGGGTGGAGTGAGAGGAGGAGTTGCAGGTCCCAGATCCTCAGAGCTGTGAGGAAGGAGAGATCATCAGCAACACCCACACAGGTAAGCAATCTGTTAAACTGACTCAGAAACCAGTTTATAGCAGGTGTAACTTATGTGTTTTCATGAAGTTTATCTCACTCTTCAGGGGTGTCTTCAACTTGAGCCAGAGTGTGGTGGGTGGGGAAAGGCTGGGTTCTCTCCTCTGTGGAAGAGTTGTGAAGGAGGATGAACTCAGCTCATGATAATTCAATCGTTATTTGAGTGTATATCCCCTTTTCAATTCCTCTTTCAGAGTTTTCTTTCAGCTCATCATAGACAATAACTCCTGTCTGGATTATTTCTCTATCCCAACAGGTGATGGGACGCTAACTGAGAACTACAATCTTGTTCAGCAGGACGGACTGGAGCAAGTGTCTCCATGTGGGATGTTACTGGGAAGACCTGAAAGGCATGTTTCCCAGATACGTGAGCAGGGAGAGACTTGCGAGAGTCAGCATAGCCCAGAAAGGCATCATGGAAACCATCCAGGAGAGGGACAGGGTAACTCCAGTCACAGGAGCTGAGAGGAGAAAAGAAACACAGAAACTGTTCAACAGAAAATCCCCCATCAGCAGTCACCCTGCACTTGTAGTGACTGTGAAACTCGTATTGAACATCAAAGAGCCCATATAGGAGAGAAGCCCTTCAAGTGCTCCGACTCTGGGAAAAGCTTCAGTCAGCACTTGCACTTTACGAACCATCAGATACTACATACAAAAGATAGACCCCATAACTGCTCTGACTGTGGGAAAAGCTTCAGTAGAAGCGAACACCTTGTTAGACATAGGAGGACCCACACAGGAGACAAACCTTTCAATTGCTCTGACTGCGGGAAAAGCTTCAGTCGCAGCTCACACCTTGTTACCCATAGGAGGATCCACACAGGAAAGAAACCTTTCCATTGTTCTGACTGCGAGAGAAGTTTCAGTACAAGTTCAGAGCTTGTTACCCATCAGAGGACCCACACAGGGGAGCAACCTTTCAATTGCTCTGACTGTGGGAAAAGCTTTATAGAGAGCTCAAACCTTGTTACACATAGGAGAACTCACACAGGAGGGAAACCTTTCAATTGCTTTGACTGCGGGAAAAGCTTCAGTCAGAAGTCATACCTTGTTAGACATAGGAGAACCCACACATGAGAGAGACCCTTCACCTGCTCTAACTGCAGGGAAAGCTGTAGTCGGTGCTCCTGCCTTACTAACCATCAGATAAAACATACAATAAAGTCCCCTCATAACAGCTCTGACTGCAGAAAAGGCTTCAAACACAGGTCAAACTTTAACATAAGGACATAAGAATGGCCATACTGGGTCAGTCCAAAGGTCCATCTAGCCTACTATCCTATCTTCCAGCAGTGGCCAGTACCATGTGCCCCAGAGGGGTTGGACCAAAGACAATGATCAAGCAATTTGTCTCCTGCCATCCTTCTCCAGCCTTTGACAAACAGAGGCTAGGGGCCTCTACCCCCCTAGGTAGTATCCTTTTATAGACCTAATCTCCATGATTTTATCTAGCTCTTTTTTAAACTCTGTTATAGTCCTAGCCTTCACAGTCTCCTCTGGCTAGTTCCACAGGTTGACACTGCGCTGTGTGAAGAAGAACTTTCTTATATTAGTTTTAAACCTGCTACCCATTAATTTCATTTGGTGTCCTCTAGTTCTTATATTATGGGAACAAGTAAATAGCTTTTCTTTATTCACCCTCTCCACACCACTCATGATTTTATATACCTTTATCATATCCCCCCTCAATCTTCTCTTTTCTAAACTGAAAAGTCCCTGTCTCTTTAGCCTTTCCTCATATGGGACACATTCTGAAACCCTAATCATTTTAGTTGCTCTTATTCTGAACCATTTTTTATGCCAAAATATCTTTTTTGAGGTGAGGAGACCACATCTGTACACAATATTCAAGATGTGAGCGTAGTATAGTTTTATGTAGGGGCAGTAAGATATTCTTCTTCAAATTTTCCGTCCCTTTTAAAATAATTCCTAGCATCCTATTTGCTTTTTTTACTGCCGCTGCACACTCTGGGGGTGTTTTCAGAGAACTATCCAAGATAACTTCAAGATCTCTTTCCTGACTAGTTGTAGCTAAATTGGCCCCCATCATATTGTATGTATAGTTGGGGTTATTTTTTCCAGTGTGCATAACTTTACACTTATCCACATTACGTTTCATTTGCCATTTTGTTGTCCAGTCACTCAGTTTGGTGAGATCTTTTTGAAGTTCTTCACAGCCTGCTTTGGTCTTGACTGTCTTGAACAGTTAATATCATTCGCAAACTTTACTACCTCTCTGCTCGCCCCTTTTTCTAAATCATTTATTAATAAGCTGAATAGGATTGGTCCTAGGACTGACCCTGGGGGAACACCACTGTTACACCTCTCCATCAGAAGGGATACCTGGGCTATGTCCACTTTGTGCTGGTGTTGAGCAAGAAATGTGCAAATGAGACTGAGTGGAATATCCCCATGCCTCATTTGCATACCTAATGAGGTGCCATTTTTGCAGCATGGGCTTTTGCGCAAGATGGAGCTGTCCACACTGCCCCTTCTTGCGCAAAAAATCCCTCTTGCCCAAAGCCGTTCTCCCTGAAAATAACTGGCAGATCGGCTTTGTGCAAGAGGGGGGTTTTTTTGCACAAGAAGGGGTAGTGTGGTGTGACAGCGCATTGGGGTTTTCCCGTCTCCTGCACCGCCGTAATGGCACGGACAGACTCCACCAGCCAGTAGAATAGAGGGAGTTTATTGCTTCTCCAGGATACAGCACAGCACAGATGTCATCTGGTTACAGGGCAGGCCTAGGATGCCTCAGCCCCCCTTGAGATGAGGGAGCCTGGGCCCTGAAATCCCAGCCCGTTGCCTAGGCTGCTTCCTCCATGATACCAGCCAGAAACCTAACTCACTCACTTCCAGCCCTGCCCCCAGCCAGGGCTCCACTCCCCTTCTTCCCATTGTTCCGCTCCCTGGGAGATAACTGGTTGGACAGGTTCGAAGCCCCCTTTCATAATGACTCATCCCCTGCCCTGCTGGTCCGTGCTGCAGACAGCAGCCAGTGGAGGTCACTCACAACCCACTGCCCAGCATAGCAACCAGCAAGGTACCCCCCACTATGTCACAATTCTCCCCCCTCTGAGAATGAACTGAGCAGGGTCACTCCACTCTTGACCTAGGGAAGTTTGGGTCCTCTGCGTGGAAACCTGCCCTGGGCCATGGGTGCTCCCCTTGACTCGGGCCAGCTGCGGCGAGGCCCCACATGAATCAGCTTCCCTCTGTCCACTTGCTGCACCACTCCAGGGGGACTGGCACAGGCCCGTCCTCTGTGGTCGCACCCACCCTTGCACTGGCCTTGATGTGTG
This sequence comes from Pelochelys cantorii, assembly GCA_032595735.1. Taxonomy (NCBI): domain Eukaryota; kingdom Metazoa; phylum Chordata; order Testudines; family Trionychidae; genus Pelochelys; species Pelochelys cantorii. The sequence goes on along the minus strand of CM064345.1, from coordinate 4,070,074 downwards.
GCCAGGGTATCTCGGGCCAGGACCGTGAGCTTAGCAAGCCTTCCCTGGATAGCCAGGGCGTCTTCCACCCCTGATGCTCCATCCAGGGGGGTCTTCCTCTCCCATAACTCTCTCAGCAAGCCCAGAGGCTCTTCTATACAGGGTAGGAGCCCCCGAGCAGCTTTCCTGCTGTTTTGGGCTTTCCCGCCCCTCTGGCAGGAGTCGCAGGACCGGCAGTACCGCTGCATGGCTGCAAATATCCCCGGCCAATAGAAGTGTTGGAGCAGCCTCAGCTGGGTGCTCTGGATCCCCCGGTGGCCTGCAAAGGGGATGTCATAGGCCAAATACAGCAGCTTGAGGCAATACTTTTGGGGGACTACCAGCTGCTGCTGGACCCCCCATCCCTCACTTTCCTGGGGGGGAGCCATTCCCACGATAGGAATCCCCGCTCCCACAGGAATCTCTCTTGGCCACCTCTCCCCAGGGGCTGAGCTGCACGGAGGCCAGCCTGGTCCCTCAGCCTCTGCAAGGAGAGGTCTGCCTGCACCTCAGCCTGGAATTCAGCCACTGGGGCAGGTATCGGGACCTGTTCCCCACCTTTACCTAGGTCCAGAGTCCCAGCCTGGCGGGACCCCGTGTCCACTGTGATGGGACCCTGAGGACTCTGCATGGAGTCCTCCCCTGGATCCAGGTTGCCAACCCCTTGCTGGTTCTGGCTACGGGCGGTGACGAGAGCCCACTGGGATTCATGGGGCCACTCCTCTAGGTCATTCCCCAGCAGCACTTCCGTGGGCAAGTGCGGGTGGACCTCCACTTCCTTGAGACCTTCCTTGGCCCCCCATTTCAGATGCACCCTGGCTACAGGCACCTTAAACGGGGACCCATCTATGCCCTTCAGAGTCAGCTGAGTGTGGGGTAGTACCCGGTCTGGGGCCACTATGTCGGATTGGGCCAGCGTCACCTCTGCCCCCATGTCCCAGAAACCCTTCACCTTCCTACCATCCACCTCCAGGGGTATGAGGCACTCGCTCCACAGGGGCCGTCCTGCCCCCACCCAGTACACGGGGAAATCTGCTTCCCGAGGGTCAGACCTCTTGGGGGTGCACTGAGCATCCTTCCCCCCCACTCTGAGCTGAGGTTTGCCTGCTGGCCCCTGCCTCTGGGGCGGCCTGCCTTCCCTCTAGCGCCAGCCAGTTAACCCTGGGAGATCCCAGGTCTTGGTGCCTGGTGCACTGAGCCCTCTTGTAGCCTTTCTGCCCACAGCGATGGCAAGTTAGGTCCTGCGGGCCCCGTCAGGCTGTCTCTGTCCAGGCCCTGGCTGGTTATCTGGGGCACAGATGACTTGTCTCTTGGGCTTGCCTCGTAGTTGACTCTCTCCGTCGCTCAGCCAAGATCCGGGCTCTGCGCGATTCCCTTTCTCTACGGGACTTCCGTTCACACCCGGACCAGTTCTCTGTGAACTCATCCACCAGTCTCCCGCCCTCCTGGGGGTTCTCTGGTCTTCGGTCCTTGAGCCACAGCCTCAGTCTGGGTGTGCATGCTTCATAGAACTGCTCCATCATGACCAGCTTGAGCAGTTCCTCTGCGGTCTGGGCTCCGACTCCAGACACCCACTTGTGGCAGTATTGCACCAGGCGGGAGGCCAGATCCACATAGGTCTCCTGTGGCTCCTTCTGCACCCCCTGGAACTTCTTCCTGTACATCTCGGGGGTCAGCCCAAACTTGTGCAGCAGGGCCTCCTTGATTCGGTTGTAATCCCCTGGCTGTAGGTCTTCCAGCTGATTGAGCACCCCGGCAGCCTCTTGGTTCAGTGTGGGGATGAGCTCCTGCAGCCAGTCAGCTGGTAGGACCCACTGCAGTCCACAGGCCCTCCCAAAGCAGCTGAGGAACCTGTCTATGTCACCCATGTTCTTCAGTTGGGCCACCACGAGCCTCTCCAAGCGTCTGGCAGCCCTGGGCCCTTAGGGCCCAGTCGCACTCGACGCAGCCAGGGCCCCGCCGCTTCTCCGCTCTGCCAGGGCCAACTCATGCTGTTGCTGCCTCTCTCGGTCCTGGCAGTCTCTTTCTCGATCTTGGCGCTCCTTCTCTCGGTCCTCTACTTCCAATTCCTTCATCCGCAGCTGGATCTCCAGCCGCCGCAGCTCTGCTGGGCTGGCCCATGCCCTACACAGACTACAGCCTGCAGGGTTCCCCTGGGAGGCTGTCCCGTATCTCCAGTGGGTTCCAGTGCTCCGCCCACCCTCAGAGCCTGACATGCTTCCAGGGCCGGTCTGGCTGCTCCCCACTGGGACAAGATCCCAGCCCTGTGGCTGGTCATTCTCTTCCAGCCAGGCAATCAGCTGGGCCTTGGTTGCGCTCCGCACAGGCAAGCCCCTCTCTCTGCACAGCTTCACCAGCTTTGCCTTCAGGAGTTGGGTGTAGGCCATCTCCCCGCTTGTCCCCTCAGTGCAGACTCACCAGTCTAGTGCTGCTTCACCCCACGATTCTCAGGAACCGCTTCACTCTGTCTCCAGCATGCCTGGTTCTAAGGCCCTTGCTTCTACTGCACCTTGTCACTCGCCACTAGGAGCTCCATCCACGGGGTGCAGTGCATCCCACTTCTGACACCAGTGTGATGGTGTGTTGGGGTTTTCCCATCTCCTGACCCCCGTAATGGCACGGACAGACTCCACCAGCCAGTAGAATAGAGGGAGTTTATTGCTTCTCCAGGATACAGCACAGCACAGATGTCATCTGGTTACAGGGCAGGCCTAGGATGCCTCAGCCCCCCCTTGAGATGGGGGAGCCTGGGCCCCAAAATCCCAGCCCGTTGTCTAGGCTGCTTCCTCCATGATACCAGCCAGAAACCTAACTCACTCACTTCCAGCCCTGCCCCCAGCCAGGGCTCCACTCCCCTTCTTCCCATTGTTCCGCTCCCTGGGAGATAACTGGTTGGACAGGTTCGAAGCCCCCTTGCATAATGACTCATCCCCTGCCCTGCTGGCCCGTGCTGCAGACAGCAGCCAGTAGAGGTCACTCACAACCCACTGCCCAGCATAGCAACCAGCAAGGTACCCCCCACTACATCACAGTGTGGACAGCTACATCTTGTGCAAAAGCTCATGCCACAAAAATGCCGGCTCATTAGGTATGCAAATGAGGTGGGGCAATATTCCATGCTTAGCCTCATTTGCATATTTCTTGGACAACACCAGTGTAGTGTAAACATAGCCCTGGAGAAGGCAATGGAGGCTACAAATGCAGGTGTAAACATAGATCACAGGGCCCTGCCCAACTGATAGGAAAACCAGTCAGGCTTTCAGCAGCTGAGCCTCCTCCCCATGGACACAGCAGGCTAAGTGGCTCAAGTGGCCCCTCCCTCTCCCTACTTGGGCTCCCCAAAAGCCAGCGCTGGTTGGGCAGAAAGTTGCTGGGCCCCAGCAGCCTCCTGTTGCCTGGCAGAGGTGGAAGAGATGGAAACTGGCCCAGGGGAACAGAGACCAGGCAGCAGAAAAGAACATCCATGAATGTCAGTGAGAGGCAGAGGTGGCAGCAGCATTTTTCCCCATAAGGCACCTACAGTTGGGCCTACACTCACGGCTTCTTATGCGAGTAATATGCAAATGAGGCTAAGCATGGAATATCGCTGAGCCTCATTTGCATACCTAATGAGCCACCATTTTTTTCAGAAGAGGCTCTTGCGCAAGAAGGAGCGTCTACACTGCCCCTTCTTGCACAAGAAAAACCCTCTTGTGCAATGCCGTTACACCTATGACTTTTCAGGAAGAACGGCATTGCGCAACAGGGTTTTTCGTGCGCAAGAAGGGGCAGTGTAGATGCTCCTTGCACAAGAGCCTCTTCTGAAAAAAATGGTGGCTCATTAGGTATGCAAATAAGGCTCGGCGATATTCCACGCGTAGCCTCATTTGCATATTACTCGCGCAAGAAGCCGGGAGTGTAGACATAGCCTTGGTGTCTTGGGCACCTGGGACTCTCAGCTCTCAGGCTGGTCTCTGCTCTCCTGGCTTCCCTCCAGCCACTTCATCACTCAGGCCTCTCTGTCCTGCCTCAGTTCTGCTGCTTTTGGAGCAAATCTCTTTTTAGCACCAGTCACAATCAGGGGTCCGTGAGGGTCCAGCCTACTGGAGATGTGTGTTACAGAAAACCCTCTTCTTCCCTGCCCAGTGCCCAGCAGTGGATGTAAACACAAACTTGTTAGTGGGGGTGTAGCTCAGATGTAGAGTTTTTGACTGCATATAAAGTGGTGCTTGGTTCAAATCCAAGTGCCCCCTGGGGTCAGCAGCCTTTAAATGTTAACATTTATCTCTCCGATCCCATTTTTTTCTGGAGGTCTGTTGTTTGGATTCTTTAAATGAATATGACCCCCCACTGCCTTCCTGTGCCAATGCACATAACCAGGCAAACCCGTCCCTTAGCTGGAACCAGCTCAAACCCGCTGTGTGTCTGATTTCTGTTTCCATCCATTCAACAAGTGTGTGATTTGGATGCCCATTGGCAGGTCCCTGGTCTCCATGGGCTATGCTGTGCAGAAGAACAAGAACCACACCCAACTGGGGATGAATGGCCTAGTGTGTATTGCAGTTGGTGGAGGAGTTGTCCAAATCTACCAGAGATGGGCAGGAGCCTGTTACAAACACGCTAAACACTGTTATCAGACTGCCTGGTGCACATTCCTACCTTCCGTTGTGCGCACAGCATACATGGGGCTCTAGTTAATGGCCACCTGCCTTTCATGCAGATCCTTGATCCTTATGACTTTGAGAAACATTCACATGACAACTGTTTAAACATAATGGCTGTGTCTAGACTGGCAAGTTTTTCCAGAAAATCAGCCGCTTTTCCGGAAAAACTTGCCAGCTGTCTACACTGGCCGCTTGAATTTCCGCAAGAACACTGACAATCTCATGTAAGGTTGTCAGTGTTCTTGTGGAAATACTATGCTATTCCCGTTCGGGCAAAAGTCCTTTTGCGCAAAGCTTTTGCGCAAAAGGGCCAATGTAGACAGTTCAGATTTGTTTTGCACAAAAAAGCCCCGATCGCGAAAATGGTGATCGGGGCTTTTTTGTGCAAAAGCGCGTATAGATTGGCACGGACGCTTTTCCACAAAAAGTGTTTTTGCGGAAAAGCATCCGTGCCAATCTAGACGCTCTTTTCCGCAAATGCTTTTAACGGAAAACTTTTCCGTTAAAAGCATTTGCAGAAAATCATGCCAGTCGAGACACAGCCAAAGTGCTTCTATTGCATGATCAGCACCAGAGTCTCCGGCTATGTCTACACTATGAGTTTTCTCGGCAAAAAATATACTAATGAGGGACTCGTTTGCACAAGTTGTGATCTCATTTGCATATTTTCTGCCAATCTGGTTTTGTGCTTGGATGTTGGTGCAAAAACAAGCAGTGTGGAAGTTTTCTTTTTGCACGCATGTGCGTACACACACACATACTCTCTCTCTCTTTTTCCATAAGATCTGTATACCCTTTTTGGGGAGGTATAAGGATCTTGTGGGAAACGGGGGTTTTGTGCAAAAAGAAAATGTCTACACTACTTGTTTTTGCACAAAAATCTCATTGGCAGAAAGTATGCATATGAGATTATGACTCAATCAGTGCTTCTTGCACAAGAACTATGAGGCTCCCACTCAGGAATAAGCCCTCTTGCGCAACTGTTCTTGCGCAAGAGGCCAGTGTAGACAGGCAACATGAATTTCTTGCGCAAGAAAGCCCTATAGTTAAAATGGCCATCAGAGCTTTCTTGCGCAAGAAATCATCGACACTGGCAAGGATGCTCTTGCGCAAAAGCACATCTCCTGCACAAAGGCACATGCCAGTGTAGACGCTGTCTTGCGCAAATACTTTAACGCAAGAACTCTTGCGTTAAAGAGTATTTGCGCAAGATCATGCCAATGTAGACGTAGCCCTAGTGTAGAGGTAGCCTCTCTGAGGCTATTAATGTTGGCATCTAACTAATTGCATCGTTAGACCATGTCTTCACTCAGGGGAAAATTGCTGCTGCAATCCATCTTCCAGAGTTTGGTTTAGTAAGACTCACTCAGTCAAACCCAGAGGGCACCACTTCTGCTCTTTGCTACTATGTTACTCCCAGGCTACGTCTAGACTGGCATGATTTTCCGCAAATGCTTTTAACGGAAAAGTTTTTCCGTTAAAAGTATTTGCAGAAAAGAGTGTCTAGATTGGCATGGATGCTTTTGCGCAAAAGCACTTTTTGCGAAAAAGCGTCCATGTCAATCTAGACGCGGTTTTGCGCAAGAAAGCCCCGATCGCCGTTTTAGCCATCGGGGCTTTTTTGCGCAAAACACTTTTTAGCTGTCTACACTGGCCCTCTTGCGCAAATACATTTGCGCAAGAGGGCTTTTGCCCAAATGGGAGTGTCATTATATTTGCGCAAGAACACTGACGATCATACATTAGATCGTCAGTGTTCTTGCGCAAATTCAAGCGGCCAGTGTAGTAAGCTGGCAAGTTTTTCTGCTAAAGCAGCTGCTTTTGCGGAAAAACTTGCCAGTCTAGACACAGTCCCACTGTGAGGGCACCACCAAGCTCGACTGAAGGTAAAACCAACTCCAGATACATGTCAGGGGATGATGGGAAAAAAAGACACACTGGCCTGGTAACAAAGCACTCCTGGGAATTGAACCCTCAAATCAGCTGCTTACTAAGCACCTGCTTTAGTCAACTAAACCATGGTGCCCTTCTTGAAAGTTGCTTTAAAACTGTTCTACTTTATGGTCCCAGAGAACATGTTCCTATTCCAAAGTGCAGCCATTCCCCTCCAGTCCTTGCCTTGTCTTAAGGCCTGCACAACCCAAGAGATTTGATTGGCAGCAGGTACCCAAAATCTTTTTGTCAATTGTAGCACCAGGCCCTGAAGGGACAGACCCAAGGCAGCCACCTGGTACACCTAGTTGTAAGGCCAGGCCTGCAGCCAGGGGGAGGGAGAAGAATCTCTCCTTTGAGCTGAATCAAATCAGCAATCTAGGGACACGTAGGCTGTGTCTAGACTGGTGCAATCTTGCGCCAGAGCTATGCAAATGAGGCTCAGCGTGGAATATCGCCGAGCCTCATTTGCATAACTAATGAGCCGCCATTTTTGCGGAAGAGGCTCTTGCGCAAGACGGAGCTGTCTACACTGCCCCTTCTTGCGCAAGAAAAACCCTCTTGCACAAAGCCGTTATGCCTGAAAATAATCAGCATAACAGCTTTGCGCAAGAGGGTTTTTCTTGCACAAGAAGGGGCAGTGTTGCCAGCTCCGTCTTGCGCAAGAGCCTCTTCTGCAAAAATGGCGGCTCATTAATTATGCAAATGAGGCTCGGCGATATTCCACGCTGAGCCTCATTTGCATAGCTCTGGCGCAAGATCGTGCCAGTCTAGACACAGCCTTACTGAGCACCCGCTACCGTCCTTTGCTCTGCCAGCTGAGCTGTGGAAGGGTGCCTGGGGCAGGCTGCTTTGCCCAAGTTGGCCCTTCCATGAGTGCCACGGCAAGTGCCCCCCCAAGGGGACAGCCTCCCAGGGAGGGGCAGGAGAACCCAGCAACACAGGGGTGTCACAGGTGCTTCACACACAGAAGGACCCCCTAAGTGAAACCAGGCAGAAATGCCGCATCTTGCTCTCTGCAGCTCCCCTTGCTGCCCTGGTGGGCGCTGCCCCTTCTCCCACCAGCCTGGGCCTGGCATCATCTCCCCCCACCCCCCAGCACCATAGAAAGCCCCTTGGTATGAGCCTGGGCAAGCCAGAAGCCTCAGCCTCTCACCTCTTGTGCCTTGGGCTCCTCTGCCCTTGGCGACCGGCTCTCTCGGCTGCCCCCTGTGTGCTGCTGGCCAAAGAGGGAAATGTGCTCCATGTTCCATCCCTGCACCAGGGAAGCTGCTCCCAGCTCCCAGCATGTGTGGGGGAACCATCCAGAACAGGGTAGGGAGAGGACTGAAGAGGGGCTGGGGAACAGGGATGTGTGAGTTGGGGGCAGGAAGGGGAGGCAGGAGGCACTGAAAGGAGGTTCTGGGGGATCATGCCAGTCATGGGGTGGCTGGGAGCAGGGGTGCAATGGAGGGAAACTCTGGGGAGGGGGTCACAGGAAGGGAAAGGGGGCAGGGGAGGTTGGGGGAGACTGGGAACAAGAGCAGCCTGGCTGGGGAAGGGGGAGACACCGGGCAGAGCTTGTACAGAAGGAGATGGGGGAGATACATCGGCAGCTCCCCAACACCATGAGGCAGGAGGGGGGGCAGAGGTGACTGGTGGGAGCATTTGGCGGCACCAACTCCTGTACCCCTGACAAAATTTCTAAAGTTTATAAAGAGGGTTCCCCAAATGCCCCCTACTCCTGTGGGTGCCTGTCCCCGCACCCCTTCCGTCAGCAGGCATTAGTCCCGCCGGGGGAGGAGCTGCCCCCTCCAGCAGCCTGAGGGGAATTTCTTCTGTGATTTCTTTTTTTTTTAGTGTAGATATCTGCAAACACTGAGCTGTTAGGGACTGGAAACAGTTTATTTCCATATTTGCATATTTCTTATTTGCATAATGTATATGCAGATATGTA
>CM064345.1:4016092-4061445 GCA_032595735.1 Pelochelys cantorii | reverse complement strand
GGAGGGGAGAAGAGAGTCACCCTCCATGGCTGCAGGAGCTTTGCACTTGCAGGATCTCTGGGTGCTGACCCCCACCCACCCCAGGGAATCACAAGGGCATGTGTTGCTGGCTTTTCTGTCCCAGCAATTGCAGCAAGAGCCCTGCCTTGCCAGTACCAGTCACAGTAGCCTCTGTACCCGCTCCAGGCTTGTGGTTTCCTTCTTCCTCCCCAATCAGCCTTTTCCTGAACCAGCAGTTCCATGGGTGGCCAGGGGAGGCCTCTTCTGTGTCCCAGGAAGACATAAGAAAATGTGAACAAAGGCCACAGCAAGGCACCACTAGGAGTTGAACCCAGGATCTCCTGTTTACTAGACAGGTGCTTTAGCCAGCTAAGCCATGGTGCCCTCCTTGGGAAGTTTGCTGAAACTGTTCTACTCTATGGTACCAGACAACACCTTTGACTCCCAAAGTGCAGCCATTCCCCATTTCCCTCCAGCCCTGGCAGTGTCTGGCTCCCTGGGCAAAGAAGGCTACAGCTCAATGGGCAGAGGCTCTAACATGCACATCTCCCCCGGCCGCTGGGACTGTAGAATTTACCTTGAGATTTAGTGTTGCTGGGGGGAGGGAAAAGTGAAGCAAACATTCATCTTGATTAGAAACCGCTGGGTCTCATGGTTTGGGTTGGAGTCCCTGGGACTGAAAACCACCTCTGAGCTCTTATCTGACCTGAGCAAGGGCAGCAACTGTGAGTGGGGTACGGAGAAAGTTTGGGCACGTGAGTGGGACACTTATATGGCTGGACTTACATTGCTTATATTGCTGGCAGAGCGGGGACTTATTTGTGGGTTGGTTATGAACCCTGCTTGTGCCCAGGCCTGACATAACCTGCCACACAGAATTCACACAGCAAATGGGGCTCTCAGAACACAGGGGAAGTTTGGGTGGCTTGTTGCCGGGCTGTGGGGTGAAGCATCAAACCAGCCCCCTCCTGTGGGGCCTGTGAGTGTTGCAGAATCTGGGCCCCCTGCGCCTGGACAACAGCAAACAAAATGTCTCGGGGACCCACAGAGACCCACCTGGACTGCCTAGGCCTGGGCCATGAAGCAGGAAGTGGTTGAGGCTGCAGCCAGCCAGGGAACTCCCTGGCCCCTGAGATTGCTGGCATTAGGGTTGCCAGATGGTTCAACAGAAATACTGGACTCACTTGACACTACCTCACAATCTACATTACAGCTTATTTCAAAAATACCCGACATTTCTATTTCCTCATTTAAATTTTCTCAGTTTGTTTCCCAAACAGAAAGCTCAAATACTAGACAGTCCGGTTCATAACTGGACACCTGGCAACCCTAGCCAGCATGGAAGCAAAGTGTAAGGCTGTGAGAGGAGGCCTCCTGTCGCCTCCCCTGGCCTGAGGCAACAGGGCTTCTTCCTCCCCTCTGAGGAGGGAGCAACAGAGGCCGGGCTGAAGGTTTTGTGCTGGGGCTGGAGGCTTAAGCCCGAGCTGTCGGCCTCAGTGGGACTTGCTTCTTCTCCCCACTCCTGCCTTGCTGCCTCCTTTGGCCAGCAGCGCACAGGGGGCAGCCGGGAGAGCCGGCCGTCATGGGCAGAGGAGGCCAAGGCACAAGCCTCTCGGGGGCAACAGGCCTGAGGCCTCTAGCTTTCCCAGGCTCATGCCAAGGGGCTTTCTGTGGTTCTGGGAGGAGAGGGATGCCAGGCCCAGGCCAGTGCGAGAAGGGGCAGTGCCTGCCAGGGCAGAAAGGGTTGCTGCAGAACGTGAGACATGGCGTTTCTGCCTGGTTTCACTCAGGGGACCTTTCCTTACTACTACGGACTCTTCTCCTGTTACCTGAGAGACTGAAATGGGGCCATTCTTGTGGTAAAAGAGGCCAGTGTGCCTAGGCCTCCCCACACAGACCAGAGCACCCCATTGGGGACAGGACAGAGCCTTGAATCAAGCATTTGAGAACACACTGATCCTCTATCCTGTGACAGGGTATTGCAGGAGGGACACTGCACACAGAGTGGCTAGCTCAGTTGGTAGAGTATGCAACTCTTAATTTCAGAGTCATAGGTTCAAGCCCCATGCTAGACAATGCCCTCTCTTCAGTTACAGTCTCTGCATACAAGGCAATTCAGTCTTAGCTTTCTCCAGCTCTCAGGTAGGAAAAGTCTCTGATCCCTCTAGTAGAACCCAGGAGGGAGGACACTAACTGACATTTCCAGCCTCATAGGAGAGCAGAAGCAAATTCCCCCAACCAAGAAAGAAGGGGGGAAAAACCCCCTCAGTATCTGATTGCTCCCCTTCAGCACTCTGTAGCTTCCTGTCCTTCAGCATCAGCTCTGTGATGGGACAATAAGAGCATGTCTACATTGGAGTGTTATTTGGAAATAAAGTGCCTGTCTACACAGCAAGCTGTTATTTCAAATTAAGTACAAGTTGGCAGACTTCCTACTCTGACTCCAGTAACCCTCATTTCATGAAGAGTAAGGGAAGTCAAAGGGAGAGTTCTCTTCCTTCCACTACCTGCTGTCAATAGCACCAAAAGCCAAGTTAAGCTATTTTGACTTCAGCTACACAAATAAGTAGCTGAAGTTGTGTATCTTAGTTTGACTTTTGCCCTGCCATGTAAACATGCCCTAAATGAGCTACTAGTTAAGAAGCTGGCAAAGGATCCTGTAGAAAAATTGTAGTAACCATTTTACATTTAGCTAGAAGCCATCTTGTATAACAGAAACCATTTCAGCTTTTCTCTCAAGCACGTAGACCAGAGTGAACTTTCTGTCACCCCGTGAGAAGAGGCCTACAGGATAGGCTATTGGTAAGTGTTAATTGGGCTGGTTGGGACAGGAGGTGTACTCCCTCGTACCTGTCCGCCATCTTGTTGATAAGGCTTTGCTTTTCCAAGTTTAATTGATGATTTCTGTAATTGGATGCCCTGACGTCAGGCTGTTTGGTTAAGGGTATAAAGATACTAGGACTGATTGTATTAGCAGCCTTACTGGGCCTGGCTTTGCTGGGACCACGTTTGGCTCATGCTGTGCTTTATTAATTAATAAAGCTGTTTGTTAGCTGCCTAAACAGAGAGGAGCGTTTTTGCTTCGACAATTTGGAGGTCCCACCGAGATTCCTAACGCGCCACTTGCCCATATGGACAGACCGGCACTCCACTTCCAAACCTCTCAGAGCGCTCAATTGAAGGTAAGGGGATACCTGTTATGAAATCTCTGGTGAGGGCTTAGAATTTGGAGTGACGGCCGGCCATTGGGGTAAGGGTAGCTACGGAATTCAATTTTGTGGAGCAGCTAACATTTTTGTCTGTCTGTGTCTGTCTTTGTCTATTAGGCCTGTCTTATGTGTCACAGTTCCAAAAGGGCACACCGGTGTCTCTAGTGAGGCAGCCATGCGCTGGACCCTCTGTGTTCGGACGCTAAAAGCTGGTGTGGTGCCATTACACTCTCTCGGCATATGGAACTGTGGGAAAGCTTTGTTGTCTCTCTCTGTTACTTGTAGACGTAGTACTGACCTCTGAGGCTAACTCCAGGCCATAGTATTTCCCCATTCCATCAGGCTGTCTCCAGGCGCCAGGACGTGGTGTTCTGTCGGGCTGGGGTGGGTGCCAGAAACCCCTGTGAGCGGGTGGATTTTGGTCCAGCGTCTCACAAGAAAAAGGGGGAGGGGATCAGTGCAAGAGGTAGCGGGATCCGGTGACTCGCAGGCGGATTCTGATCCGGTGACTCGCAGGGCGAGCAGGCGAATTACTCACAGAAGAAAATAGTGTAAGCAGGCGGACTTTTGGTTCGGTGCCTTACAGAATCTTTTAAGCGCGCGCAGAAAATGGGGGTAGGTCAGTCTACAGGAATTCCAGTGCCTTTATGATAAGTGCCTTCTGATCCTAATGAAGTTTGATATTAAGTGCCGGGTGTCTTAGGGCAGCGTCACTTAATAGAAACCCATGGGAACTGGACAATAAAGAAAGATGCATCTAAATGTGGAAACTGTAGAGAAAAATGTGTGTGGAAAATGAGTATGAATGTAATCAGTGAAGTATGAATGCCGCTGCATAGGTCTGAGACTTGAGCTGATCCCAGCTGCACCGGGGCTCTCCCATGAGGGAGCTCTGAACGCAAGGGGAGGGGGTGTCAGCTGAACCTCGAGACTCAGCGGATATGTGAGGGAGTGACGACTCCCCTTATTTCATGAGCTGCTAAGGTCTGACACTCTAGACCCGGCAGACTCTTTCTTTAGAGTGTGTAAAGTTACTTTAGGTGGGGGTTAGTCTAAACATCCCCCCACACTGCCGAAAGGCACCCATGTGTACTACATGTACGTGCATAATGGTCCAAGGACCTGTAAGCATTTAACGAATTGGAAAAGAGGAAAAATTAAAGCCCTGAGGGATGAAAGTGAAGCTCAGAAAAGCAAAAAAAATCCACCCTGCAGTAAGATAGGTAATTTACAAACTTGCTGCAGAGCCTCTGTGCCAAAATAATGCACAAGAAGTGGGAAAAAAAAGAGATTTCTCAGTTGGCACACCCATATCAACCAAAATTGAGGGGGGGGGGGAAATTCAGCACAACATCACCCCTCTACCCCTCTTTATAACGCATACACAGATAGAGAGGAAACACAAAAAAGTAACTGAAAGGAATTAGCTCTTCCCTTTGAAAACACGGGCTTCTGTAACAAACTTGCCCGATCCAAAGCAAAACACCAAGTTTCAAATAAGTTTAACAGTTTAAGGGAAGTGTTCCTCCGAATTCTAAGGAAAAGAAATTAAGCAATATTGTAATGTGTAAGAAAAAAAAACTGCTTTAAAAATGACTCCTTGTTTCTTGCAGCCTCTTTTAATCATCTAGCCAAAGAAACAATCAAGTTTAAATATTTGGCTACAGATACTTTGTTAAATCTATTAGAGGGAAAATAAGGAATTCTACTAAAACTTAATTGGTTAACTGCATAAAAAAATAGAATCTATACATTGTAAATTTGTAAAACCTGCACCCTAAGGGTTAAATGTGTCTTTCAAGGGAACTAATTATTGTTTTAAAAATCCAAGCCCAGAAACTTCACGGTGTTTCTGTTCAAGGCTGAGTTGATAGCACTTTTGGCTTGCTTTCAGATCCAAGGTTGTGTGTGTCTGCAAACTGCCTGTCTGTTCTGGAAGGGAGGGGGGGCACTGTCCCCCATAAGTAAGCCTGTAACATTGCATATGATTCTTTTCAGGAAAAGAAAACCTTTTTGCTTGCTGAAATAGTAACTAGCAAGCGCCTTGTTCTAAGAAAGAGTTTCTGTGGCAGTAAATCATTTGAAGCTTCACACATTTAAAAAAAAACCACCTGGTCTGCAGTACAAGAGGGAAACTGAGGCATGCCACTGTTGGGAAGGGCTAGCAACTCTGAGGTAATTCAAGGGAGTGGAAGGTCACGAGTACCGATGAAGCACCCTTGTTCTCGGAAAGTTGCAGCTCACTCGCCCATGGAAGTGGTAGCGAACGAGCTGTAACCGGTTCCCCTAGCAGACCTTAGGCAGTATTTTAAGTTATAATGGGCCACCCCGACGGGGGTAGAAATGTTTTCTTGTCTTTCAGATCAAAAAGTGCTAATATCAGCTGAAAATTAACTGAAGAAAAAAAAAACATGGTTCTGTGTCATGACATAATAAGTTTGTGTTCTGTGTTCTGTCCAGATTTGTCTTGTGTGTCTTAATTGTGATATATGTATTTCAAACATTGTTGTGTGTACAATATTGTTGTTTTAATGAAAAAAAAATAATTTAAGTACCTTGAATAATCTTAACTTTGTGCTTTACACAGATGGTTTTTTGCTTTTATAATTCTAGTGAAGTTTTAGTAGTAGGCTATGCAGTTTGTACTGTCTGGAATGTAGTGAAATCTGCTCCTGTACCTGCTGTTTTTCCCTTCTCTCCTACCATCGCCAGCTCCTATGCCATCTCTGTCAGAACTGGCCCTCCTGCAGGACCAAGCCCCAGAATTGGAAAAGCAGGAGTGGAGACTGGCAGGGTGCACCTTGCACCCAGACCACTTGTGGTGCAGCTCTGATGGCCGCATTGTTGCCCCAGTGGTCTTGCTACCTCACCTTGCCTCCGTGTTCCATGGATTGTCGCACGTTGGCAAAAGGGGGGGAGATGGTAGCCACCTTAAAAGAAAATTGGTTTGCTCCCAAATTCTCCCAAGCAGCCAAAGATTATTGTCTGGCTTGCCCTGTCTGCCAAGCCCACAACGTGGGTAAACCTGTAAAGACAGTTCCGGCAACCAGACCTCTGCCTTTGGGACCATTTTTGAATTTCAGATGGACTTTATTCAATTGCCCAAATGTCAGTCTTTTGAATATGTGCTGGTTATTGTTTGTTTGTTTTTGAGATGAGTAGAAGCTTATCCCTGCAGGAAAACTGATGCTATCACAGTGGCAAAGAAACTTCTAAATCATTACATCCCATCATGGGGAATACACCTTGTGATCTCCAGTGATAGAGGTACCCACTTTACTGGACAAATTGTTCAAAAACTGGCAAAGTACTACTCTATCAGACAAGCACTGGACTGCGCGTAAGACCCAGGAGCAGTAGAGAAATGAAACGGGATTTTAAAGAACAAACTTGCTAAGATATGTGAAAGCTCTGGCTTAACATGGGTAGAAGCACTCCCGATTGCCCTAATGAGCATGAGAGCCACTCCTAATTGGAAAACTGGACTCAGTCCACATGAAATTACATGTGGCCAACCTATAAGACTGTTAAGCAGCCTAAAAAGAAAAAAAAATTGATCTGGCTGATGCCACATTTATTAAAGGAAGCATAGTCAAGTATTGTCAGGAACTTATGAGGTGTGTACAGTCTTATCATTCACAGGTTAAGGACACCTTCCAGGAGGCCCCAACTGAGCCGTGCCATAAACTACAACCAGGAGACTGCGTTCGCGTGAAAGTTCACCAGCGGAAGATTGCCCTGGAACCCAGGTGGAAGGGTCCCTACCAGGTCCTTCTGACCACTCCTACTGCTGTAAAGTGTGAGGGATTGCCCACCTGGATTCACGCCTCCCACTGCAAACCGGTTCCAGCCCCTACAGAAGTTGGCCCCAACAAGGAGCACCGCAGACCTGGTACCAGAGACCCAGGTCCAGAAGCAGACGGGGATCACCGCAGACCTGGTACCAGAGACCCAGGTCCAGAAGCAGACGGGGATCACCGCAGACCTGGTACCAGAGACCCAGGTCCAGAAGTAGATGGGGAACAGCGCAGGCTTGGTACCGGCAATCCAGGCCCAGAAGCAGATGATCCTGAGAGACCGAGGCCAAGGTACCAGCTGCGGCCCAGAAGAACCTATCAGCGATAGGTGAAGCAAACTACGAAGTCCTGAAGAACAGCCAGCATGAGGCTGGACAAACAATTCATGTTGAGCTTATGTTTAATCTTGGATTTAATGCCTAGCAGTTATAACCTATATGGTTCAAATGTGTTTATGCTTTTAATGAACCAAGTTTCCCAAGAATTTAATTCCACAGGTTGCTGGATATGTGCTCACGGTCCTGTACATTCAGAAGGAGGTATCCCAATGATGCCGGTCCCACTAAACAACACTCAAATATGGCACACTGTTTAGAAAACTAAACCCAAATATACTTGGCCGGATAAAGGGTTTACTAACCCACGGTATATCCACCTAGCCCTGACCCCAATTGGAGAGTACTGCTGGACATGTAATGGTTCAGAAGCCAGGGTGGGAAAGAGCCCAAACCAGATAGCCCTAGACTACATCCTAGCTAGTAAGGGCGGGGTTTGTGCCTTAGTGAGAAAAGAATGCTGTGTGTATATCACTGACACCAGCAAGGAAGTGGAGGAAGATGCCTCAGAGATTGAAAGGACTGTGGAAAGCCTAAGGCAGGAAGACGACAGGACCCTCTGGGGTTGGTTGGGAGGTTGGGTTGGACATGTGGGAACTTGGATTTTGCAAAGAGTAGTTTTAGTATTAGCTATATTCTTTTGTGTTTATTTTTGTTTCTAGTTAATCAAATGCTGTATTTCTTGTATTCTGAAAAACACAAGACAGACCCTTACTAAAGGGAATATGGAACTCATGATGTTAAAATATGATGAGCAAGAAGGAAACAAGAGATGTACATAAATGCGTTGATGGAAATGGAGGCATAAAATGGTTCAAGGTTAGCCTTTAAAAGGCTAAAAGGGGGGAGTTGTAGAAAAATTGTAGTAACCATTTTACATTTAGCTAGAAGCCATCTTGTATAACAGAAACCATTTCAGCTTTTCTCTCAGGCACGTAGACCAGAGTGAACTTTCTGTCACCCATGAGAAGAGGCCTACAGGATGGGCTATTGGTATGTGTTAATTGGGCTGGTTGGGACAGGAGGTGTACTCCCTCGTACCTGTCCGCCATCTTGTTGATAAGGCTTTGCTTTTCCAAGTTTAATTGATGATTTCTGTAATTGGATGCCCTGATGTCAGACTGTTTGGTTAAGGGTATAAAGATACTAGGACTGATTGTATTAGCAGCCTTACTGGGCCTGGCTTTGCTGGGACCACATTTGGCTCATGCTATGCTTTATTAATTAATAAAGCTGTTTGTTAGCTGCCTAAACAGAGAGGAGGGTTTTTGCTTCGACAATCCCTTCCCATGGTAAATTATAGCGCCAGGGAAGGGTATACAAAGGGGTAGAAAGCAAAGTAGCTGGGGCTGTGTGAGAGACAGGAGTAAGCCTGAGGGAGCAGAGAAGGAATTGAATGGAGAAAGAGGGGGGCTCTTTCTGCCTGGGTTTGACACAGACCTTTTGCATGGCAGACAAATGGGATAACACCACAGAGCAGAAACAACAGGACAGAGGAAATTTTTAAATGAAAGCTTCAAACCCCCCACTTGCAGGAACAGTTTACATCCATCGACATTTACAAAATGCTTTCCCATAAACATCTCTTCAGCTTGTGTGTCTCTGGGAAAGATTTCTGCCAAGCCTGGTCCCAGCCCACTGGTCAGATTTCCCTGAGAAACAGGACACCCTCACTCAAAGCCGTGTTCCCGCCCAGGTGAGGAAGGGGAAATGAGCCACAGGCTGCTGCCCCCTGGGTCAACAGATGACTGGGTTGACTGCTCTCAGGGACACCACAGCAACATCCCTGCTTCCCCCTCGGAGGGGGGTTTCCTCAGGGCCAGACCGAGCCATTCCAGCGCCCTGGGCAGACAGGTTAATTGCGCCCTGGGTTGGGAAAGGACGCATGCGTGGCCCAGCCCCCGCCCAGAATGTGGGAGAGGGCGCGCGGAGCTGGCGGTAGCAGGAGGCATGTGCCTTGCCCGGCCACCGCCGCTGGTGCTCAGCCTGGTGCCGCCGGGAGCAGGCCGAGCCTGGCCATGCAGGGCCCCGCAGCCACGGGGGGAAGGGTGCTGCTGGCCAGCGCTGTGGGGGTTAACGCGGCACCTGCCTTGTGCGGCCGCTGCAGGGTGGCTGGTGGGAGTTGCTGTAGCTCGCGGTACGGGCGCGTGGTGCCTGCTTAAACCCCCTTTTGGGGTTCCAAAGGAAAAAAGGTTTTTTGGTGGGGCCCCCCCTTGGGGTTTTTTCCCCAAATTTTTTTTTTTTTTTTTTTCCAAAAGGGGGGGGTTTTTTTAAAAAAAATTAAAATTTTTTTTCCAAAAAAAGGGGGGCCCCCTTTTTTCCCCGGGGAAAAAGGGTTTTCCCTTTTTTTGGGAAAAATTTTCCTTTTTTCCCCCCTTTGGGGGTTTTTTTCTCCTTGGGGCCCAAAAAATTGAAACCCCCCCCCCCCCTTTTTTTTTTTTTTTTTGGGAAGCCCCCCCCTTTGGGGGGCTTCTTTTTTTTTTTTTTTTGTTTTTTCCCTTTCCCAGGGGGGTTTTTTTTTTTGGGGGGGGGGAACCCTTTTTTAAAAAATTTTTCCCCCCAAAGGCCCTTTTTTTTGGGGATTTGTTTTTTTTTTTTTTCCCCCTTTTGGGTTTTCCCTTCCCCCCGGGGGGGTTTTCCCTTTTTTCCCCTTTTTGGGTTTTCCCCCGCCCTTCCTTTTAAAAAACCCGCAAGAAGGAGCTGTCTACACTGCTCCTTCTTGTGCAAAAAAACCCTCTTGTGCAGAGCCATTATCCACTTATTTTAAGGAACCCTTGTGTTACTTGTCAGGAAAATCCAGTACTGACCTGTCTCTGAGCGGCCAGTGCCTGAGGGAAGCCAACATGGATCCCTAGGTCACAGGTCACAGGCACCATTTAGTGGCCCCAGTTACTGACCTAAACACCATGATAACACAACGGCTATGTCTACACTGCAGCCTTCTTGTGTAAGAACTGTTTTGTTCAAGAATGCTTGTGCAAAAGGTCTTTCACAAGAGTACATCCACACTGTCATGTGCTTTTGCACAAGAGATGTGCTTTTGTGCAAGAGCCTCCATGGCAGTGTGGACACTCTCTTGTGCAAGAAAATTGTGATGCCCATTTTAGTCATATGGGTTTCTTGCACAAGAAATTCATGTTGCCTGTCTACACTGCCCTCTTGTGGAAGAGCTCATTCCTCATGGGGAGAGGAATAACTCTTCTGGAAGAAGCCCTGTTTTCCAACACTGTACTGTAAATTTACTTGCACAAGAACACTCATGCAGTGTAGATAATGTGCACATTTTTGTGCAAGAACAGTTTTTCTCAAGAAACCTGCAGTGTCGATGTAGCCTAAGGGTTTATATTCATTTAAAGAGTTCACATACAATGGAAGTCCAGGAAAGGTGAATGTCTCTATTAAATAGACACTCCCACAGGGGGCACTTGGGTTTCAAACAAGGACCACTTGAGTCACAGTCAAACACTCTACCACTGCACTACACCCTCATGCTGAACAGGTGTCTGCAGCCAGTATTGAGAACTGGGTAGGGAACAGGAAGCTTTTGTAGAACACACATCTCAGGTGGGACAGACCCTCACTGACCCGATTGTGACTGGTCCTAACAAGGAGTTTGTCCTGAAAGCAGCAGAGCTGGGGCAGGACAGAGGTTATGTCCAAACAGAAAAGTTCTTTTGGAACAATGGCCGTAATTCTGAAATTACAATGCAAGAGTCTACACAGCAATTCCCTTATTTTGAAACAATTCTGAAATGACGGCTCATTCCAACTTCTGTCAACCTCATTGTGTGAAGAAAAATGCTTATTCTGAAATAGCTCTGCACGTTTTTGTGCACGAACAGTCATTCTTGCGCAAAAACCCTGCAGTGTAGCTGTAGCCTAACAGTTTGTATTGATTCAAATGAGGCCTGTGTAGATGCTCCACTTCTGCTATTTTGAAATAGCCCCTCTCTAGGGCCATTCTCAGTTATTCCACCTGGGGCTCTAAATCAAGGCATCACATCTACATTAGGGAAGCCCTCCTTGGACTCATTTTGAGGTTTCCCTGCAGTGTAGACATGCTATTTTGAAATAACTATTCCAGAATAGCTTATTCCAAAATAAATGTCCTGTGTAAACGTAGCCAGAGAGTCCTGAGAGATGAAGCAGCCGGAGGGAAGCCAGGAGTGCAGAGGCCAGTCTGAGACCTGAGTGTCCCAGGTGTCTACAGCACCCCCAATTTCTAGGTCCCATGGTGTAAGGGGCAGCACTCAGGACTCTGAATCCTGCAATCTGAGTCCAAATCTCAGTGGGACCTGCAGGGGCTGGGGTGGTTGCTGGGAGGCCATCATGCTTTTTGGCTTCCTTGTCCTGAGGTTCACCAAGGGCAGTTTTCCTTGTCTCAGGCCCAATGGAGCTCACTGAGCAGACTTCTGCTCAGGTGCCTGATACCATCACAGCGGCAGGGCAGGTCGCCCATCTGACCCCCGAGCTCAGCCCATGATGGAGGCAGCCAGAGAGTGTGAGCAGAACAGAGGAGGGGAGGGAGGATTTGTATATTTTGGGAAGGGTCCTGGTTCCCAGCCACACACCTTGGGACAAAGACCAATGGCCCCTGCATAAAGTGCATTGTGGGAATAAGAGTTGGGGCAGCAGGCCCCTCAGCACCAGCGAGCAGGTGGGAGAAAATGGGAGTGAATCCTGCTACCTCTCATGTGCAAAGGGAGCACTAACCCACTTGCAACTCATCTCTCGTGCTCTTGCCTCCACCAGCCCCAGCAGCTTTGTGCCCCACTAGGGTGGGGTTTTTCAGAGACTAGGGAGGATGAGAGAGGGGTCTCTGGATGCGCGGAGCCCCCGGCTCTGCCTGTGAAAAGAAAGAACAAGGGCACAGCAGAAACTTCAATTCCATTTTGTGCTTCTTGACTTTTTCAATCTAAGGACTTTGAAGAAATGTTTTAAATACGTGTTCCAGTGGCGCAATGAGTCAGCGCACAGTACTTATGCGACAGTATTCATAGGAGATATACTGAGGTTGGGAGGTCAAACCTCATCTAAAGCAGTGGTTTTTAGTCTCTCCTGGGTTGTCCCCTTGCAGAGGTTCCCAAACTTTTTGGCATCACGCCCCCCTCTTTTTGATTTTTGAAAAACCCTCATGCCCCCCTCCAAAATAGCAGCAAACTTGTTGAGCAAAAAAAAAAAAAACCCAACTTAATGGGGGGAGGGCTAGGTCACCTCATGCCCTCCCTGGAATTTCTTCATGCCCCCTCTGGGGGGGGGGCACAACCCCCAGTTTGGGAACCCATGCCTTGCAGTGAACTCTGGGAGAGCTGGGATTCCACCCCAGAGGATAGGATGAGTGAAAATTTGCACTTCACGTATTATGGCCTCACCAGAGTGAATGCTGGGTGGCCAGTACTTGGTTCAATGTCATGTGCCTCCTTAAAAAGTTGATTATCCTAAGTGAAGCATTTGCACCTCCAGGTGTGTCACGTCTTGGCTTTCGATTGAACAGGGATTCTTAAAATGTCAGCAAACCCCTCGTGTGTTCTTGTGCCAATGCACATAAACCAGGCAAACCAGTCCCTCAACTGAAACCAGTTCAAACCTGCTGGGTGTCTGGTTTCTATTCCTGTCAGTTGAGAAAGGGTGAGATCTGAACGCCCATTCGCTGTTCTGTACAGAAGAACAAGAACCACATCCAGCTGGAGAGAAATTGCTGTGATCAATTGTCTGGAACTTGATTCAGCGACTCAAACTAAGACTCACTAAATCAAACCCAGAGGGCACCCCCACCAGCTTCCAGTACTCCTGCTCTTTGCTCCCTTTGGCTTCCCGTTGTGGGGACATGGCCAAGCTCACCTGAAGGAAGCTGACTCCAGTTACATATTGAGGGACGGTAGGAAAAGCAGACACATTGGCCAGACACCACTGGGGGCTACCTCCCCCATACTTGGCAGGTGCCTTGACCAGCTTAGCCATGGATCTTTTCTCCCAGCTGCTCCACATGTTGCCATTGCCCATCCCTTGGGAGGGGAGAAGAGAGTCACCCTCCATGGCTGCAGGAGCTTTGCACTTGCAGGATCTCTGGGCGCTGATCCCCATCCACCCCAGGGAATCACAAAGGCATGTGTCGCTGGCTTTTCTGTCCCAGCAATTGCAGCAAGAGCCCTGCCTTGCCGGTACCAGTCACAGCAGCCTCTGTACCCGCTCCAGGTTTCCTTCTTCCCAATGCTCCTCCCCAATCAGCCTTTTCCTGAACCAGCAGTTCCATGGGTGGCCAGGAGAGGCCTCTTCTGTGTCCCAGGAAGACATAAGAAAATGTGAACAAAGGCCACAGCAAGGCACCACTAGGAGTTGAACCCAGGATCTCCTGTTTACTAGACAGGTGCTTTAGCCAGCTAAGCCATGGTGCCCTCCTTGGGAAGTTTGGTGAAACTGTTCTACTCTATGGTACCAGACAACACCTTTGACTCCCAAAGTGCAGCCATTCCCCATTTCCCTCCAGCCCTGGCAGTGTCTGGCTCCCTGGGCACAGAAGGCTACAGCTCAGTGGGCAGAGGCTCTAACATGCACATCTCCCCCAGCCGCTGGGACTGTAGAATTTACCTTGAGATTTAGTGTTGCTGGGGGGAGGGAAAAGTGAAGCAAACATTGATCATCTGGATTATAAACCCCTGGGTCTCAGGGTTTGGGTTGGAGTCCCTGGGACTGAAAAGCACCTCTGAGCTCTTATCTGACCTGAGCAAGGGCAGCAACTGTGAGTGGGGTACGGAGAAAGTTTGGGCACGTGAGTGGGACACTTATATGGCTGGACTTACATTGCTTACATTGCTGGCAGAGCGGGGACTTATTTGTGGGTTGGTTATGAACCCTGCTTGTGCCCAGGCCTGACATAACCTGCCACACAGAATTCACACAGCAAACGGGGCTCTCAGAACACAGGGGAAGTTTGGGGGGCTTGTTGCCAGGCTGTGGGGTGAAGCATCAAACCAGCCCCCTCCTGTGGGGCCTGTGAGTGTTGCAGAATCTGGGCCCCCTGCGCCCAGACAACAGCAAACAAAATGTCTCGGGGACCCACAGAGACCCACCTGGACTGCCTGGGCCTGGGCCATGAAGCAGGAAGTGGCTGAGGCTGCAGCCAGCCAGGGAGCTCCCTGGCCCCTGTGATTGCCGGCATTAGGGTTGCCAGATGGTTCAACAGAAATACTGGACTCACTTGACACTACCTCACAATCTACATTACATATTTAAAAAATACCCGACATTTCTATTTCCTCATTTACATTTTCTCAGTTTGTTTCCCAAACAGAAAGCTCAAATACTAGACAGTCCGGTTCATAACTGGACACCTGGCAACCCTAGCCAGCATGGAAGCAAAGCGTAAGGCTGTGAGAGGAGGTCTCCTGTCGCCTCCCCTGGCCTGGGGCAACAGGGCTTCTTCCTTCCCTCTGAGGAGGGAGCAACAGAGGCCGGGCTGAAGGTTTTGTGCTGGGGCTAGAGGCTTAAGCCCGAGCTGTTGGCCTCAGTGGGACTTGCTTCTTCTCCCCACTCCTGCCTTGATGCCTCCTTTGGCCAGCAGCACACAGGGGGCAGCAGGGAGAGCCGGCCGTCATGGGCAGAGGAGGCCAAGGCACAAGCCTCTCGGGGGCAACAGGCCTGAGGCCTCGAGCTTTCCCAGGCTCATGCCAAGGGGCTTTCTGTGGTGCTGGGAGGAGAGGGATGCCAGGCCCAGGCCAGTGCGAGAAGGGGCAGTGCCTGCCAGGGCAGAAAGGGTTGCTGCAGAACGTGAGACATGGCGTTTCTGCCTGGTTTCACTCAGGGGACCTTTCCTTGCTGCTACGGACTCTTCTCCTGTTACTTGAGAGACTGAAATGGGGCCATTCTTGTGGTAAAAGAGGCCAGTGTGCCTAGGCCTCCCCACACAGACCAGAGCACCCCATTGGGGACAGGACAGAGCCTTGAATCAAGCATCTGAGAACACGCTGATCCTCTATCCTGTGACAGGGTATTGCAGGAGGGACTCTACATACAGAGTGGCTAGCTCAATTGGTAGAGTATGTGACTCTTAATTTCAGAGTCATACATTCAAGCCCCATGCTAGACCATGCCCTCCCTTCAATTACAGTCTCTACATACAAGGCAATTCAGTTTTAGCTTTCTCCAGCTCTCAGGTAGGAAAAGTCTCTGATCCCTCTAGTAGAACCCAGGAGGGAGGACACTAACTGACATTTCCAGCCTCATAGGAGAGCAGAAGCAAATTCCCCCAACCAAGAAAGAAGGGGGGGAAAACCCCCTCAGTATCTGATTGCTCCCCTTCAGCACTCTGTAGCTTCCTGTCCTTCAGCATCAGCTCTGTGATGGGACAATAAGAGCATGTCTACATTGGAGCGTTATTTGGAAATAAAGTGCCTGTCTACACAGCAAGCTGTTATTTCAAATTAAGTACAAGTTGGCAGACTTCCTACTCTGACTCCAGTAACCCTCATTTCATGAAGAGTAAGGGAAGTCAAAGGGAGAGTTCTCTTCCTTCCACTATCTGCTATCAATAGCACCAAAAGCCAAGTTAAGCTATTTTGACTTCAGCTACACAAATAAGTAGCTGAAGTTGTGTATCTTAGTTTGACTTTTGCCTTGCCATGTAAACATGCCCTAAATGAGCTACTAGTTAAGAAGCTGGCAAAGGATCCTGTAGAAAAATTGTAGTAACCATTTTACATTTAGCTAGAAGCCATCTTGTATAACAGAAACCATTTCAGCTTTTCTCTCAAGCACGTAGACCAGAGTGAACTTTCTGTCACCCCGTGAGAAGAGGCCTACAGGATAGGCTATTGGTAAGTGTTAATTGGGCTGGTTGGGACAGGAGGTGTACTCCCTCGTACCTGTCCGCCATCTTGTTGATAAGGCTTTGCTTTTCCAAGTTTAATTGATGATTTCTGTAATTGGATGCCCTGACGTCAGGCTGTTTGGTTAAGGGTATAAAGATACTAGGACTGATTGTATTAGCAGCCTTACTGGGCCTGGCTTTGCTGGGACCACGTTTGGCTCATGCTGTGCTTTATTAATTAATAAAGCTGTTTGTTAGCTGCCTAAACAGAGAGGAGCGTTTTTGCTTCGACAATTTGGAGGTCCCACCGAGATTCCTAACGCGCCACTTGCCCATATGGACAGACCGGCACTCCACTTCCAAACCTCTCAGAGCGCTCAATTGAAGGTAAGGGGATACCTGTTATGAAATCTCTGGTGAGGGCTTAGAATTTGGAGTGACGGCCGGCCATTGGGGTAAGGGTAGCTACGGAATTCAATTTTGTGGAGCAGCTAACATTTTTGTCTGTCTGTGTCTGTCTTTGTCTATTAGGCCTGTCTTATGTGTCACAGTTCCAAAAGGGCACACCGGTGTCTCTAGTGAGGCAGCCATGCGCTGGACCCTCTGTGTTCGGACGCTAAAAGCTGGTGTGGTGCCATTACACTCTCTCGGCATATGGAACTGTGGGAAAGCTTTGTTGTCTCTCTCTGTTACTTGTAGACGTAGTACTGACCTCTGAGGCTAACTCCAGGCCATAGTATTTCCCCATTCCATCAGGCTGTCTCCAGGCGCCAGGACGTGGTGTTCTGTCGGGCTGGGGTGGGTGCCAGAAACCCCTGTGAGCGGGTGGATTTTGGTCCAGCGTCTCACAAGAAAAAGGGGGAGGGGATCAGTGCAAGAGGTAGCGGGATCCGGTGACTCGCAGGCGGATTCTGATCCGGTGACTCGCAGGGCGAGCAGGCGAATTACTCACAGAAGAAAATAGTGTAAGCAGGCGGACTTTTGGTTCGGTGCCTTACAGAATCTTTTAAGCGCGCGCAGAAAATGGGGGTAGGTCAGTCTACAGGAATTCCAGTGCCTTTATGATAAGTGCCTTCTGATCCTAATGAAGTTTGATATTAAGTGCCGGGTGTCTTAGGGCAGCGTCACTTAATAGAAACCCATGGGAACTGGACAATAAAGAAAGATGCATCTAAATGTGGAAACTGTAGAGAAAAATGTGTGTGGAAAATGAGTATGAATGTAATCAGTGAAGTATGAATGCCGCTGCATAGGTCTGAGACTTGAGCTGATCCCAGCTGCACCGGGGCTCTCCCATGAGGGAGCTCTGAACGCAAGGGGAGGGGGTGTCAGCTGAACCTCGAGACTCAGCGGATATGTGAGGGAGTGACGACTCCCCTTATTTCATGAGCTGCTAAGGTCTGACACTCTAGACCCGGCAGACTCTTTCTTTAGAGTGTGTAAAGTTACTTTAGGTGGGGGTTAGTCTAAACATCCCCCCACACTGCCGAAAGGCACCCATGTGTACTACATGTACGTGCATAATGGTCCAAGGACCTGTAAGCATTTAACGAATTGGAAAAGAGGAAAAATTAAAGCCCTGAGGGATGAAAGTGAAGCTCAGAAAAGCAAAAAAAATCCACCCTGCAGTAAGATAGGTAATTTACAAACTTGCTGCAGAGCCTCTGTGCCAAAATAATGCACAAGAAGTGGGAAAAAAAAAGAGATTTCTCAGTTGGCACACCCATATCAACCAAAATTGAGGGGGGGGGGAAATTCAGCACAACATCACCCCTCTACCCCTCTTTATAACGCATACACAGATAGAGAGGAAACACAAAAAAGTAACTGAAAGGAATTAGCTCTTCCCTTTGAAAACGCGGGCTTCTGTAACAAACTTGCCCGATCCAAAGCAAAACACCAAGTTTCAAATAAGTTTAACAGTTTAAGGGAAGTGTTCCTCCGAATTCTAAGGAAAAGAAATTAAGCAATATTGTAATGTGTAAGAAAAAAAAACTGCTTTAAAAATGACTCCTTGTTTCTTGCAGCCTCTTTTAATCATCTAGCCAAAGAAACAATCAAGTTTAAATATTTGGCTACAGATACTTTGTTAAATCTATTAGAGGGAAAATAAGGAATTCTACTAAAACTTAATTGGTTAACTGCATAAAAAAATAGAATCTATACATTGTAAATTTGTAAAACCTGCACCCTAAGGGTTAAATGTGTCTTTCAAGGGAACTAATTATTGTTTTAAAAATCCAAGCCCAGAAACTTCACGGTGTTTCTGTTCAAGGCTGAGTTGATAGCACTTTTGGCTTGCTTTCAGATCCAAGGTTGTGTGTGTCTGCAAACTGCCTGTCTGTTCTGGAAGGGAGGGGGGGCACTGTCCCCCATAAGTAAGCCTGTAACATTGCATATGATTCTTTTCAGGAAAAGAAAACCTTTTTGCTTGCTGAAATAGTAACTAGCAAGCGCCTTGTTCTAAGAAAGAGTTTCTGTGGCAGTAAATCATTTGAAGCTTCACACATTTAAAAAAAAACCACCTGGTCTGCAGTACAAGAGGGAAACTGAGGCATGCCACTGTTGGGAAGGGCTAGCAACTCTGAGGTAATTCAAGGGAGTGGAAGGTCACGAGTACCGATGAAGCACCCTTGTTCTCGGAAAGTTGCAGCTCACTCGCCCATGGAAGTGGTAGCGAACGAGCTGTAACCGGTTCCCCTAGCAGACCTTAGGCAGTATTTTAAGTTATAATGGGCCACCCCGACGGGGGTAGAAATGTTTTCTTGTCTTTCAGATCATCAAAAAGCGCTAATATCAGCTGAAAATTAACTGAAGAAAAACCATGGTTCTGTGTCATGACATAATAAGTTTGTGTTCTGTGTTCTGTCCAGATTTGTCTTGTGTGTCTTAATTGTGATATATGTATTTCAAACATTGTTGTGTGTACAATATTGTTGTTTTAATGAAAAAAAAATAATTTAAGTACCTTGAATAATCTTAACTTTGTGCTTTACACAGATGGTTTTTTGCTTTTATAATTCTAGTGAAGTTTTAGTAGTAGGCTATGCAGTTTGTACTGTCTGGAATGTAGTGAAATCTGCTCCTGTACCTGCTGTTTTTCCCTTCTCTCCTACCATCGCCAGCTCCTATGCCATCTCTGTCAGAACTGGCCCTCCTGCAGGACCAAGCCCCAGAATTGGAAAAGCAGGAGTGGAGACTGGCAGGGTGCACCTTGCACCCAGACCACTTGTGGTGCAGCTCTGATGGCCGCATTGTTGCCCCAGTGGTCTTGCTACCTCACCTTGCCTCCGTGTTCCATGGATTGTCGCACGTTGGCAAAAGGGGGGGAGATGGTAGCCACCTTAAAAGAAAATTGGTTTGCTCCCAAATTCTCCCAAGCAGCCAAAGATTATTGTCTGGCTTGCCCTGTCTGCCAAGCCCACAACGTGGGTAAACCTGTAAAGACAGTTCCGGCAACCAGACCTCTGCCTTTGGGACCATTTTTGAATTTCAGATGGACTTTATTCAATTGCCCAAATGTCAGTCTTTTGAATATGTGCTGGTTATTGTTTGTTTGTTTTTGAGATGAGTAGAAGCTTATCCCTGCAGGAAAACTGATGCTATCACAGTGGCAAAGAAACTTCTAAATCATTACATCCCATCATGGGGAATACACCTTGTGATCTCCAGTGATAGAGGTACCCACTTTACTGGACAAATTGTTCAAAAACTGGCAAAGTACTACTCTATCAGACAAGCACTGGACTGCGCGTAAGACCCAGGAGCAGTAGAGAAATGAAACGGGATTTTAAAGAACAAACTTGCTAAGATATGTGAAAGCTCTGGCTTAACATGGGTAGAAGCACTCCCGATTGCCCTAATGAGCATGAGAGCCACTCCTAATTGGAAAACTGGACTCAGTCCACATGAAATTACATGTGGCCAACCTATAAGACTGTTAAGCAGCCTAAAAAGAAAAAAAAATTGATCTGGCTGATGCCACATTTATTAAAGGAAGCATAGTCAAGTATTGTCAGGAACTTATGAGGTGTGTACAGTCTTATCATTCACAGGTTAAGGACACCTTCCAGGAGGCCCCAACTGAGCCGTGCCATAAACTACAACCAGGAGACTGCGTTCGCGTGAAAGTTCACCAGCGGAAGATTGCCCTGGAACCCAGGTGGAAGGGTCCCTACCAGGTCCTTCTGACCACTCCTACTGCTGTAAAGTGTGAGGGATTGCCCACCTGGATTCACGCCTCCCACTGCAAACCGGTTCCAGCCCCTACAGAAGTTGGCCCCAACAAGGAGCACCGCAGACCTGGTACCAGAGACCCAGGTCCAGAAGCAGACGGGGATCACCGCAGACCTGGTACCAGAGACCCAGGTCCAGAAGCAGACGGGGATCACCGCAGACCTGGTACCAGAGACCCAGGTCCAGAAGTAGATGGGGAACAGCGCAGGCTTGGTACCGGCAATCCAGGCCCAGAAGCAGATGATCCTGAGAGACCGAGGCCAAGGTACCAGCTGCGGCCCAGAAGAACCTATCAGCGATAGGTGAAGCAAACTACGAAGTCCTGAAGAACAGCCAGCATGAGGCTGGACAAACAATTCATGTTGAGCTTATGTTTAATCTTGGATTTAATGCCTAGCAGTTATAACCTATATGGTTCAAATGTGTTTATGCTTTTAATGAACCAAGTTTCCCAAGAATTTAATTCCACAGGTTGCTGGATATGTGCTCACGGTCCTGTACATTCAGAAGGAGGTATCCCAATGATGCCGGTCCCACTAAACAACACTCAAATATGGCACACTGTTTAGAAAACTAAACCCAAATATACTTGGCCGGATAAAGGGTTTACTAACCCACGGTATATCCACCTAGCCCTGACCCCAATTGGAGAGTACTGCTGGACATGTAATGGTTCAGAAGCCAGGGTGGGAAAGAGCCCAAACCAGATAGCCCTAGACTACATCCTAGCTAGTAAGGGCGGGGTTTGTGCCTTAGTGAGAAAAGAATGCTGTGTGTATATCACTGACACCAGCAAGGAAGTGGAGGAAGATGCCTCAGAGATTGAAAGGACTGTGGAAAGCCTAAGGCAGGAAGACGACAGGACCCTCTGGGGTTGGTTGGGAGGTTGGGTTGGACATGTGGGAACTTGGATTTTGCAAAGAGTAGTTTTAGTATTAGCTATATTCTTTTGTGTTTATTTTTGTTTCTAGTTAATCAAATGCTGTATTTCTTGTATTCTGAAAAACACAAGACAGACCCTTACTAAAGGGAATATGGAACTCATGATGTTAAAATATGATGAGCAAGAAGGAAACAAGAGATGTACATAAATGCGTTGATGGAAATGGAGGCATAAAATGGTTCAAGGTTAGCCTTTAAAAGGCTAAAAGGGGGGAGTTGTAGAAAAATTGTAGTAACCATTTTACATTTAGCTAGAAGCCATCTTGTATAACAGAAACCATTTCAGCTTTTCTCTCAGGCACGTAGACCAGAGTGAACTTTCTGTCACCCATGAGAAGAGGCCTACAGGATGGGCTATTGGTATGTGTTAATTGGGCTGGTTGGGACAGGAGGTGTACTCCCTCGTACCTGTCCGCCATCTTGTTGATAAGGCTTTGCTTTTCCAAGTTTAATTGATGATTTCTGTAATTGGATGCCCTGATGTCAGACTGTTTGGTTAAGGGTATAAAGATACTAGGACTGATTGTATTAGCAGCCTTACTGGGCCTGGCTTTGCTGGGACCACATTTGGCTCATGCTATGCTTTATTAATTAATAAAGCTGTTTGTTAGCTGCCTAAACAGAGAGGAGGGTTTTTGCTTCGACAATCCCTTCCCATGGTATTATAGCGCCAGGGAAGGGTACACACAGGGGCAGAAAGCAAAGTAGCTGGGGCTGTGTGTGAGACAGGAGTGGGCCTGAGGGAGCAGAGAAGGAATTGAATGGAGAAAGAGGGGGGCTCTTTCTGCCTGGGTTTGACACAGACCTTTTGCATGGCAGACAAATGGGATAACACCACAGAGCAGAAACAACAGGACAGAGGAAATTTTTAAATGAAAGCTTCAAACCCCCCACTTGCAGGAACAGTTTACATCCATCGACATTTACAAAATGCTTCCCCACAAACATCTCTTCAGCTTGTGTGTCTCTGGGAAAGATTTCTGCCAAGCCCGGTCCCAGCCCACTGGTCAGAGCTCCCTGAGAAACAGGACACCCTCACTCACAGCCGTGTCCCCACCCAAGTGAGGAAGGGGAAATGAGCCACAGGCTGCTGCCCCCTGGGTCAACAGATGAGTGGGTTGACTGTTCTCAGGGACACCACAGCAACATCCCTGCTTCCCCCTCGGAGGGGGTTTCCTCAGGGCCAGACCGAGCCATTCCGGCACCCTGGGCAGACAGGTTAATTGCGCCCTGGGTTGGGGAAGGGCGCATGCGTGGCCCAGCCCCCGCCCAGAATGTGGGGGAGGGCGCGCGGAGCTTGCGGTGGCAGGAGGCATGTGCCTTGCCTGGCCACCGCCGCTGGTGCTCAGCCTGGTGCCGCCGGGAGCAGG
The DNA here is from genome assembly GCA_032595735.1 of Pelochelys cantorii. Classification (NCBI taxonomy): domain Eukaryota; kingdom Metazoa; phylum Chordata; order Testudines; family Trionychidae; genus Pelochelys; species Pelochelys cantorii. The sequence continues at coordinate 4,038,750 of CM064345.1, read as the reverse complement.
CCGAGCCTGGCCATGCAGGGCCCCGCAGCCACGGGGGGAAGGGTGCTGCTGGCCAGCGCTGTGGGGGTTAACGCGGCACCTGCCTTGTGCGGCCGCTGCAGGGTGGCTGGTGGGAGTTGCTGTAGCTCGCGGTACGGGCGCGTGGTGCCTGATGGCAGTTATCAGCTGTGAGGGGCGCACAGCACTCCTTATATCAGGCGCCCCGGGCAGCTGCCCGGCTAACCCATGCCTTAATCTGGCCCTGGGTTTCCTGCATAGAACGGCCCAAGCCCCAGCCTCCAGGAGAGGAGTTCCCAGCTGGGGATCTCCGGCAGCAGTCATGGGATGATGGGAGCCAGTTACTGCAGAACAAAGGACACCAGGGCTACGTCTACACTCGCGGCTTCTTGCGCAAGTACAGCCGTTCTTGGGCAAGAATCCGCAGAGCGTCCACACTGCCCGCCTGCTCTTGCTCAAGGAAATTTACAGTATGGTGTGGTAAGAGGGCTTCTTGCACAAGAGCTACGCTCTTTTTTAACAGGTGTAAGCCCTCTTGCGCAGGAGCTCTTGCGGAAGAGGGCAGTGTGGATGCTCGGCAGGGATTTCTTGCGCAAGAAAGCCCTATGGCTAAAATGGACATCAGAGCTTTCTTGCGCAAGAGAGTGCCTACACTGCCATGGGCGCTCTTGCACAAAAGCACAGCTTGTAGATGGCAGTGTGGACGTTTTCTTGCACAAGAACCCTTGCGCAAGATGTTCTTGCGCAAGAAGCCACGAGTGCAGACATAGCTCAAGAATGGGAGAAACTAACCATATGCTTTATTTGCAAAGGAGAAACAAAGACAAACTCTTGTCCCCATCCCCACCCTGCTCAGCCTGGCACTTTGCACCCCCAGCCAGGGCCGGATTAAGGCATGGGCTAGCAGGGGCGCCAACCTACGGAGGCACCTGATTGAAGTGGTAAGGGACGCTGCATCAGGTGCCCCCCATAGGTTGCCGCCCTGGGGCAGAGGCATGCATGCAGCACGCGCCCGCCGCCCAGGGTGCAAGAATGGCTCGGGCCGGCCCTGCCCCCAGCCCAACTCTCCCAGGCACGCCCAGAGAGCAGCACTCACACATGGGGGGCTGGAAAGTGGAGAGACTCCCTGAGACACCAACTCAAAAGGAATCACTCTGGGTATGCCTGCACTGAGATAGCAGCCCGGTGGCCAGGCTGTACCTGGCCCAGCTCAGCTGTACCTGGCCTGGAGGGCTTTGGTTGGGAGATTAAAAACCTGCAGATAGGGGCATCTCTGGGGGGAGGGGGAGATGTCACAGTGTCAGGGCAACTGTCATGCCCCCCCATCTTCCTTTGCTCCAGCCCCACTGCTGAGAGATACTGACCATTGTCATTGCTTAAACTGCACACAGAGCTTGTGGCAAAGGCTAGCATATGGTTAAAATACAATGAACATTCTGGTAAGTTATCATTTGTGTTGTGCTGTCTGCACATCTAACTAACCAGAGATCAAAGTGCATGACCCGATGGCCTTCACAGAGAGAGAAAACCCACAACACAGGGCAGGTTATTCAACACGTTCACATTTATAAGAGTGAAACATAAGGAAATCTTTTAAGCCTCAGAAGCTAGGAAATAAATAAACTTACTCATTTTCTTCTGCAGTGGCTAAACCTGCTTTATTTCTTGCCTCATTACATGTCTGTGTTAGTTAAAAAGTTCTATATGTCATTGTACTAAAACAAAAACACAAGTTCACATGAACAAATGATCTGGAGTAGTCCAGAAGAGCCCATCAGGAACTATACCCAGAGACGGAACCAGGGCTCTGAGATAGGACCAGTCACACTCTGCTGGGAGGTTCATTGGGATTTCCCTGTCCACACCAGGTCTTTCTCCTGCAGCCCTCAGAAGCTGAACTTAGGAATCCCAGTGTGGTTTCTGTGGTCCTGAGTATGGGGAGCCCAGGCCACTGGTCAGTGACCCTTGGGGTGCAACTACACAGCAGCCTTATTTCGGAATTACAGTGCATGTCTACACAGCAAGCCGTTATTTGGAAACAACAACATCCACCTGGAGGACTTGGTCTTTTAGCTGGGCTGCATCTGAAGAAAGGAGCCAAAGACCCCAGGGTGGGGGAGAGTCCTGGTTTGGAGGGGCAGCTGGAAAAGAGGTTTCAGGGGGAGTTTGTAAAAGTTTGTACTGAAGTTTCAGTGTAGCATTAGCAAAGCATTTTTTGTTACCTTTGAGTTTGTAATCTGCTTTGCTCTGCCTATTCTCACTTATCACCACTTAAATCCTACAGCTTGTACCTACTTAAAACCACTTTTACTTACTATCAAGCCTAGTGTAAACAATTACTACCTATGGGAGCAATCGGTATGCACGTTCCCCTTTCATTGCTAAATGGGGCTTACCCCATTCTTTGGGGTTTGATCCCATTTGAGGAGTGCTATCCCAGGAAGCTAGGCCCTAAACTGCACTCTCCTCAGACCTGAAGAGGTTCAGCGTCTATACCGCTGCTCAGAGGCGGGGGTGGGGGCAGGAATCTCAGCTCGGGGTCTTGGACAGGGGAGACTAAGGAGCTGCCCCAGCAGGACCGGGTGGTGAGAAGCCCCAGAGAGCAGAAAGGTGAGTGGCAGTGGCCAGGTCAGTACCCCAGGAGGCCCTCCCCAAGGGGTCTTCTGGGACCACAGCCCCGTGGCCAGACAGCTTAAAGGGAACTCAGGTTATACGTTTCTCCCCTCTGTGGGTCCTCCAAAGGCTAAGAAGATTTGAGCTCTGACTGAAGCTTTCCCCACAGTCAGAGCAACTGAATGGTTTTCTCCCCTCTGTGGACTGTCTAATCTTTAACAAAGTCTGACCTGTATTTGAAGCCTTTTCTGCAATCAGAGCTTTTATAAGTCGACTCTCTTGTATGTATTCTGATGGCTAGTAACGCAGGAGCACTGACTGAAGCTTTTCCCGCAGTCAGAGCAATTGAAAGGTTTCTCCTGTGTGGCTCCTCCAATGGGTAATAAGGTCTGCATTACTACTGAAGCTTTTTCCGCAGTCAGAGCAGTAGAAGGGTTTTTCCCCTGTGTGGGTCCTCCTACGTCTAACAAGATGTGAAATCTGATTGAAGCATTTCCCGCAGTCAGAGCAATTGAAAGGTTTCTCCCCTGTGTGGCTCCTCCGATGGGTAACAAGGTTTGAGCTACTACTGAAGTTTTTCCCGCAGTCAGAGCAATTGAAGGGTTTCTCTCCTGTGTGGGTCCTCCGATGGGTAACAAGGTTTGAGCTACTACTGAAGCTTTTCCCACATGCAGAGCAATTGAAAGGCTTCTCTCATGTATGGGCCATCCTATGGATAACCAAGTGTGAGTTTGTACTGAAGTATTTCCCACAGTCAGAGCAGTTATGGGGTGTCTCTCTTGTATGTATTTTCTGATGGTTTGTAAAGTGTGAGTGCTCACTGAAGCTTTTCCCAGAGTCAGAGCACTTGAAGGGCTTCTCTCCCGTATGGACCCTTTGATGTTCAAGAAGAGTTTCACAGTCACTACACGTGCCGGGTGACTGTTGATGGGGGATTTCCTGTTGATCGGTTTCTGTGTTTCTTTTCTCTCCGGTGCTCCTGTTACTGGAGTTACCCTGTCCCTCTCCTAGATGGTTTCCCTGCTGCTTTTCTGGGCTATGCTGACTCTCACAGCTCTCTCCTTGCTCACGTATCTGGAAAACATGTCCTTCAGATCGTCTCAATAATATTCCACATGGAGACACTTGCTCCAGTCCTTCCTGCTGAAGACTCTTTTCATGGTTCTCAGTCAGCGTCCCGTCACCTGTTGGAATAGAGAAATGATCCAGACAGGAGTTATTCCCCACGATGAACTGCAAGGAAACTCTAAAAGGAGGAATAGAAAAGGGGACACACACTCAAATAATGGTCAAATTATCATGAGCTGAGTTCGTCGTCCTCCTTCACAACCCTTCCACAGAGAAGAGAACCCAGCCTTTCCTCGCCCACCACACTCTGACTGGAGTTGAAGACAAGCTGAACAGTCAGTCAGACTTCATGAAAACACACAAGTTACATCTGCTATAAGGAGACAGAAATTGGTTTCTGAGTCAGTTTAACTGATTGCTCACCTGTCTGGGTGTTGCTGATGATCTCCCCTTCCTCACAGCTCGGAGGATCTGGGACCCGCAACTCCTCCTCTCGCTCCACCCAGGAGATCACATCAGTTTCAGAGACTGGAAATCCTGTTTGGAGAGCAATGAACCAAGTGCTGATCTTGTTCATTAAGGTCTTTGCCATTACTGCTTCCAGAGCCAGGATCCGAGTCACCCACCCAGAGAGGCTCCTTTCCCCACCTTGCAGAGACTGGGCTCTGGCTGGTACAAGATCCCAGGACACACTCACCTGCAGTAAAGATGCATCACTCCCCCACCTTGGGAATGGCCCAGCTCATTCCCCAGGGCAGCTAAGCGCTCTGCTGCACTCTCTAGGGTACAACTCAGCCCCCCTCACAGCCCGGTCCATCCGCCCGGAATCCCACAGCTGGACAGGAACACACTGCTCAGAAGGGGAGCTCTAGTGAGGGCATGAAGGTGTGACACCAAGGTCCCCAGGTAGGGCTCAGACTGCAGCTGCCACATGGCAGGTCACTAGGACTTGGAGATGAAGGATCCAGCAGATCTCTAGCTCCCCAAGCCTCTGTCCACAAAACCCCTGGCTGATGGGCTGGGCTTGCCCTGATCTTTGGCTCAGATGTTCTACTTGGGCCAGGAGGAGGCAGAGGAAGTTGCCTAAGCATCTAAGTGAATCCTTGGCTGGTTGCTTCACGTCCTGCCTATGTGCCACACTCCTGATCCCAATTGCCTGTGTCTGGGTGGGCCCTGCCAGCTGCTCACAACAGTTGCCATTCCCATGGCTGCCCAGGGTGGCGCTGGGCTTCTGTTGGGGCAAGCCAGGGTGGAGCTGGGCCATGCTGCTTCTCCGGTGCTTGTGGCTGTTGCTCAGCTCCCCCTATGCAGCCTCCGTTCTACTCTGCCAGCAGCAGCCTTTGTGTGGTTTCCCAGTCTGGCTCTTGTGGCCAGCCTGGCCTTTGATTTGGTGCCCCTCCAGGGTTGCACAGAATCTATCACCTTTACACCTTGTGAGTGTGTTTCCCTCAGCTTTGGCCCCACCCCTTCTTGGAACTTCATTTTCTGTTCAGAAGATCCACCTGTGACATGACCATGGAGATCATTGTGCTACTGCTGTTAAATAAAATAATCATAGTCATCACATCAGAACATTCCCATTGACATGGCACTCAGCACACTTCACAAAAGGTTTATTGCAGCTGTGTATGTCCATTCTTTTTGAACTAGAACAGGCTGGGCTTTGGCAGAATGGTGGAACACTGGGTACCAACTAACCAGGAAAGCACATTCCTGAGCAGGAAGAGGCCAGTCAACACACAGATCTCCGCAGTAGCTGCAAACACAGTCCTAAGAGATGGCTCAGAAAGACACTGACCCTTGTGCACAAGAGCGGGATGAGGGGGATAATGGATACGGATGTTTTGTTCAAACCAACAGGCAGGAGGCTAAGGGGGTAGAACACATGGAACAACATGCATCTTGTTTGTGTCAATGTATGAGAAGTCACAGGAGGGGCATGTTGATACTGGCTGAGGGGCAGCATTCTCACCGCTGACTGACTGGTACCATCCTGTTGGGTTGGGACAAGCCTCGCTATACCTGTGCCTGAGGAGCTAGGACACTAGCACCGTGCTCCTTTTCACAAGAAACTTGGCCGAGTGCCTTAGCCTTCAAATGGAGTCTGGATCTTTCTTAGCAGCAACCCTGAGCTGTGCTGCATGGATAAGCCGCAGGCTCTGCCAGTGTTGCTGGCATCAGAGCTCCAGAAAGAGCCACCCTGAACAGCCATAACAACGCTCTGTGGCGCTAGCAGCAATTCTAATGGCACTGAAATCGCTGCAGGAAGCAAAATTCTCAATCACAGCAGCACCTGGGAACTCTGGTGTAAATCAGGACCCCACTGTGCTATTGGGGTGCACATATGGAGCTAAGCATCACCCCTTAGTGTTGGTATCCTTCCCAGCCCTGGGAAACAGGGACACACTATAATAGCTATTAAAGAGAGAGGTGACTGCACACAGAGTCTAAGGCACTTGATCAAGGTCACACGGGAAGATTGTGACGGGCAGAGAACTGAACACAGGTCTCCTGAGCACGAAGCCAGACATTCACACAGGAAGAAAAAGTCCCTACCCGAAGATATTTCACTCTAAAAACACAACACAGATGACGTGATTTATCTCCACTGCACATAGTGTCAAGTGAGCCCCAGCGAGAATGAAGCTGAACTTTTGAAAGGAAACCCAACCTGTGCCTGAAATGCAAGGAGAGCGCTGCTCACCTTTCTCTACTACAGAGCTATCTCGGACAAAATACTCACAGAGCGTGAACTGCCTCATCCACCCCCCCTCAGCCCCAGCATCCAGCCCTTCTCACTGGCAAGAACAGCATGTCACAGAGATTAGCTACAGGCAGGAAGGACTTTGGGAACTGCACCCACCTTCCAGTGGCTCAGCCCACTGCCACAAGGGGAACCTGCAGGCAGAAGATCAGCCAGACTCAGAGCCAGACCTCTAGTACTTGCTGTTCCTGCCTGAGCCCTTCTACTCACACCTCCAGTCAAGGCACAAGATGGGCAAGATAGGGGGGAAGCGCACTGAGACCTTAGCTGTGGGAAGAGCAGCTCTACTGTTAAGTCCCTCAACCTGCTTTCCCTGGGAGGGGCCACAGAGGGGACAGTCTTTCACAGAAGAGCTAGGATTATTTGGGCAGATACTCATGACGTCGTGGGCAAAAACAATGAATGATATTGAACCAAACCCAAGCCAGCTGCTCCAGAGCCCACCCAGCTTTTGTTACCCAAGGGGACAAGAATCCTTACTCAGCCAGTTCACAGCCTCATAATTCTCCTGCATCACATCCCTGTAGAGGGCTCTCTGGCCTGGGTCCAGCAAAGCCCATTCCTCCTCAGAGAAATACACAGCCACCTCCTGGACGCTAACCGGCTCCGCCATGGCCATCTCCTGTCCCTGGCTCTGAAGGCTGGGGGCTGAGCTAGAGACAGACATGGGTGTTCTGCAGCCTGGCAGGGGGAGAAGGCGAATTGGAGACATTTCAGAAGGGGCTTTAATCCTTTCTACACCCCCATTCTCCCCAGGCTCTGTCCCTAGTGACATGACACACATGTTAGACTCTGCCACTGTGGACAAAAGTTTTAGTCTAGATATTCCATTAATAGCGTACGGGAGTTAGATCCCAAATCCATATTCATTTCTCTCCATACCTGGCTTGAGTTACAAGATTACTGTGTCTGCAACAATGGGATATAGTTCTCAGCACCCAGTGTTTCTGATAAGCCACATATTCATCTGCCTGAACATGGACATAGGTTAAATGCAGGCTGCTGTATTTAAAACCCTTAGTCTTCATTCACAGATTTGCAGCACAAACTTTGCTCTCATCTCACAGAGACGTTATAAATCCTTTCCAAAACAAAGAATCAGTGAAGTTAAGCATCTTTCTTCTGATTCCATATATGCTATTCATGTGATTGTATAATGTTGGTATGTGAAGTTATAAGCATGTACTTTGTGTGGATACCAAATGTTTCTCTATATGTGGTTGAACTATGGGCAAAGCAGCTCAGCCTATGGACATGCTAACAAGCAAAGCTCTGGAACAATAGCCCTCTATAGGCTAAGGACACACCTCAAGAGTGATGACTCATACCTAGGGGCTACCAGCAGGGAACAAACGGATAGGCCATGGGGCAGGTGACCTGCTGTAGCCAAGAAGAGACCAGGAAGGAGGGATAAATAGGCCATGTGGATGACTTCATCTTGGCACTCAGCTCAGCACTTCATCCCAGAGGCAGCAGTGCAGGGATCGAAGGGCCGGAAAGAACTGTGGACCCATCCTGATCCTAGGATGCGCAACAAGGACTTTTAAGCCAGCAGCTGTAACATCTCTGCTAGAGCCTGCATCGAGAACTGGGAGATTCGATGCATGTAATGTACTATCCTTTAACAACTTTACTCTCATGCTTTTCTTTATTGTAGTAATAAACCTTTAGATGTTAGATGCTAAAGGATTGGCTCAGCGTGATTTGTGGGTAAGATCCAGAGGGTAAATTGACCAGGGATCTGTGGCTGGTTTCTTGGAACCGGACAGAACTTGTTTGGGGTAGGTGGGAAGGGGTGTTAAGACCCCCCACCTGTGCATGAGGCCCGGGGCCATCTGGGGCACGGATACTGCTGGGGTGCCGGAGGGGTTTTGCTCGTGAGGCTTCAGGCAGGCAGCTGAAGCGCTCTGTGGGACTGGTTTGTGGCCTGTTTGGAGAGGTCACCAGTCTGGGGACTATAAGGAGCCCCGAAGTTGAGCAATTCGCCCTGAGCGGACGCCCTCAGCTGTGCCCAGACACAGCCCGGTCCATCACAGGAGGTTCAGAGTTTCCAAACCCCTGGCTTGATCTGCAAGCAGTTGGGTCTGTTTGCTCAGTGTCTCTAAGGAGAGCAGACTGATGGGGCCGTCATTCTCCACGTGGGAATTGAGGCAGGGGAAGGTTGGCTTCAGAGGCTAGATTCAATAGTCTCAGATACTTGAATTGCTTTCCCCTCATCCAACCCTTCCAGGTACCTTTGAATTCCCTCAGAGTCTCCAACAGAGCAATCGTTTTCTGGGAGAAACCTCTGACTTGTTCTTCTAGTTCAGGAGAAATCTCTTCCGGCAGCTGGAATTGCCCCATATCACACCTGGACAGAAACAATTCAATGTGATTGTATGTCGTTTACTGCTGATAAGTTCTGGCTAGTAAGTCTCAGCTTTAACAGGCCTGAGTTAGAATTCCTCCAATTCTCCCAGCCTGAGAGCAGGGACGACACATCCCATGGCCATGCAACCTTCCCCTCAAAGATCCCATTTCAGTTCTTCACTTTTGGCCTGGCGAGACTGGCAGGGGGAATAAAGGGGAATAGAGTCTCCATGGCCAACTCACTCCTTGGCTTCCCGATGCTGAGGGACAGGAGGTTCCCATGTGAAGGGCTGAAGGAATCTGTCCACTAGGGATTAGACCGAGACACCAGCTCCCCTCAACCCAGCTCCTTCCGCACAGGTCTCCAAACAGCCCTCGAGTGGGACAGACTCTTGATCCCTGCTGTCCTGGGCTGAATGTGCTCAGAGCCCAGCAGTGACAGGCCCATGTTCCACCCCACAGTCCTGCGGCAACCAATCCCCAAGGAGGTGACAATTCTAAGAAACACTTGGTCAGACTGTGCCCTGAATGGGGAATTCCAGAGTCTAAAGTGCGAGGATGAGACCCTCAGAATTAAATGCATCAGAGATATTCATGTCTAACATCTGGCTGTAGAGCTCTGGGGAGATGTGGTGCTAACATCCGCTCCAAGCCTTTTCCCTGCTCTGTGCACTGTGAGGGGAGTGAGAGCCACGTACCTACTCAGGGTGCTTCTGACATCCTAGAAAAAAAGACACAGAAAAGAATCTCAGCCCCATTGGACACACACAGGAGACCTCTGAGAAGGGATTTTGCAAACCTAGGAAGAGAGGCCCTGAGCGAATGGGGCTTTGCCATCTCTAATAGATCTGTGCCTGTAACTCTACAAAGCACAAGAGTCATTCACATGGCAGCAATGCACAAAGTGTTACACTGAGATCTGACAACTAGGACCCAGCACTTGTGATTCAGGAGCCCCTCTTCGCTGTGTGAGGAGCTGGGATGTTTGTCCCTCAGTCTCACCTGCAGGAATTCACTTGCTGGCTTCTGACACGTCCCCTCCAGCTCACCGATCCCCTCGCTGATACGGGAAATCTGCACAGAGAGGTTCCTGACAGTGTCAATCTGGAACCTCCCAATCTCCTCATCTAATTTCTCCAGCTGGGCTAGGAGTCGCTGCTTTTGTTCCTCCAGAAACTGCAGCAGCTGCTGAAACTCCGCCACAATCATCTGCCTCTTGGCTTGGGTCCATTTCTGTGTGAAAACAAGGAAAGGGCTGGTCAGGGGCATGGATGGAGCCCACGGCCCTTTCACGGGGAGCTGAGTGCGCAGTAGGGAGAATTTCTTGGAAAACCCTAAAATTTGCAACATTTGACTCTTTGTGATTACTAGGCAGATGCGTCTCTTCCAGCATCTCCTTTGCCCCGTGTCCCTCTGAAAGGGATGTTCCCATGTCTGTCATGGGCAGCATCTTTTGTTATTCATGGGCTCTGGGAATTCATATCCAGAGCACCAGGAGGCAGGACTCAGCACCAGCCTGACAGAGATACCCAGGGAGGAAAAAGAAGCAAACATATAAATGCACCAAGTGAGCAGACAGTCCTTCAGGGGCACATTCAGCTCACTTGGGGAGGATGTCTGGGAAAGCCACAAAGGATGGACATTAACTCATGCACTGACACGGATGCTAAAGGCCTTTTTACACATGGATCTCAGCCAGCAATTCATGATCCAGGAGAAACACAAACAAGCCCAACCTCACCAAGGCCACACAGGAGTCTGCCTCCTAACACAGCCCTCCCACTGCCAGTCCCTGCTGGTCCATAGCCACAGGCACTTACCAGATACTCCTGGCTTTTCCCTTCTGCTGTTGTTTTCCTTCTCAGCAGCTTTTCTCTCTCCTCCCTCAGAGTCTTCAAATGAGTTTCCAATTTTTCCTGAAGAAACAGAAATAAGCACGAGGGCAAACCACATTAGATGTTGGGAGCCTACTTGTCTGCCTTTAAGAGAGTCCCAGTTTTGTGGAGCTCTGCCCCTGTCCAGTAGGGACTCAGCCCTGGACAGGGCTTTGTCCACAGAAAAATACACAGGAGGAAACTGCGGATGCAGCAGGACACCTACGAGCACGGGGGACAGATCGGTGGTGGCACCTTCATAAAGAATGATGCAGGTGGTTAATAATACTAATCATGTAACCGATTACAATTTTATCAGTCACAGTATTTTTTAACCTGCTGACAAGCAGGGTTGGTAGCGGAAATGGGCTCTCCTGGGGCCAGGGATCTCTTGCAAGGTCTGCCGGGGTGGCCACAAGAACTGCTGGCCAATGGGAACTCCCAGCAGCTGCAGACTGACTTTAGCTGCCACAGGCAAGTGGGCACTTCAGGGGCAGTGGGGAGTTTAACTGGTAATTGGCATAGACAAACATTAGCTCATCAGTTAACCAGTTTGAACTCTTGCTACAATCCAGTTGAATCCGAGTTCTGCCTGGCATAGACCTGTGCTTCCTGAAACCCTGCTATGGGTAGAGTGAAGGCGCTCGGGGTCCCACACAGCATCCAGCCCCGCAACCTCATCTAGTGCCAGCTGCTGCATCAGAGTTTAACCCCTCACGGAGCAGCCCAGAAGTTCTGCATCCCAGTGAGAAACCTCTTCTCCCTGCTGAGCCAAGAGCTTTATCAAGGCATCTTTCTCTCCTAACAGCCACACTTCATCACTGTTCAGTGATGCTGAGGGACAGGGAGAAGTGTAGTCTAACAACTGGACCAGGGTTCGGGACCGAACTCTATCCCTGATGTGTTTGGCGACTATGAGCAACTTGCTGCCCCACCTTCCCTTCCCACAGTTTGTCTAACTGGACTGTGACCTGCTCAGAGCAGGGACTTTTCCATGCTGGTTATTGTGCAGGGCCCAGATGTCATTGCGGATCTATAAGGCAAATGACAGCTTATTATTCCTGTTCATCCAATCAGTAACAGCTTGTAACCTCCTCTTCTCCAGTCCCAAGGCAGCTCACTGACAGAGTGGCCTGTAGCTCCTGTAATCTAAACCTCTCTGATTATTAACACCCCTCCTGCCACCAGTGAGGGCTGGGTTTCAGGATTTAGAGCCTCAGAGAAACATTTCCCACATCAGGTATCTGTAAAGACTTGACATAAGTTGCCACAAAGCCAGAACATTTACTTTTTACAGCATCTCTTGGATCATGAAGGCTTTACAGAAGTGGTCACCAACCAGTAGATCGGGATCTACAGGTAGATCTTGGAGCCTCTGACAGGTGATCTTGACTGGTTTGGCTAAGAGGCTATCAAGTGCAGCACTTCAGCTGCCCCCTCTCCCCGCTGCTGCACATCTCCTGCCCTTTGCCTTGGAGCTGTTTCCTTCTCCCACCCTGCATTCTATCTCCACAAACAGAGGGAGTTTGTAGGCTGCTTTTGAGAGTGGTGCAGGGGTGAGCCTTCCTTAGCCCCACTGCACCACCACAGAGGAGCCACCTGTGGTAAGCAGTATTCAGCTGGAGCCTGTATCCTGAATCCCTGTCCTAGTCATGTACCTCTCCTGCACCCCAAGCCCCTTCTCTAACCCTAAACCCCCTGAACTCAAACTCCCTTACAGAGCCTGAACCCCCTCCTGCACTCCAACCCTTTGCCCCTGCCTGATGAAAGGGAGAAAGGATAGGGGAGGGAGAAGGGATGCAGTGAGCAGAGGCGGGGCCTCGGAAAAGGGTCACAAAGGAGGTGGGGCAAGGGTATTTGGGTTTGAGGTAGATCCTGGATTGCGCTTAAATTCAAAAAGTGATACTTTAAAAGGCTGGAGACCACTGCTTTACAGAGTTGTTTCACATCTGTGGCCGGTAACAGTCAGTGAAATTAGCCTGTAATTAAAACCCATGTTATTTCCCATCACACTGGACAGCCACTCTGTACCTTGTCCTCCTGGGCAGCTTCCTGTAAGGGCACCACCATGTGAGTTTGGGATCTGTCATACACCACAGAGATGGGAGTTTGATCCTCTTCACAGAACAGGTTCAGAGCCTCCTGGTACTCCCCGCACACCCCATCCCATCTTGCTCTCTTTGCTGCCTGGAAACTCAGCAGCTTGGCTAATTCCACCACGTTTGCCAGCTGCCGATTGGGCCAGAGGGGTCCCTGCTGCTCAGTGACTCTGCACTGAGGGCTGAGGGGGACTTGGCAAAAATTGTTCCCACACTCCAGAGTGACAGGGGCTGTGAAACCCTCCAGACAGACGGGACGTGTCGCTTCTTCCCAGTCACTTTCCACGGGGCTCTCTGCAGCCATGGCTGCCTCTGGGCTGGGGGACAGGGGCCGTGTCACTTCCCTGAGCTCAGCAGTGGAGGGGCAGGTCCGGGGGGCGGGGGCGTGAGGCACCAGCACTGAGGATACAAAAAATCAAAATTAAAAACCGAAAAAGCCCCCAAAGCTTCGCTCACCCCCTGCCCGCGCCAGGGCCTCTCCTGGGCCCCTCAGCCACCTGCGCCAGCCAGACCCTTCCCCCCCGGTCTCTGTGCCCCTCATACTCATGCCCCTCCCCAGCCTGTGTTCAAATCCCCCTCCCCCCCACACACTCTGCAGCCCCCTCACAGCCCCTCTAGGCACCCCCGCACCAGGCCAGCGTGAGTATCAGGAAGCGCCAACAGCACGAGGGAGGGAGGGGCGACCGCAGAGGCCGGGGGGACAACGCCGGGCCGGCCCGAGGCGAGGCCATTGCCCAGCCGGAGCCGCCCCCTTGCTTCCAGCGCCCCGATACCCAACGCCGGACCCACCAGCGGCACAGGACGGCGGGTCACAGCCCCTCCCCCCAGCTCCCTCACGCCGGGCTGCGGCCTCCCCCGCTCTGGCGCCACCTCCCCCCGCCCCGCTGGGCCAACCCCGCAGCGAGTAACGCCCCTCACAACAGCTCCCGGCTCAGGGAGCGCAGCGCATGCGCAGTAACCGCGGCGAAGTCCGCTACCTTTCCCTACCCGCGCGCGCAGTCGGACGCTGCTGCGGGATGGGCGGGGCCGGGGAGTGACGGGCGGGGACGCGCCGAAAACCCGACCGCGGCGGAGCAGAATGGGGGGAGTGGCATCGTCATACCGCGCATGCGCAGCAGGTCCTTGACGCCTATTAAGCGTCTAGCGCGTGGGCTTAGTTCAGATCCGGAGCCGCCTGGCCACGATCCAGCCCAAGGGGTTCCTCGGCCCAGAGACTCCTTCGGAGCCGGGCCGCAGGCGAGGCATTTGCAGCGCGTGTAACAACACGGGGGGGGAGGCGTTCCCTTACTGCCGGGCTGGGAGCGAGGGTGTCACGAGGCGGGAGATGCCGGGCGGGGGCCTGCACGCGCTGCTGGGGCTGCAGGGTCCGCTCGGGGCCCCACGTGGCTGCGCAGGGGGTGGGTGCGCGCACGGGGCGCTGGGACCGGGCCTTTGTTGCGCCCACGTGGGCCAGTCCGGCTTCTGCCCAGCGAGCCTGGCTGGTCCCGGGGTGGCGCGCGGAGGGAGGATGCTCACCTGAGAGATTGTACCACTGTCTGCTCGTGTCTGGGCACTGCGTGTGCGCAGCAGTTCTGCAGCCTTTTTCTCTGCCCGCACGAGCTGTGAGATGCAGGGGGCGGGCCTAGGATGGGTTCTGGGCAAACTCAGGTCTGGGGGGGGAGGGGCGCCAGGTAAACTGCAACATCGAGAGCAAAGCCCCAACACAGGCAGGGCAGGCGGGTTAAAGCAGTTTCCCCAGTGGGGATGAGGCACAAGTCAGAGAGTGGCCCTGACAAGGGGCCTTTTTTATTTGCTTAAACATTTATTTTAATCCCTTATTTACCTGGGAGGCGCTGAGCATGCTCAGGAGGGTGGCAGACGCCCCTGCACTTTGTCATGCCCACTCTAGCTGTATGTTCGTGCTTACTGCATTTTAAAGGTGTTTAAAAGAGTGCTAAAGACAGGACAAAGTCTCATAACATTTTTCTTGTCTTATTCCCGGGACTCACAGAATTGCTCTCCCGTCTCTGCAACCCATATTCATTGTTTTGCTCTGTGCAAAGGTACTGTAATTACTCTGTGCAATGCAACTCAAAGTCCTGCTACTTTGAAACAAATATAAGTAAATAAAAATCAAAGTAATCTTCTGTAAAACTACTTCAGTGAAAGTATGAAAGTATCATATCTTAATTGTACTTAAGTATTCAAAAATAAAAATTAGTTGTCCTATGGAACCCTATGCTAAACCACCTGAGTTCTTGTAGGTCACATGCTATATAAACACTTATAATACAATTCTATATTATATGCACACCTATACTATACATTTTTCAATGATGGAATTTAACGATAGTCACTGCCTTCATTTATAAAGATGCAGAGGGACAAATTAAATACAAGTCAGATAACAGAAATGTATTAATTTTGTCCACATTCACGGTGTGCTTTTTTTCCATTGTAACGATTAATTTCCAGAATGTTTGTTCAACCATAGGAGCATTTTTTTTTCAAAATTACCAATCCTTGCTCTTCTATGAAAAAATATGAGTCTATCACACAGAAGAATCTCTCACAGGCAGCTGATGGAGACAGAGGTCTGTTGGCCCTGGTGCACAGTTCCCTAATTCTAGGAAAACAGTGCAGCAGATCCATGGTCTCTCCTGAAGAGGCCAAATACCCTTCAAGCTTCTTTGCAGTTTTATTGGTCTAAAATTACATAGTCTTCTTACCTTTTCTAATCCCAGTTTCATGCTTGTTCCAAGTGGTCCTAACATTTGGCATCAAGATGTCAGCTGCTGTTAGTTCCAGATCCTCAGTTATTTCACCAAAACATTTCTGAATGCTGCACTGGAATCTGTCTACCAGTGGCCTCAAGAGGGCATCATGTTTCTTTGCAGTTTTGAAACCATCAAGTATAATTTAAACTTAAAAAACAACAAATGGTCTGGTAGCACTTTATAGACAACAAAACACATAGATGGTATCATGAGCTTTCGTGGGCACAGCACACTTCTTCAGATGACCGGAGGTTTGAGTTTAGGATGTGCAGACCTATTTATTTTGGCTCTGCACGTCCTAAACTCAAAACTCCAGTCATCTGAAGAAGTGGGCTGTGCCCACAAAAGCTCGTGATATCATCTATGGCTACGTCTAGACTGGCATGATTTTCTGCAAATGCTTTTAATGGAAAGTTTTTCCGTTAAAAGCATTTGCGGAAAAAAGCGTCTCGATTGGCACGGACGCTTTTGCGCAAAAGCACTTTTTGTGGAAAAGCGTCCGTGCCGATCTAGATGCGGTTTTGTGCAAGAAAGCCCCGATCGCCGTTTTAGCCATCGGGGCTTTTTTGTGCAAAACACTTTTTAGCTGTCTACACTGGCCCTCTTGCTCAAATACATTTGCACGAGAGGGCTTTTGCCCGAACGGGAGCATCATTGTATTTGCGCAAGAACACTGACGATCATACATTAGATCATCAGTGTTCTTGCGCAAATTCAAGCGGCCAGTGTAGACAGCTGGTAAGTTTTTCCGCAAAAGCAGCTGCTTTTGCGGAAAAACTTGCCAGTCTAGACGCAGCCTATATGTTTTGTCTATAAAGTGCTACCAGACCATTAGTCTGTACAGGATGAACTTAAAAAACAACAACCTGGGCTAGCCCCTGAAGTTGGTATAATTTACGCAGCATCCATTCCATTAGTGTGCTTGTCTCTGCTTGGATACTATTTAGTGCCTTCACCACTGGGCCCAGAAGCATGGCATATTCTGTCAATAAAACCAGCTCTGCTGGATTCAGCTTGTTGTACAGTCAATACGTAATGTTAATAAAGAACACAAACCCTGATCATTCTGTATTTTTAACAAAAAGAAAAGCATAAAGCAAAGAACTGCTTCTTGCATACTAATTTGGAGTCCTGGGAACACATTTCTCATGGACCCTTCTCCTTGTTCATTCAGTATGTACCAACTTCTCTCCACAGCCATGAACACAGAGTTCCATCTTTTCTGGCTTGGCCAAATGAACTGTGGCTTGGATTCTGCTTCCACCATTTTTGCTCCAATTGCTGAGTGTTCAATTTTATTTCATAGTGCTTAGCATCTGGCAAAAGTGGACCTGGCCATCTCTTTTCAGGTGTCATTTGATTCTCCCTGTACCACATCTATAAATGAAACTAGGTTCCACAAGTGGCAGGCTCAATGTTGGTGTTTTGGTACAATTTATTCACAGCTGTTATCTCTGTCCGGGACATCTTCAGTTTTGTGAAATTCAGCTTGTCAACATGAAAACCTGTTGTTGAAAACACAGTTGAGAGACACCTCCTCCCCCTCAAAAAAACCCAAGCCACATTAATGTGTCTCCCAACTGCTATACCACGCTGGGAACAATAAATTGAGGGGAGCCTGGGGGAAGCTGTGACCACCCCCCCCCCCCGAGCCAGACATCTTCTGGCCCATCCCTCTCTCCTGTGCCCTGCACTCCAGGCCCCCCATCCAGCCCCCAGCTGCTCTCCACACCTGAGGACTCCCCTGCCCTTGGCCCCATGACTGCACCATGCCAAGCAGCAGGGCTGGCAGTGGGGCAGCTGTTCTAGCCAGGCTCTGGAGGAACTGGGTGCGAGGGGGGGCAGAAGGTGAGGGGCTCGGGTTAGGGAGCCTGGTCAGTGGCCAGCCCTGCTCACCGTGCTGCCCAAGAGTGGTTCTTGCTCTGCCCTGGCCCAGCTGATGCCCTCCCCCCCCAGTTGCTCCAATGCTAAGAGCCAGGCATGCCGACTCAGGGGCTTCCCCACGGGCTGTACAGAGGCTGGCAGGGAGCCCGTGGAGCCGCAAACTGGATGTTCGACAGCCTGGGCCAGTGGCGCTGCCTGGCATCTCCAGGAGCCTGTTGGGCCAGGGGCTTCCAGTCCCAAACTGGACACCTGCTTCCCTCTTCCCTCCCCCCCCTCGCCCTGCCCCCATCTCACAGCTCCCCTCTCCCACCCCTCCTAACTTCTGCTGCTCAGCTAGGGAGACCCTGTCTCAGTCCCCCACCAGGCAGGCACATGAGTAGACGAGGCTCTCACACCCCAGGGATTCATGAGCCCATCCAGCACTGTGACATGGCTCCCCATGATGGTCTGTGTGCATTGCACAACTGCTCACCATAGACATGTGACCCTGCCCAACCTAGTGGCAGCTCATGCCCAGTCCCCAGATCTCCTGGGCACTAGCACATGCCGGGCCAGCAGCCAGCTGGCTCTCCAGGGTCTGTGTGTGATTAAAACAGGCATTGGACTGGCAGAGATGGGGACAGGGGCTGGACTCTGGGAAATGCTGGGGGGTTGCTGCAGGTGCTGACCTACTGGGACTGGCTGTGCCTGTGGCGCTGGGTGATAGTTCAGTGTTGCTCAGGGGCTGGTCGAGGGTTTGTTGTGACACCGGGAGCAGCCCAAGGCCAGGAAAGGAGCAGAGCCAAGTGTGAGACCCTGGTGTGTCCAGGGCGGGGAGGAGAGAGGGGCATCTCCTGCCTGGCACAGGAAGCTTGAGACACCAGACAAGCCACTGTGGAGCATTGTGGGAAAAAGAATCTGTTGGCTGCTCCCCTCCTCCTTGTGCCCTTGAAGAGGAGCCAGGGCCCAAACATTTCTCTTATCAGTGTGAGCTCTGGGGGAGGGAAGGACAAGCCAGGGTAGGAAGAACTTTCTCTCTCCCAGGCTTAGATGCTGGGGGTGGGACAGGGAGGGAGGGGGATGGTGGGGGGAGGGTTAAGCACAAACTGAAGAATCTGCAGCTGGTGGGCTGGTGCTACAGGACACAGCAAGCTGGCTCACCAGAGGCACCTCTATTCCCTTGGGCCAGGCAGGAGCACACTGTGTGGGTGTGTCCGGTGCGTTCGCCCTGTGAGTAACTCTCCTTCCCTTCTCTGGGCCAGTAAATCATTTGTGAAGGTGCCATAGGACTGGCTGCAGGCGCTGGGTTTGCTTTCAGCCGGGAGGTGCCAGTGACTTGGGACAAACGCTCCTTTGGGATGGGCAGAAACCAGTGTTGTGGGGCTTGGGGAGGGAGCAGGTGTCTGTCACTCAGGCTGTTCTGCGGGGGCGGGGCGGGGTGGAGGGTTCCCTCGAATTGGTTCCATCAATGTGTGGAATAAATGCCATTCTGTGCACCAAGGCAGGTGCAGATGTGCACCACCCATATAAACACGGGCTGCCGGCTGGGGGGGGAGGGGCGGGTTCTGCTAATCACCTGGGCGGTGCCTGAATCTCTCCTGGATGGCTACCCAAGTGCTCAGCTTACAGGGAACACTGGTGGGGGGACCCATGAGCAGCCCCAGCCCATGTCCCCACCCCCATCCAGGGCAGGTGGAGAGTCTGAGGCTCCCCACAACTGCCCTTGTGGTTCTTACCCCATTCATGTCACAGTAAGAACTGTCTGGGCAGCGGGGGGCTCCATGGACCCTCCATCTGCCCTGGGCAGGGGTGCTAGGGCTGGCCCATCAGCCGGTGGCAGCTTTCGAGTCTCCAATCCCCAGCTGGATGGGTCTTTGATGGCCCCAGCTGCATTGGCACCCCAGGGCTTCTCCTCCTTGGGCAGGGTCCAGCTTCTGGCCAGGGTGGGGGGCAGAGCCCAGGGGGAATGGGGAGGAGTAGGGGGCAACTGGTGAGAAAAGAGGCCAGGCCAGATCTGCCCACCTTCAACAGTGGGAGGAGCCCTTGGCCTCCTGTTCTGGTGCCCCCCAAGGGGGATGGGCAAAGGTAGAGGTTGCTCATTGTGACAGGTGTATCCTGTATATGCATGGCAATATTGCACCCCGGCTCTAGGGGCTCGTGACAGGCGGGGGGGGGGGGCAGCAGCACATGGGGCTGGGAATGTCCTAGACACCAGCAGCTCCCAATCCTGGAGCAAAGGTTGGAGATAGGCCGGAGGGGAAACTGACAGACATACCCCCCCCTCCCAGCCTGTACCCCTGGGCCAGTCAGTGGGGAGAGGGGCCCCACTGGGGTGGGAATGTCCCTGCTCCCAGCGCACTGCCAGGGACTGAAGGGTGTGGTGACCAGCAGAATCAGCCAAGGTCGGGGGGGGGGGGGGCGCAGATGTGATACCAGCCCCCAGCAGCAACCACTGTAGCAGAGGGTCGGGGGGGGGGGCGAGAAACTGAGGGGGGTGCGGTTCCTACAGCCTGGGAGCGGGTTAATCCGACTCCACAAGAACTCAGGGGAGCTGGAGCCATCGCCCTGGCAGCTGCATGGCCCGTGGGGGGAGCAGCCCGCGCAGCCAGGGACGCGCGTGGGGCAGAGCCCCTAGATGACAGGGCGCTAGGACCCAGGGGGCGTCGGGCGGAGCAGCCCCGCTCCTGCAGCCTGGCCACAGGTTTTTCCTTTTTTTCCCGGGAACCCCCCCTTCCTGGGGGGTTTTTTTTTTCCCCCGGGGGGGGCCCTTTTTGGGGGGTTTTTTAAAAAAAAAAAAGGGCAAAAAAATTTAAAAAAGGGGGGTTTTTAAAAACCCCCCCAAAAAGGGAAAACCCGGTTTTTCCCCCCCCCCAAATTCCAAAAAAACCCGGGTTTTTTCCCCCAAAAAAATTGGGTTTTTTAAAAAAAATTTTTTGGGGGGAAAAACCCCCTTTACCCAAAAGGGGGGTTTTTTGGGGGTTTTAACCTTTTTTTGGGTTTGGGGGTTTTTTTTCCCCAAAGGGGGCCCCCCCCCGGCCCCCCGGGAGTCCCCCCCTTTTTTCCCCCCCGGGGGGGGGGGAAATTAAGGGGTTTTTTCCCCCCGGGAAGGGAAACCCCCCCCCAAAAGGGTTTTTTCCCCCCTTTGGGGGGTCCCGGCCCAAAACCCCCGGGGAAAACCCCCCCTTTTTAAAAACCCCCCTTTGGGGGGGTTTCCCCCCCCCGGCCACTTTGGGGGAAAAGGGCCCCCCCCCCCCCCCCCCGGCCCGGAACCCGGGTTGGGGCCCCCCGGCCCCAAAATATTTCACTCTAAAAAGACAAGACAGATGACGTGATTTAACTCCATTGCACGCAGAGGCAAGTGAGCCCCAGAGAGAATGAAGCTGAACTTTTGAAAGGAAACCCAGCCTGTGCCTGAAATACAAAGAGAACTCTGCTCACGTTTCTCTACTACAGAGCTACCTCGGACAAAATACTCGCAGAGCGTGAACTGCCTCATCCACCCTGCCTCAGCCCCAGCATCCAGCTCCTCCCACTGGCAAGAAGAGCATGTCACAGAGATTAGCTACAGGCAGGAAGGACTTTGGGAACTGCACCTACCTTCCAGTGGCTCAGCCCACTGCCACAAGGGGAACCTGCAGGTACTAAGATCAGCCAGACCCAGATTCAGACCTCTGGTATGTGCTGTTCCTGCCTGAGCCCTTCTATTCACACCTCCAGTCAAGGCACAAGATGGGCAAGATAGGGGGGAAGTGCAGTGAGACTTTAGCTGTGGGAAGAGCAGCTCCACTGTTATGTCCCTGAACCTGCTTTCGCTGGGAGAGGGCACGGAGGGGACAGTCTTTCACACAAGAGCTAGGATTATTGGGGCAGATACTCATGACATTGTCGGCAAAGACAATGAATGATCCTGAACCAAACCCAACCCAGCTGCTCCAGAGCCCACCCAGCTTTTGTTACCCAAGAGGACAAGAATCCTTACTCAGCCAGTTCACAGCCTCATAATGTTCCTGCACCACATCCCCTTAGAGGGCTCTCTGGCCCAGGTCCAGCAAAGCCCATTCTTCCTCAGAGAAATACACAGCCACCTCCTGGAAGCTCACCAGCTCCGCCACGGCCATTTCCTGTCTCTGGCTCTGCAGGCCGGGGGCTGAGCTAGAGATAGACATGGGTGTTCTGCAGCCTGGCAGGGGGAAAAGGCGAATTGGAGACATTTCAGAAAGGGCTTTAACCCTTTCCACAACCCCATTCTCCCCAGACTCTGTCCTTAGTGACGTGACACACATGTTAGACTCTGCTACTGTGGGCAAAAGTTTTAGTCTAGATATTCCATAAACAGTGCACAAGAGTTAGATCCCAAATCCATATTCATTTCTCTCCGTACCTGGCTTCAGTTACAAGATTACTGCGTCTGCAACAATGGGATATAGTTCTCAGCACCCAGCGTTTCTGATAAGGCACACATTCACCTGCCTGAACATGGACATAGGTTAAATGGAGGCTGCTGGATTTAAACCCCTTAGTCTTCATTCACAGATTTGCAGCACAAACTTTGCTCTCTCATCTGACAGAGACGTTATAAACCCTTTCCAAAACAGAGAATCAGTGAAGTTAACACCACCATTCAGATGCTTATTAATAATAAGCACGCGTATTTAATAAACACTTGTGCTGAGTGTTTGCAGGATGAGATCTTAAGATTCATGTGATCAGAAGATATCCTGTCTTGTAGTCTGACCCCCTCAGTGGCACAAGCCATTACACTTAGTCCAGTTACCCAGGCACAAAGCTCTATACACCAACATCCCACATGAAGACGGATTACAAGCAATTAGAAACACTATCTGGCAGCAGACCTATGTAACTTTGTTCTCACCCACAATTATTTCCATTTTGAGGACAACTTATACCTCCAGATCAGTGGCACAGCCATGGGTACCCACATGGCCCCACAGTACACTAACATCTTTATGGCTGACTTAGAACAATGTTTCCTCAGATCCCGTCCCCTTTTACCCGTTCTATACTTACGCTACATCGATGACATCTTTATGATCTGGACCCACGGCCAAGAAACACTGGAGACATTCCACAGAGATTTTAACAACCTACACCCCACCATCAATCTCAGTCTGGACCATTCTACACGAGAGATCCATTTCCTGGATACCACAGTACAAATCACCAATGGTAAATTAGACACCACTCTCTACAGAAAACCCACTGACTCATACAGTTACCTTCATGCCTCCAGCTCCCATCCAGAACACACCATATG
>CM064345.1:3961998-4015992 GCA_032595735.1 Pelochelys cantorii | reverse complement strand
AGAGACAATGGAGAGTAGGGTGAGTCCATGACTGTGGTTAATGACCGGTCAGGGTGACTAACTATTATCAGCCAGTGGTCTGAATGAGCTATCTACTGCCATCTGTTAATCAACTGTAGGAAAAGGCTTCACGAGCAGGCCTTATTCATATAGACAACCTACCTTGCCACAGAGATCAGCAGACACACTTGCTGTGTCAAGGTGATCAATTTTGGCTCTTTTGGGTTGAAATTCATTTAAGACTTGGAGCTGGGAGAATGAAATGTTGTAATCCATATTGTATGATTAAAAGGTAAAAGACCTGAACTTAATATGACCTGGCTTAGGGTCTACCATAACTTGAACACTAAGCAGAGGAGAGTGAGTCACATCTAACTGAAAGTCACAGAAGAGGGAAACAGGTTTTATTTCTGGTGGTGTAGAGTCTATTTGGGAGTCTTCAATTATATGTGACACTTTACATCCAGTGTTTAAAGGCAGAGCTGACTAGAATCAATTGAGAGTCCTTGTCTTGTCTCAGTGATCGCTTGAGCAAAAATCATTGATAAAATCTTGTGTACACTGATCTTGGACTCAGCATGCAGGCAATGTGTGTTGAAGGGCAGTGCAAAGGAGGCAATGGTGGTGAGGTACCATATTACCTAGTGAAATCATTGGTGCTCAAATCACTAAGGACTGGAATTTGACCACAGAACTGACACTTTTTTAACAAAGACTCCATTTTTGCTATTTAAAAAGTAAATCAATGTAACAGAAAACTGCAACGCTCTCTGATAAATTTTTAAAAATCAAACTTTAAACTTTATTGAAAAAATTGGATAGTTTGCAATTGAAAATATTTGACCTACACTTAAGGCAACTGATTTACTTTTGTGTAAAATTTTGCATAATTATGGATGGCATTTTTTTGGGGAAAATGTTCAACTATATTGATATACATTTTGATCAGATCTACTTCTGATGTGATATCTGTGTGTGGTTGTGGTTTGTTGTGTGGGTGGGGTTTTTTTTTTTTTTGGCTCAACAAAAAATCCTGGGCGGGGCGGGGCCACCAAAACGGTTCAAATTGGGCCCCGCACTTCCTAAAGCCGGCCCTGCTGGGGCTGGTTTAGTCACACTCTAAGGCCGTGTCTACACTAGGCATAAGAGCGATTCTGCCGCAGTCAATGTTCCGGGCTCTAGGGAAGACCGGCTGATTGGAACTGAGCTGTGCAGAGTCTTTTAAAAGGGAACCGCA
This sequence comes from Pelochelys cantorii, assembly GCA_032595735.1. Classification (NCBI taxonomy): domain Eukaryota; kingdom Metazoa; phylum Chordata; order Testudines; family Trionychidae; genus Pelochelys; species Pelochelys cantorii. Next base: position 4,014,755 of record CM064345.1, on the reverse strand, counting down.
ACTTCTCTGGATATTTGCTGAGTTTTATATGAGGGTTGAGCAGAACGGATGTTGTGGGTTCTGGAACAAGGTGGGTAGGGCAGGAGAAGTGTACATAAGCAGGGGAATTAGCTCAAGTGGTAGAGCGCTCGCTTAGCATGCAAGAGGTAGTGGGATCGATACCCACATTCTCCAGTCATAGACATTTCTTCCTTTCTCTTTTCCACAGGCAGAGCCAGCTACGTGCTTCCAGAGGCTCCTTCCCTCTTCCAAAAATGGAATGGGCTGGTTTCTGCAGTGCAGCAGGTGTCTTGTTTGCCTCACATGGAACAGTTCCCTGGGTAAAAGTAAGGCAGGCAAAGTCCAGCCTGTAACACTGAGAAGAAGGGATTCCCCTTCCTGGGGAGGGCAGGAATAGACAAGCACTTGGGAGCTTGGCTGCCAGCTGCTTAGCACAGCTGGACACAGAAGAATCTCAAGACTTGGTTCTGCCAGGCAGCAGTTTTCCCTCTTCTGTTTCTTTTCAGCTCACTGCAAACTGCTTCCCAGCTGTAGGTGAGGCTGAGTGTGTGTGAAACCAGCTGCGCTTCGGATGATTCTGTTAATTGTTTAAAAAGCCTCATCCACCTCTTCTGCCTGGGGAGGTGTCTGTAACAGACGCCTCGGCTGCATCCAGACTGGCAAGTTTTTCCACAAAAGCAGCTGCTTTTGCGGAAAAACTTGCCAGCTGTCTACACTGGCCACTTGAATTTGCGCAAGAACACTGACGATCTAAAGTATGATCGTCAGTGTTCTTGCGCAAATACAATGACTCTCCCATTTGGGAAAAAGCCCTCTTGTGCAAATGCTTTTGTGCAAGAGGGCCAGTGTAGACAACTGAGAACCATTTTGCGCAAAAAAGCCCCGATGGCGAAAATGGCGATCGGGGCTTTCTTGTGCAAAAGCGCGTCTAGACTGGCACAGATGCTTTTCCGCAAAAAGGGCTTTTGTGCAAAAGCGTCCGTGCCAATCTAGATGCTCTTTTCCGCAAATGCTTTTAACGGAAAAACTTTTCCGTTAAAAGCATTTGCAGAAAATCATGCCAGTCTGGACGTAGCCCTAGTGTGACATCACCCTTGGGTTTTACCCCTTTTCACCTAACCCAGAGACTCTTGACAAGTCTGTCCTCTGTGTCCATCTCAGGCCAAGTGTGTGCATGTTTCATATGTAAGGAAACACCTACTCCCTTTTTCCTTGCCTACCTTTCCTGAGCAAGCTGTACCCTTCTGTGCCAAAATTCCAGTCTATTATCCCACCAAGTCCCTGTGATACCAACTTCTTCCTGCTTATTACCCATAGTCCTGTGTGTCTATACCAGCGTCTAAGACACAGATTAGCGTTTGCTTTCCAGTGGTCCCACGTCCTTCCTTTATTTCTGCTGTTACAGCCCATGCTCTATCCCATTTCTGCCCCATCTCCCAGGTTTCCATGTTGTTCACTTACCTGTGGGCTTTGGTCACCTGCCCCCATCAAACCTAGTTTACAGCCTCCTCACTAGGTTAGCCAGTCTGCATCCAAATACTCTTCCCTTCCTCAACAGGTGACCCCCCCATCCCTGCTAAGCAGCCCTTCCTGCAACAGCATCCCACAATCAAGGAAGCCAAAGCCCCCTGCCCAGGGAGCTGTAGCTTTCTGTGCCCAGGGAGCCAGACACCACCAGGGCTGGAAGGCTGGAGGGAAATGGGGAATGGCTGCATTTTGGGATTCAAAGGTATTGTCTGGGACCATAAAGTAGAAGAATTTTGAAGCAATTTTGTGGGAGGGAACCGTGGCTTAGCCTAATACATGAAAAGTTCCTGGTTCGCAACCAGGCAGAAACACAGGGTCTTCTCTTCTTGCGGCTCCCCTTGGTGCCCACAGGGCAGTTTGGGTATGTCTACACTTGCGCCCTCTTTCGAGAGAGGGATGCCAATGAAGACATTCAAAATAGTAAATGAAGCTGGGATTTAAATATCCCATGCTTCATTTGCATATTCGCGTTATGACACTATTTCAAAATAGCGCGATGTCTAAATATTAGACGCTGTTAAGATGTGTTATTTTGACAGAAATAACTGATAAACCTCATTGTACTAATGAGGCAGTGGGAGCAAGCACCATAGCTTAGTTGGCTAAAATGCCTCTGTCCTAAAGAGGAAGTTATGGGTTCAACTCCCAGTTGTGCTTTTTTTCAGAGCCCTTGCTAACATTTTCCTATGTCGTTCTGGGACACAGAAGAGGCCTCCCCTTGCCACCCCTGGAACTGCTGGTTCAGGAAAAGGCTGATCAGGGAGGAGTGTTGGAAAGAAGGAAATCACAAGCCTGGAGCAGGTGCAGAGGCTGCTGTGACTGGCACTGGCAAGGCAGGGCTCTGACTGCAATTGCTGGGACAGGAGAGCCAGTGCCACATGCCCTTGTGATTCCCTGGGCGTGTCAGCACCTAGAGAGCCTGAGGGTGCAACCTCTGCAGCTCCTGCAGCCATGGAGGGTGAGGGTACGTGGGCATCAGGTGCTTCTCACTTACGGTTTCCTTCTTTCCAACTCTCCTCTCCAATCAGCCTTTTCCTGAACCAGCAGTTCTATGGGTGGCCAGGGGAGGCCTCTTCTGTGTCCCAGAAGCACATTGGAAAATGTGAGCAAAGGCTACCAAAAGGCACCACTGGGAGTTGAACCCAGGACTTCCTGTTTATTAGCAAGGTGCTTTAGCCAACTCAGCCATGGGGCCCTCCTTCAGCATACTGTTGCAACGGTTCTACTCTATGGTCCCACAGAATACCTTTGACTCCCAAAGTGCAGCCATTCCCCATTTCCTTCCAGCCCTGGCAGTGTCTGGCTCCCTGGACACAGAGAGCTAAGCTACAGCTCAGTGGGCAGAGGCTCTAACATACGCATTTCCTCTATCCAATGGGGCTGTAGAGCTGGCCTTGAGGTTTGGCACAGTTGGGGGGAGGGAGAAGTGCAGCAAATGTCGATCATCTGGCTTGTAAACCCCTGGCTCTCAGGGTTTGGATTGGAGTCCCCAGGTAGGTGCCCGGCCTCCGTTGGTTTCATCCCTTCCTTAGGGCACAGAATTAACAAGAGAGAATTCCTTAACCCCACAGCAATCTGAGTTGGCCAAAGGGTTAGTAACAGAATATTTGCTCAAGTGCAAGCCCCCGCAAGAAAAGCCTCTGTGGTGTAGTGGTCATTGTGTTTAGCATGTAGCAGATTGTTGGTTTAAAGCCAGGTAGAAACACAAGCTCTTCAGGTGTCCCTTCTGATGGAACAGGCATCTTCTGCTTTAAGCCAGGGGCTCAGGGCTTGAGTAGTTTGCTTCAGTACCAAGGGGTGTGAACAGCTGTGTCCTAGAAGCTCTGGTACTCCCCTGTCTTGGAGGTGAATTCTTCTTCCAGGTCTTCCCTCTTTTTTCTTGGTCTTCCTTTCCCTTTTCCTCCTTCCTCCACTTCTCTTTTCCCCTTTTCCAAACAAACAATAGGAAAGGGAGGACAAGAATCATAGAATGCCCATTGCAGAACCACAACTTTTGGTCAGCAGTTTCTTGCCAGACAAAATGGTGTTTAACTAAGCCGCACGCCCCTTACGGCTTCCATCAGGCGCCCCCCCTCCCATCGGTTGGCGCCCCGGGCAGCTGCCCGGCTTGCCCACCCATTAGTCCAGCCCTGCCTGGGACTCTAAATCGAGATAGCTCATCTACACTGGGGAGCCTGCCTCGGACTATTCTGAGGTTTCCCTGCAGTGTAGACGTGCTATTTCGAAAGAAACTATTTTGAAATAACTATTCAGGAACAACTTATTCCAAAATAAATGTGCCGTGTAGTCCTAGCCAGAGAGATGAAGCAGCAGGAGGGAAGCCAGGAGTGCAGAGGCCAGCTGGAAAGCTGAGTACCCCAGGCACCAGCGTGTGGTTTCTGGTGTAAGGGGTAGTATGCTGGACTTTGAATCCTACACTGTGAGTTCAAATCTGAGTGGGAGCTGCTGGGGTGGGGCTTGTTGTTGTGAGGCTTTTCACACTGCATGTCTGTGCTGCAGGCTTTTTGCACAAGAATGGCTGTTCTTTCTTTTTACTGGCAGAGCCAGCCAAGGGACTAAGCCCCTCCAGTGCCCCCTCCCTCTTCCTACTCACTCTCCCCAAAAGACAGACCTGGTTCCCCTTTCTTTACCCCAGAAACCACCGTGCTGCAAAGCAGAGAGAGGAGACATGGGGCTCAATAACTTGTGGGGCTCTGAGGCATGATGGAAAGTGTTTTAGACTTTTAAGCTGTGGTGGTCTGTGTGAGCCAGGCCAGTTGTTCAAAGATTGTGGGTTCAAGTACCCCCAGAGTCACTTTAGCTGCCTGAGTATCTTTCACAGAAGAGGCAACCCCTTGAATGTGGCCGGTGGGGTCTGGGCCTATCTTACTCTGTTGTATGGATCACTTGTGTGTGAAAAATTGGGTGTTACCTGTACCTTCTAGATGAGCCACTGTTAGACAATCTTTTGTCCTTTGTCTTTTGTCTGAGCAGTGGTTGGCAGGGAGTGGCCTCAACGCCTTAACAAAAGGAATAGGAAAGCAGAGGCCTAGGTCTTTTGGCTGGGCTGCCCCTGAAGGAAGAGTCCAGGGACCCCAGGGTGAGGAAGAGAGCCCTGGCTTACAGTGGCAGCTGGAAAAGAGATTTTAGGGTGAGTTTGAGGAGGTTGTACTGAGGTTTCAGTGTAGCATTAGCCAAGCATTTTGTTTCTTTGGATTTGTAACCTCTTTTGCTCTGCCTGTTTTCACTTATTACCACTTAAGTCCTACTGCTTCAACTTAAAATCATTTTTTAATTTTCTATCAAGCCCAGTGTCAATGTTACCTGGGGGGCAACCAGTGTGCATATTCCCCCTTTTATTGTTAAAGGGGGCTTATCCAAATCCTGGGGGTCTGAGCCCATCTGGGGATCGCTCTCTCAGGAAGGTGGGGCCTTAAACTGCCCTCCCCTTGGGCCTGAAGAGGTTCAGTGTCTGTCCTGCTTCTTCTTTTGGTGGGGCAGGGACCTCAGCTTGGGGAGACCAGCAGAGCTGGCCCAAGCAGTGAGAAGACATGCAACAGGCAGTGGCCATGTCAACACCCCCCAAGGCATCATCTGTGACTGCACCCTGTCAGAGGGGGTGGTCCTCAGGGAGCTTGCTTCTGCAAGGGAGGCCACTGCTGTGGCTGAAGCCATCTGACCATCACACCAGGCACTGAAAGGCCCTCAAGACAGGAGTGTTTTACAAGTTATTCCCTGCTCTGCCACCCACTGGAAGTTGAAAGGAAAGGAATTAAAGGTTGACTGGGGCCCTGCAAGGGCTGGAATTTGAACCCACGCCTCTGGAAGAAGCTGTAAACTGAACACAGCACTTTGGACCACTCAGCCACCCTGCTCCTTGCCATTCAGGCAGCACCAAGGCACACTGCAACTAGAGCCCCCTGGCAATGGCAAGAAAAGCACCTCTAGAGCTTTGACCAGACTGTCAGGGGTGGGATTTGAACCCACGCCTCCAGAAGAGACTGCGACCTGAACGCAGCGCCTTAGACCGCTCGGCCACCCTGACATGAGTAAGTAAAGCTCCTATTTCTTTGATGCCTGTGGCTTGCAACCACGTCAGTGTCACAGGCCACCCTGGCATGCCTCTCTTGTTTCCATGGGGCCCAGGCCAGCAGGCGGGCCTGCTTTCCCACTGAGGCCCTGGGGCAGGGCGAGGGGAATGCCTCCTGTGATGGAATCAGTGGGAACGTGCCCTCTTTCCCCGCCACCGCCAAAATAAATACGTAAGGAGCCCACGCAAGCCAGCCCAAAGCCCCCACCAGCATGCTGTCAGGAGTGCGATTTTAAACATGGCTGTTGCACCCATGGGGGGGAGGTGTTTGCCCTGAAAATCTGTAGAAAGGGGGCCATGTGAGATGATGCCAGGAGAGGTATAGAAGTGCCATGTGGCATCCTCCATCTTGTCTTGAGTTCAGCTCCTGATCCCAGATGCAGCCTTGCAGGGAACAATGAGCCAGAAAGAACTTTGGACCCATCTTAATGTAGGATGTGCACCAGAGACTTTTAAGATAGCAGTTTACAACATCTCTGCTAAGAGCCTGTATCGAGAACTGGGTGAGTCTGCGTGTAATGCATTATTCTTTAACAACCTTACTCTCATTCTTTTCTTTCTTTTAGTAATAAACCTTTAGGCTATGTCTACACTGCAGGCTTTTTGTGCAAGAACGGCCAGTCTTGCACAAAAACTTGCCAGCTGTCTACACCGCGCACGTGTTCTTGCACAAGTATATTTACAGCATAGCGTCTGAAAACAGGGCTTCTTCCGGAAGAGTTATTCCTCTCCCCATGAAGAATAAGCCCTCTTCCGCAATAGCTCTTCCACAAGAGGGCAGTGTAGACAGGCAACGTGAATTTCTTGCACAAGAACCCCTATGGTTAAAATGGCCATCAGAGCTTTCTTGTGCAAGGGAGCTCCTCACTGCCATGGATGCTTTTGCCATGGATGCAAAAGCACATGGCAGTGTGGACGTGCTCTCATGGAAGACCTTTTGCACAAGAACTCTTCCGCAAAACAGTTCTTGCGCAAAAAGCCTGCAGTGTGGACCTAGCCTTAGAGTTTAGATTCTAAAGGATTGGCTCAGCGTGATCTTGTGAGTAAGATCCAGAATGTAAATTGATTGGGACCTGTGGCTGGTTTCGTGGGACTGGAAGAACCCGTTTGGGGAGGGTGAGATTGGGTTCTATAACCCCTCACCTGTGTGCAGGCCCGGGGCTGATTGGGGCACAGGAAGAGCTGGAGTGTCAGAGCAGTTTTGGTCATAAGGCTTCTTGCTGACCAGATTGGCAGCTGAAGCGCTCGGTGAGACTGGTTTGTGGACTGTTTGGGAAGGGCCTTTAGTCAGGGGCCGTAAGGAGCCCTGAGTCTGAGCAATTCGCCCTGAGCGGACGCCCTCAGCTGTGCCCAGACCCGGTCCGGTCCGTCACAGAGCGGCTGGGCTGGGACTCTTGCCCAGTTGCAAGAGCTGCAAGACTTACCAGCTGGCCTTGTGGTGCAATGGCTGTGTGTCTGATTCCAGATTAGAAGGCTGTTTGTTCAAATCATGTTGAGGTGAAGCAGGTGAGAAGATTTTTACCTCAGGTGAGGAGGGCTGGTTATGGGAAGGGAGGTGCACAAAACCAACAGGGACCAGCTCTGAGAGTGGTGGCCTCCCTTTCCTTTGGGCCGGGGAATTTGCTTTTCCTTCCCACCAGCTGCCTTTGGGGGGGGCGGAGGAGAAAAGAGCACTCCCACCCTCTGCAAGCCAGGCAGGAGCGAAACCTACACTCTCCAGTTTCACAGTCAGGAACATGATCCGTTGTGCCACTGGCCCTGGCCTACAAGGGAGGGGCTGGCGGTGCTGTGGGGGCACCTCTAGGGCAGAGGGTGCTGCCCACCCCACTGGGCCGCCTTCCTTCTCCCAGCAGCACCAGAGAGAAGGCAGGACAAAAGGCTGCCGTAGGCCCAGAGCAGTGAGTGAGAGGGCACGAGCGCACGCCCAGGCAGCAAGCAGCTGCCCATTTGCGCAAGCCTGCTTTTTCTAGCCCCCACGGCAAAAGGAGGCCTGTTTCCACACAAGGGACCTTTTGTGTGTGAAGTGAATGTGAAAACCTCTACGCTACAGAAACTGAGGGCCCCACCACGGACTCTGAGAGCAGAGCCGGAGAGGCCCCCTTTGGCTCGCAGGACACCGCTGCCTCGGGGCCCGGCAGGTGGCCACACGGCGGAGAGCACGTATTCCGCTTGAAGGCCATTTTGTGTGTAGGGGTACGTCTCCACCACAGCGTTATTTCAAAATATCTAATTTCAAAATAGTTATTTCGAAATAAGATATTTCTAAATAACGTGTCTATATACAAAATGCATTTCAAAATAGCATTTTGCTATTTCAAAATAGTACGGCCACACTGAGTGGGCACTGAATCGCATTTAAGGCTGACTGGAACCAGGTCCGGCGGGGCATCAGGTCAGGAGTTACTTTGTGTGGCTGCTGCCTGAGGCTATCTGAGGCCTGTGCTTAAAGGGACACCCCCCCCCCCGGACAGCCAGGTTTCCCTGCTTGTTTGCCTACCTCAATGAGGGACAGCAAAGCATTTTTGTCTCTGCATGCTATGGTTGCCCTCACTCGGGACACCACAGCACTCTGCAGCATGGAGCCAGAGCTGCCCCTTGGCACTCTGGTGCTTCAGACTGGCCCTGGGTCTCTGTTCTGTCAAACCCATGGGGCCAAGGGAAAAGCAGGGCCGTGGGTGCAAGGGCCACACTCGTGGGCATCAGGTGCTGCCACAAGAAACGCTCCCTGTGGGCCTGGCTGGAACATGGCGCCACTTGAGCACGTTGTTAGCACCAATGTGCCCCCCTGGCCAGTCTGAGCGGGGAGCCAGGGACGGTCCCTGCAAACCTGGGACCATTGGCCAAGGCTGCTGATCTTGTGTCTGTGCTGGGATCCCCTCGGCCTCAGGAGCACTAGAGATGTCAGGGAGCTCTGTCCTCCCAGCCTGGGGCTGCCTGTCTGGGCGACGCCCTCACACACATTGGCCCCTCCTCTCCTAGGACAGGGCTCCTGCTCTTCCTTGGCCAGTCAGCCTGGCCTGATGCGCATTCCCTTGAGCACCACGGGGGCAACAGGCAGAGCCTGGCAGCTGCTGGGGCCAAACGAGAGGGCATCAGGGGCAGCAGCAAGAAACATGACCTCAGCATCCTGCAAGTCCAGGGTCCCAGCACATCCCAGCCAACCACTGAGCCAGCAATCACGCTTTAGAGAGCATCAGACACCCAGCATGAGGTAAGAAATTGTCTCTCACGAACCTAAGGGGAAGGAAGACAAAGCACTGGCAGGGGGAGGGTTTTGCAGCCCAACAGCAGCAGGTCCCACTGAAATTGGAACTCAGATTGCAGGGTTCAGAGGCCCACTTCCTCAGCTGGGCTAAACTGGAGCCCCAGCTCATGCCCACTGGGACCAGCTTTGCTTGTTTTCCTTCCACCCAGAGCCCCCTTCTTCTCCTGGGATGCAAGGAGCCTCCCTGGGACACCCTGAGACAGACACAGGACTCTACCTCCTCACAACCAGTCTCACCCCACTGGGGGGGCTCTCTTCCCCCCACTGAGTCTCTGGTCTGTCTCCCTCTGCTTGGCTTCCATCCTCTATCCCATTCCTGCCTTGGGCCAGTCACACAAGGGAGGCAGCAGGCAGAGCCAGCCTCATACCCCAGCCTCCCCCAGGTACAGGAGGCCAAGTCACAAGCCTCCAACCCCTGCCTGGCCCCACAACAATCTCCAAGGCTGCATGAAATCCCCTTTCCAGTTTCTAACCCCCAAATAGCATTGTCTTTAGGACTTCATTTCTGGCCTCTTGGTAGAACCTTTGAACTTTGACTGCAGATGTGTGCTTACCAGAGATGGAGAGATGTCAAAACAGACTAAGCTATATTGACAAAGGTTTCTGCCAAAGCCCGGGATTGAACCAGGGACCTTTAGATCTTCAGTCTAACGCTCTCCCAACTGAGCTACTTTGGCAACTGTCTAAAGTTTTCTAAAGGCAACACTTCTCTCAGACATGTTTTTCTCCGCAGCGGTATACAAGAGAGATGCTGTTGCCTGTGGCCCTGCAAGGCAAGATGAGTTTTGCCTGCCCCCCTCAGCCTGACTTGACTTGGCCCCATTCCTGCCTCTCTTCCTGGGGTGTTCCAGTGGCTGAAAGAGACTGCAACTGCCAATGGAGGGAAGAAGATGGGTGGGGGGCCGTGTTCCCACTGAGATTTTCCATCCATGGGTGGAGTGAGTTTCATAATGTGCACCGCTCATGAGGTTGTTCGTGCTTGTGCGGATGTGTGCTACTGTGGTACCCGCCAGTTACTCACAAACAGCTTAGCTAAATATAGTTTTATAAAAGAAAAAATACTGAAATAACTAAGGGATAATTAACAAGGTATGTGACTTTATGTATTTAATATGAAATCAAATACAAAGAACATTAACACTGCAACATATTCTGTAGCCATTTGGTATATTATACGGATCTGTTCCTTTGAGGCATAAAACAAAATTGCCCATCTTCTTGATTTAGCAAACAAGCTATGATGATTCATATCGCTATATGAAATGAAATAGCTGTTACACTTTATGATGGAAATTAAATATTCTGTTATTTAATGGGCTCAGTTCGGAGTGCTGTTTGGGTACGTCTACATTTGCTCCCTAGTTCGGACTAGGGATGCCAATGTAGGCGACCAAAATCGCTAATGAAGCTGAGATTTAAATATCCCGTGCTTCATTAGCAAGATCTCACCCGGCGCGCTAGTCCGAATCACAGTTGATTCGAACCAGGAAGTGCGCGCCGGGACGTGGTAGTTTGAACCAAAGCCCCTGGTTCAAACTAACGTAACGCCTCATTTTTTGAGTCAAAGGTGTTGTCCTGGACCATAAACCAGAGCAACCCTGTCTGGGGAGGGCACCATGGCTTAGCTGGCTAAAGCACCTGCTTTGTGAACAGGAAAGCCTGGGTGCAACTCCCAGTGGTGCCTTGTTGTAGCCTTTGCTCACATTTTCCTAAGTCCTTCTGAGACACAGAAGAGTCCTCCCCTGGCCACCCATGGAACTGCTGGTTCAGGAAAAGGCTGATTGGGGAGGAGCGTTGGGAAGAAGGAAACCACAAGCCTGGAGCGGTTGCAGAGGCCACTGTTACTGGCAAAGCAGTGGAAGAGTTTGAACTCCCTGGATTTCATACGGGAGCTCTGCTTAAAGCTGCAGGATCTGACTCCAGAGGCTGCTCTTAAATGCAACAGAGTTTGAGCTGCTTGCAGCTCTGCCTTTGGGAGAGGGAGTTTGCACTAGAAAGAGGCAGGCTGGGTGACTGAAAACAAGAGGCTGGGCATTCCCGTCATTGAAGGGTCGTTAGATCATCATGAGAACGTTGCCCGGTACGCCACTTAAAAGATGGGGCGGCAGGGAAGAGTAGGAAGGGCATGTGGTGCTGGCTCTCCTGTCCCAGCAATTGCAGTCAGAGCCCTGCCGGTGCCAGTCACAGCAGCCTCTGCACCAGCTCCAGGCTTGTGGTTTCCTTCTTCCCAACGCTCTTCCCCAGTCAGCCTTTTTCTGAACCAGCAGTTCCCTGGGTGGCCAGGGGAGGCCTCTTCTGTGTCCCAGAAGCACACAGGAAAATATGAGCAAAGGCCACAGCAAGGCACCACTAGGACTTGAACTGGTTTGTCCGTGTTGGCCCGTCTACAAGTGTCAGGGCAAGTGCTCCCCCAAGTGGATGGCATCACAGGTGAGGGGCAGAAGAACCCAGGAGCACAGGGCTGCTTCCCATGCAGAAAGACCCCTGAGCTAGACCATTCATGTCACAAGAAAAGTAAAATAGTTGGGTTCTTCTCGTGTGTCTTTTTTTGTTTCAATGTCTCTAGGGGTGCAGGAGGGGCAGACCCAAAAAAACCAAACTGGTTAAGTGCATCTTGGTCTAGCCTCTCACTTGTGCTGCTCGCTCTCCCAGACAGTTCCTACACCCAAGGCAATAGCTCCACACCCAATGTATGAGTTAGCAGAGGCCAGGGGCCAATAGGCAGAGCTTGGCAGCTGCTGGGACCGGAACTGAGCACATCAGGGGAAGCAGCAAAAACACAACCTCAGCCCCCTCTGTCTCTAGCCAGCCTGGGAGGTTCCAGGGCCCTAGCTCATCCCAGCCTCCTGCTGAGCCAGCCGGACGAGAGACCGAGCGCCAGTGGGCATGAGACACCCAGCACAAGCCACAGAAATCTCTTCGCACCAGCCTGAGGACAAGAAACATAAAGCAAGAGGCTTTTGCAACAACCAGCCGAGGAAGGTCCCACTTACAGTTGAACTCAGGTTGCAAAGTTCAGAGCCTTGAGTGCTGCCCCTTGCACCATGGGACAAACAGCTGATGCTTTTGGTGGGCACCTGTGACTCTCAGCTCTCCGGCTGCCTCTGCTCTCCTGGCTTACCTCCAGCTGCCCCATCCCAGCTGCTTGTTTATTTTTCGGTTTTTATTTAAGTACCAGCTCTAGTAGAAGCCGTGTGACACTCTCCCCTCCCGCATCACGGCATGGACAGGTCGCCACCCCCAACCAGACTCTGAAATGGCCCCCTGCAATTCCCCTGGCCCCATGGGGCTGAAAGGAAAGAGGCCAAGGCCAGGCTGGAGCCAGGGAAAGCAGGAGGCAGGAAAAGCCCCAGTCTACACAGCTCCTTTTTGTGCAAAAGCCGCTTGTGCAAAACCGGACCCCAATTAATTATGCAAATGAGCATGGCAATATGCTAATCTGTACTTCATTTGCATGAGCTTTTGCGGAAGAGAGATGCAGTATGGAGATAGCCTCGGTGGTAGATAGCCATGAAGTAACATAGACTCAGGAAAATCCCTGGGCTGCAATCCTTAGTTACACAAAATAAGAATAATTCACCAGCTCAGACGTGATTTCTAAACCGCCATACAAGGAAAATAATAAAACCTGATGGACTAGGGAGACTTTTACCTACCTACACATTTCAAGGACTCCATTTCTACGCAAGGCAGGACTGTGTGGCCTAAAGGCTAAGGCGTCTGACTTCGGACCAGAAGATTGCGGATTTGTGTCCCTTCGCAGTAACGTTTACCTTTGTTTGTCTGTGCTTGTAGATCCTGCTGTCTTTGGCCTGGAAAGGTCCTCTGTAACAACGTGGTTTTTCTATAAACCTATTGAAAGGCTGGTAGCTATTCAGTAGGTCTAAACTGAAGCCTTCATCTGCAGCCAGAGTGATGAGCAGCAGCAATTAGCTGTAAAGCCTGGTGTTGCATGCTCACATTCCATCTAAATTAAATGACATTGAAATAGTGTCACACTAGGCTGTGAGAAGGGGATCTTATCAAAGTGGCACCCACTGTCACCAGGCAAGAAGCAGATCTCAAGGTGGGCAGACAAAACTTAATTAACAGCATTCTGTCTGGCATAAGACTGCTTACCAATACGTGTGGTTGTGCAATGGGCATTCTACGATTCTTGTCCTCACTTTCTTATTGTTTGTCTGTGTGATAATCTGGTTTGGATCTGTTTCTGTCTGCTGTATAATTGATTTTGCTGGGTGTAAATCAACATAGGTGGTGGGGTTTGATTGGTTAGGTCATTCTGTTACACTATGTTCTGATTGGTTAGTGAAATTATACTAAAATAATTGGTTAAGGTAGAACTAAGCAGTATTGAGTTTCTCAATATAAACTGCGGTCCAAGAAGCAGACCAGCAAGAAGAAGGAAAAGGGGAGAAGAGAAGAGGAAGGAAAGAGGAAAGGAAGTCCAAGAAGGAGGAGAGAAGACCTTGAAGCAGAACTCACCTACAAGGCAGCCTAAGACCAGAACAGCCGGGACTCCTCTGCATGACCATTGAAATGATTTGCTGGTGAAGTCCATGGCAGGTGACCTTAGGCTTGCACACTGGGATTATTTACCAGTTTCCCTGTCTCAACAATACCTAGAGCTGTGATGGCCAAGTGGTTAAGGTGTTGGACTTGACAATCTAATAGGGTTTCCCTGCATAGGTTCAAATGCTGCTCACAGTGAGGCCTGTGTTTTGGCCACACCCCTTCCTCGGGCAACAAGGGCCTCTGTGAGTTACCAGCAGTGGGGCTCTTAGTGTCAGCGTCTAACTAATTGCACCATTAGGCCATTTCTTCACTCAGGTGGAGATTTCTGCTGCAATCCATCTTGTGGGCTATGTCTACACTACAGGCTTTTTGCACAAAAACTTGCAGAGCATCTACACTTCACACACATTCTTGTACAAGTAAATTTACAGTACAGCATCAGAAAACAGGGCTTCTTCCAGAAGAGTTATTCCCCACGAGGAATAAGCCCTCTTGTCAAGAGCTCTCCACAAGAGAGCAGTGTAGACAAGCAACATGAATTTCTTGTGCAAGAAGCCCCTACGGTTAAAATGGTACATCTCTTGCACAAAAGCACATGGCAGTGTGGATGCACTTTTGTGCAAGACCTTTTGCACAAGAACTCTTCCCCAAAAGAGTTGTTTCACAAGAAGCCGCCAGTGGATGCTCTACCTCGACTTAGAGCTCCAGGAGGCACTGGGGAGTAATGACTTTGAATGGCCCTGGGCAGGAGCTATTTTGAAATAGCAGCAGTGGAGCGTCCACTCTATCACTATTTCAAAATAGCTATTTCAGAAGAGGCGTTATCCCTCGTGCAATGGGGTTTACAGTGTGGAAACCATTTCATATTTAGCTAGAAGCCATCTTGTATAACAGAAACCATTTCAGCTTTTCTCTTTAGCACGTAGACCAGAGTGAACTTTCTGTCACCCCGTGAGAGAGGCCTACAGGATGGGCTATTGGAATGTGGGTTGGTCGAGACAGGAGATTCACTCCCTCATACCTGTCCACCATCTTGCTGATAAGGCTTTGTTTTTCCAAGTTTAATTGATGATTTCAGTAATTCTATGCCCTGACGTCAGACTGTTTGGCTAAGGGTATAAAGATACTAGGACTGATTGTATTAGCCAGCCTTACTGGGCCCGGCTCTGCTGGGACCACGTTTGGCTCACTTTGCTTTACTGATCAATAAAGCTGTTTACCCACCTAAACTGAGTGAGGCCTTTGCTTCAAGAACAGATTTGGAACTAAGCCGTGATTGTCTTTTGGGGTGAATTAATAGGAAAAGGGAGGGGCCACTGGAGGCTCTTGGCCCTCTGGCTGGCTCTGCTTGTGAAAAAAAAAGGAACCACGCATCAGGGGAGTACGTGGGTATGGATACCACTGCCTGTTACGCACTAAGCAAGCGCTCTACCACTTGAGCTAATTCCTCTGCTGTCTGACTGTTAGCCCTCTTGGTGACTCTTACCGTCTCCACAGGGACATCTGTCTTCTAGGTCAGTTAGTCAAGCGAAAGGAGAAGGCTCCAACGAGGCTTCTCCTCACACTTGTGCTTTTGACCCTCATTCTCTCTCTGGCCTCAGGGCAGATCTCAAGAAGGAGACTCCCTGCAGCAAAGTCAGGGGGGCATTTCTGAGATGGCCCCTGCCCTGCAGCCTGTCCCACCTGGCCATTGTCATGGACTCTCTGTGCGGTCATCGCCTCCCAGCCTCCTTTAGGCCCATAAGCTGAGGGGCTGCAAAAGGCCTTTGTGATGTCTTGAAAGTAATCAGCGTAACGGCATTCCGCAAGAGGGTTTTTGTTGCGCTAGAAAGGGCAGTGTAGACAGCTCCTTCTGGCGCAAGCGCTTCTTCCACAAATATGATGGCTCATTAGCTATGCAAATGAGGCTTGGTAATATTCCATGTTTAGCCTCATTTGGATATTACTCGTGCAAGAAGCCGCGAGTGTAGACATAGCCTTCTTGTCAGCTCACTGCAAAACGGTGAGTGAGGGTGAGTGTGGATAAACCCAGCTGTGCTTTAGAGCAGCTGTTAGGTGGGGAAAGAGAGGTGCCCCCTTGGCCTCACCGAGCAACTCACACATATAAGAAAACTTCAGTTGAAGAAACCACTGGATGTGTGAGGATGGCCGAGTGATCTAAGGCACCAGACTTAAGCTACTGTCTTTCCCTCAGTGGGGTGTTCTGGTCTCTAAATGGAGATGTGGGTTCAAACCCTACTCCTGACACATTCTCTTGAGAGAAGCGAACTGATTTTGATGTCTCCCCTGCCATTGTAGAAGCGCTTGCTTAGGATTTCCCTTAGGATGCATCTACACAGCAGCGTTCCTTGGGAATAACAGCCATTATACTGCAATAACAAGGGGAGTGTCTATACAACAATTCCATTCTTCCAACTTCTGTAACGCTCCATCCAGACCAATGGTCTGAGGAGCCAGGAGGTTTCCAGGCTGCAGACAGCCAAGTCCACAGGCAAAGACAAAGCAAAGTGCCAGCCACTTCCTGCTCAGCCCTGCAGGGTCTCTGTGTGGCCCCCAGACCTTTTGTTTGCTGTTGTCAAGGCGCAGGGGCCCAGATTCTACAACACTCACAGGCCCCACAGGACGGGGCTGGTTTGATGCTTCACCCCACGGCCCAACAACGAGACCACAAACTCCCCCTGTGCTCTGACAGCCCAGTTTGCTGAGACTGTCCCCCCCCCCACCCCACCCCCGCCTGAGACTCTGTTTGCTTGAGACCCCAGAGCCCTCCTTTGGGCTGCCTGGCATATAGGGAATTAGGTCTAGTGGTGGATTTGTAGAGTCTCACAACAGCTGCTGCCAGCGTGCGGATGTGCACATCTGTCTGGGGTAACTGGACACCCGGCCTGATTTGGTGAGTCCCGGATTCTGTTCCTGCCAAGATGGACAAAGCAGCAGTGAGAGAGGAGCTTCAATAGCTCAGCTGGCAGAGCAGGTGTTCTTAGGGGGCTGGTTTGATGCTGCTCAAAAGAGAGCTCCTTTTCCCTTCCCTGGCAGAGGAGGAGCAGGACTTGCTGGCTCCTAGGTGGAGCAGCAGGGCAGACAAGGCCCTTCCAGGAGACACAGCCGGGCTCTTCACAGAGGAGCCAAAGAAGGGATAAGCCTCAAGAACAAAGACTTTTGCCAAAGCCTGGAAGTGAAACAGGGGCCTTTAGATCTTCAGTCTAGCACTCTCCCCACTGAACTACATTGGCACTTGAGACACCTTCCTCTTCTGAGCCTGCCACTTCTATCTCAGTATGTCTCCACTGCATGTTGTGCTTGCACAAAAACCTCCCCCCTGCGTGTGTGTCTGGCAGTGGTTGCTAGATGGTTCCATTCACATGTAGCTTTTGTGAAACCCCTGGCCCAAGGGGTGGTGCCCAATAGAACAGGCCCTGTAAGAAATGTGTCACTTTCACCCCTGGGAGCAGCTCAGCCATGCAAAGGGGCTGCCTGGGGCAGGACAGTAGC
Source organism: Pelochelys cantorii (assembly GCA_032595735.1). NCBI lineage: Eukaryota > Metazoa > Chordata > Testudines > Trionychidae > Pelochelys > Pelochelys cantorii. The sequence goes on along the minus strand of CM064345.1, from coordinate 3,997,887 downwards.
CCTGGAGGGCAGAGGTGGGTGTGGCAGTGACATCACAAGGGCCTTTTGCAGCCTCTCAGCTTATTGGCTAAGGGAGGTTGGGAGCCTTTGCGGGGGCAGGGCAGGCTGCCTGAGAAATGTGCTGGGCTGCTGGCCGGGAGTGAGCCAGGTAAGTCTCCCAGCCAGAGCCTGCCTCTGGCACCCCAGCCCCTCCCTTCCCTCAACCCACTGGTACCCCACATTACAAAACCCTCTCTCCTCCTCCTGAAACCGCACCCCTACCAGATCCTGCACCCCAATCCTCTGCCTCAGGTCACAACCCAACCCCCTGCAACCGTTCCTGCACCCCAGTCCTCTGCCCCAAGCTCCTGCCTGCACCCAGCTTGCATCCCAGACCCGCCCCCCCTCCGTAATAGCATAGAAAAGTGCAGCCCTGGGAGCGGATCCCCATCAAAAGTCATTGCCCACCCCTGCTCTAAGCTTTGCAGCAGCTCAGCCCCACAGCTGCTTAATGAGCCCTGCCCAGCCAGGGGCTCAGGACTCTACCCATGGAGCTGCCATATCTTCTCCAGAGCCCGTAGGCTGGCACCGGGGAGGCCGGAGTCCAGGCAGTGCCCAGTGGAGCCCAGTGAGGGCAGAGGGAAGAGCTGGGATGTGATGGTGGGGCCGGCGGCTGTTCTGAAAGGCTGCAGGCACCATTAGACACTTTTGTCCTTCCCTGTCTCACCCCAGCGCTGAGCAACCAACACTCAGTGTCGGTCTGAGCATCCGTCCTACTCTGGGACGTGTCTCTGTGGCAGGAACCTGCCCAGGCGGCTCTTGCAGTGAGGCCCCCTCCCTGGCAGCACCGAGCAGTGAGAGCTGAGTGAAGGGGGAGGCAGGACCAGGGGGAGAAGGCTCCATGACTGTGTCAGAGGGAGGCTCTGCCCTGGCCAGTGGGGAATCGTTGCCTCTCCGAGGGGCCCAGGCCTGGTGGGTCATTTCCCCAGGTTACTGAGTGGGGGGGTGGAGCCAGTTCTGTGTTGTCTCCTTCAACAACCAAAGCGAACCAATGGATCTTGTGCTGACCTGACTGTGCGCTGGGCTAGTGCTGTGTGTGCCACAGAGCTTCCTGCAGGGCTGCCCACATGGGAGAGGAGAGGGGCAGTTTGAGTCACCAGCTCTGCCCCTTCTGAAGGGCTTGTGAAAATGGCAGGTGCTGTCTTGGTAGTGAGGGAGAGGTGGGAAAGGGGCCTGAGTGAAGCTCTTGGGCCACAGCTGCTGTAACAATGAGGGAAGATGAATGACTAGGCAGTTGTCATGTGAAAACTGAGGCTGGTTTCCCTAACTGGGAATTGAACCCAGGGCTCAGCAGGGACCATCAGAGCACATGAAGTTCCCTTTTTCCTTACCTACACTAGCGTTTCACAGGCCATTTTCTGTCCCCTTCAGGACAGGGGTCAATTTTCCATTGCCCAGAGGGGACAAGAACAGAAACCAAACAGAACATCAGAACAGCCAGACTGGGCCATGCCAGTTGCCCAACTAGCCCTGGATCCTGTCTCACGACAGCAGCCAATTTCATTGCCCAGTGGGAATCCTCGGGACAGACAATTGTTAAGTGATCCCTCCTGTTGCCCATTCCTAGCTTCTAGAATACACCAGCTCGGGACACCTGCCCTGTCCAGCCTGGTTAAATGCCATTGATTGACCTTTCCAGCATTAAATTATCCAGCTCTTTTTTGGACTTTCTTGTAGATTTCACCTTCACAACATCCTCTGGCAAGGAGTTCCACTGGGTGCAAAAATGCTTCCTTTTAACTTGGTTACTTACCAGCTTCATTCTGTCACCAGGGATCTTGAGTAGGAGAAAAAAATTCTGATTGCTTTCTGCACCCCTGTCATCATTACACAAACCTCTGTCCCATCGCCCCTTAGTCGTCCCTTTCCCAAGCTGAGAAGAAGTTCCAGGAACTCATGGGAGCTGCTGTTCCAAAGAAGAGGCATTTCCTGTGGAAAAGATGGCCAAGCCCAATCCCCTACACAGAGCCCCAGAAAATACCAATGGACACTGGGCACTTGTAAAGCTCCCTCTCGGGCAGCGCTACTGAATGGATCCGGGTGGCCATCGGGCTGACTAACGCCATCAACAGACGAGTCCCAGTGAGACTTCTCAGCCCAAGTGCAGAGACCGTGGAGTCTCCCACTCCCAGCCCAGTGGCAGAGGGGCAGCGCCCTGAGGAGGTGGGTCCCGAGGCAGCGGAGACCTTTGAAGGGAACGGAGACGTAAGGTAAGAAGGAAGGAGAACAAGTCACCTCTTCTCAGGTGAGATGTGGTGGGAAACTACCAGATACAGTGCAAGCTGACCTCCAAGGGCTGGTTCCTGCTCTGGTGGCTCCTTGCAGGGCCTGGCATGAGAAGCGCCATATGTGGCCAGGAGAACAGGTGCAGAAGGAACATGGATGAAGGAGCAGGGTGGGGTGTCTGGCTAGGATAGAGGGAGCAGGAACAAGGGAGGGTGTCAAAGCAAGCTGGGGGTGCTGTGTGGGAAGAAAGTGAGGGGAATGGGGTGGCTGGGGTCTGGGCATGAGGCAGGACGTCATGTGGCTTTGTGTCCCCTTGCAGCAAAGGCAACAACCACACTGCCCCAAAGGTGCACAGCCACAGTAGTGGCACTTCCAGGGTGGGCCACATAGTCACTCCCTTCAGGGGCGGGGACCCTGTTAGTTTGTAGATTCTTGCGCAGGAAGCTGCCAGTGTAGACATAGCCAATGAGAATGGGATTTGAATCCACGCAAGCAGAGGACAACGGATTAGCAGTCCATCACCTTAACCACTCGGCCACCTCACCTGAGCCGTAGAAGCTTGTTTCAAACCACCTGAAGTCAGCACTTCAGGGAACCTTTGTGCCACTCTCTGGCTAGCCGGGGACAGCCAGGGCGGGAGGGTTTTGCCTTTCACAATGTTCCCTGGGCTGTTGTACAAAGCTCAGTGCCGATAACAAACCCAAACACCCCCTGGCTACATCTACTCTGCAGACTTCTTGCGCAAGAACTGTTTTGTGCAACAGTTCTTGTGCAAAAGGTCTTGTGCAACAGTGTGTCCACACTGCCGTGTGCTTTTGCACAAGAGAAGTGCTTTTCTGAAAGAGCGCCCCTGGCAGCGTGGACGCTCTCCTGCCAAGAAAGCTCTCATGGCCATTTTAGCTATAGGGCTTTCTTGAGCAAGAAACCCCTGTTGCCCGTCCACACTGCCTCCTTGTGGAGGAGTTCCAGCGCAAGAGGGCTTATTTTGTAATTTGGTGCTGGCTACACAGCACTTCTTTCGAAATAAATCGCAATTCCAAAACGTCCCTCACTCCTCATGCCATGAGGTTTACAGGAATGTCAGAATAGCGAGCCCATTATGGTTTGAAATAAGGGGCTTGTTCTTAAGATGCGTCTTTGCGATATGAGCATCACGGTCTAAACCTCCGCGCTAGCCGGCCCATGGGTGTCAGTCTCACAAGTGGCCCTTTCAGAAAGGTGCCTTGGGCAGCTGTAGGGATGTTGAGGGCTCTGGAACAAGGTGGATGGGGCAGTAAAAACAGCAATAGGCAGGGGAATTAGCTCAAGTGATAGAGTGCTTGCTTAGCATGCATGAGGCAGTGGGATTGATACCCATGTTCTCCATCTGCAGCTCAGTTCTCCTTTATTTTCATTGTTGGGGGCTCAGTGGCCCCCTTCTTCTTCCTACCTGCTCTCCCAAAAGAGACAGACCTGGCTCATCTGTCCTTTCCCCCAGCAATTATCATGCTGCAAAGCAGAGAGTGGTGAAACCCAGGTCATCAGGCTCTGTGATACAATGGCAAGTATGGTGGGCTTCTAAACTGCAGTGGCTCGTGTGAGCCCACCTAGATATTTAAAGGTTGGGGGTTCAAGTCCCACCTGAATCACTTTAGCTGCTTCCTCATTTCCAGGGCACAGCTTTTACAGACCAGGCAATCCTTAGGCTGACACTGGGGTGGGCTTGAGTCCAGACAGTTCCCAGCAGACCCCAGTGAGGGTGGAGGGAAGGGCTGGTTTCTGGGTTTTGGGCTGGGGGTTGCTGTGAAAGGCTGCAGGTGCCCTTAGACCATTTTGTCCCTCCCGGTCTCCTACTAGTGCTGTGCAACACTCAGGTTATGTCTACTCTACACTGTTCTTCTGAAAAAAGTTACACAAATTTCAAAACCCAATTTGTGTAACTTTTTCTTCTGCTTCTTTTGGAAGAGGCTTTTCCGACATTTGGCCTGTGTACACTAGGCCAAATGTCAGGAACAACCCCTTTTTAAGAACAGCCCTTCTTCCTCATAAAATGTAGTTCACAGGGATGCCGAAAAAGCACATCTGCTCTTCCAAAAAAAGCTTTCGGCAGAGCAGATGTGTCCTCTGGACTAAAGCGTTGTCTCTCTAGTGTAGACAGAGCCCTGATGTAGCATCTTATTTCAAGTTTAGGGTGCAGCATAGACAGAGGGTTGACATATGATATGCAATTTGAGCTCCGGAAGGTGCCATTTTGAGCTTATTTCAAAAATGCTTTGGTGTCTATGAAGCACCAAATATTAAACTAACCTGCTATTCTGAAATGTCCCTTCCTCCTCACGGAATGAGGTTTTCAGGGACGCTGGACTAGCGAGTCCATTGTATTTCAAAGTAAGGGGGCACTGTTAACACACAGGATGGCTAGTACACATGTCTACGTACCCCAAAATAGCGCTGGAGCATCAAGGTCGCCTTAGAGGCCCACAGCAGGGGGCAGGTTTGATGCAGAATTTTCAGCTTTCTGCTCTTGCAACGCTCTGTTGCTGTCTACAGCCACACATAGGCCTGACTTTGTATCACCAGGGCCTCTCACAGTCTGCCAGACAAGAGAGAGGGCTGCAGGGGGCACAACTTCCTCTCTGGGGAGCCTGCAGGAAAGGAAGATGGAGTGTGAGGGGTGTGCAGCACCCAGCCAAGCCACAACATTGAGATTTGAGCTCCAATTGCATGAGTCAGAGTCCAGAGCACTGCCCCTTACACAATGGGACCTACACCAGTCACTCTTGCCTCAGCTGGGTGAAACTGCAGCCCTGGCCCATGCCCACTGGGACCAGCTTTGCTTGTTTTCCTTCCACCTAGAGCCCCCTTCTCCTGGGTTGCAAGGAGCATTCCTGGGATGCCCTGAGATAGACACAGGACTCTGCCTCCCCACAGCCAGCCCCACCCCACCAGTCTTCGCAGAACAAGGTAGGGCTCTGTTCTGCCCCTTCAGTTTGGCTTCCCTCTTCTGCCCCATTGCTGCCTTGTGACCTCCTTGGGCATGTCACACAAGGGAGGCAGCAGGCAGGGCCAGCCCAATACACCAGCCTCCCAGGGCAGGGGAGGCCAAGCCACAAGCCTCCAGCAGCTGCCTGGCCTGATTCATCTCCCTTCCCCAGGCTGGCACCAAGGGGCATTCTCAGCTGATGTCACCCCCTCTATCATATGGGAGTTGGGCTCAGCACAGGCCAGCAAGCAGGAGCTGCACTTACCTGGGCACCAAGGAGAGCTGCAATAAGGGGAAACCCTGTGTTGCTACCTGGCTTTGAACCAGGGACCTTTTCCATGATAGGCAAATACAATAACCACTGCATCACAGAAACACACTTTGGTTGGTGTGGGACTTGAATGACTGTTCTGTTACTAGCTTTTTCTAACACCCTGCTCTGCAGGGGAGGGGAATGCACCTTGTGAACACTCCACCTCTTGTTCTCACGGAAGCGACTAACCCGAACTGCCAGCTCCTCATTTCCTCCCCAGCCCCTTGATATTTGTAACTCAAAGCTGGAGCTGCTGTGGAAGGAGGTGAAGCTACAGAAGCTGACAGGGGACAATCAGAGGCGGAGGGTTATTTTTTCTCCTCCCAGGGCTGATGTGGCTAGAACTGAGGAAAAGAAAGTCCTCTTCCCTTCTCCTCAGAAGATGGACATTGAAGTTTGTTCTCTCTTTGGCTCTACTAAAGCTGGACCAGACTTTCTCTTTCTAAAACCCTGATGAAAGCTGAGAGTGAATTGCTTGTAGAGTAAGAATATGAGTTAAAGAAGTATAGCACCCAGTATAGGGCTTGAACCAATGCCCCTGAGATTAAAACGCTCATGCACTATCAACTGAGCTAGACAGGCTATGCGTAGCAAGTTTTCTTATTCCCCATCACAGGGTGATCTGTCCAATGACAGGACACGGGGCCAGTTTCAGGATTTCTATTAGCACTGCAGCAAGGGGTGATGGAGGAAATTCAAACCCCTTTGCAAGCTTTGTTCTCATGGCACCAAGTGTGACAGGAAGGGTGTAAGCTGGGGAGCCTGCCCGCCCCCCGCAGAAGGGGCATTTGAGTGCACCCAGGGGCAGCAAGACTTCAGGCCCTCAGGCCAGTGCACCGGGGACAATGTGTGAGCCCTTCCATGAGCATTTTCTGCTCCCACCGGGGAAGGCAGCTGGGCAGGACTGTCCGGCAGCCCACGTCCCTTTCAGCCCCAGGTGCAGGAGGTAACAGAGAGGGGAGGAAAGTCCATGGCCAGAGCCTCCTCCCAGCAGGCTGGCCCTGCACAGAATCTGTGCATGTTGGAGCCTCTCCCAGCAGGGCTATGGCCTGTTCTCTGCAAAGTGCTCAGCTGTTTCATTTTTTTGCAGGAACGAGTGGGATCCATGCCCCCTGTTCCTCACTGACAGGAGTGTCCTCTTCCCTTCTTTTCACACAGGGTCTGTCCACACTGCTCTCCTCCTTCGAGGGAGGAATGCAAATCCAGACGAGCGAAATTGCAAATGAAGCGTGGATTTGAATGTCCGGGGCTTCATTTGCATAATTGCATTATGGCGCTATTTCAAAATAGCGTTATTTAGAAAAAAGAAACGCCATCTAGACATGGTTATCATATATATATAGTAGCTCAGTGTCTGAGAGTCTGTAATGCTGAAATGTTGGCTGTTCCCTCTGGGCGGCGCTGTTGCTGAAATGCTGGCTCTTCCCTCTGGGCGGTCTGTGCTGCATGGGAGTATGGGGCCCAAACGGCTTGCTCCACTTGCTCCCTCTGCTCCCCCACGGCAGCCTGGCTGAGCAGTGCAGAAGTCAGCTGAGCGCCACGGCAGGAAGGAAAGGGGGGGTAGGGCGGTGACGTGCAGTGTGACAGCGGCTCCAGGCCCCGCCACCTGGCCGTGGCACTCGGCTGACTTCTGCGCCACTCAGCCAGGCCACCGCATGGGAGCAAGTGGTGCAAGAGACCATTTGGGCTCTGCGCTCCCCATGCAGCACGGGGAGTGCGGCACCCAATCGACTGTTTGGGCTCCGCGGTCCCCTTATCGAGAGGCGGGAGTGGGAGGAGAAGAGAAAGAGAGAGGTAGGAGGCGGAGGAGAGCTGAGAGAGAGAGAGGAGGGGAGGCAGTAGGAGCAGGAGAGAGAGAGATGGAGCGAGAGACTGGAGGCTCAGGAGAGAAGACTGACGTGAAGGAGAGACCTGAAAACCTCATCTTATGACGGGCTAATTGGCTAGTTTGGAAAGAAAACCCTTCCTCCAAAATCAGCCTTACTCCTTATACAATGAGGTATAAGGGTTATTTCAAAAGAAGTCCTTGGTCTCCATGGGATGTGCTGGGCAGAAGAACAAGAACCACGTCCAGCTGGGGAGGAATGGAGGAATGGTCACAATCGATCTTCCGGAGTTGGATTTAGCAAACCCAACTAAGACTCACTAAATCAAACCCAGAGGACACCCCCACCAGCTTCCAGTACTTCCGCTCTTTGCTCCCTTTGGCTTCTCACTGTGGGGACATGGCCAAGCTCAGCTGAAGGAAGGCGACTCCAGATACCTAAGGAGAGATGGTGGGAAGAGCAGACACATTGGCCAGGCACCACTAGGGGCTGCCTCCCTCACCTCCTCCCTGCCTGACAGGTGCCTGGGCAGCTCTCTGGGACTTTTCTCCCAGCTGCTCCACCTGTTGCCATTGCCCATCCCAAGGGTGGGGGGAGGAGAGTCACTCTCCACTGCTGCAGAGGTTGCACTTGCAGGATCTCTGGGCACTGACACAGCCAGGGAATCACAAAGGTATATGGCACTGGCTCTCCTGTCCCAGCAATTGCAGTCAGAGCTCTGCCTTGCCAATGCCAGTCACAGCAGTCTCTGCCCCAGGCTTGTCCTTTCCTTCTTCCCAAAGGTCCTCTCTAATCAGCCTTTTCCTGAACCAGCAGTTCCATGAGTGGCCACTGGAGGTCTCTTCTGTGTCCCAGAAGGGGATAGGAAAACATGATCAAAGGCTATAGCAAGGCACTACTGGGATTGGAACCCAGGATCTTCTACTTACAACGGAGGCGCTTTAGCCAGCTAAGCCACAGTGCCCTTCTCGGTTGGAAACCCCACTACAGATACCCTTCTTGGCTATATGCCAAATATCGAGCTTTTCCAGGATACCTTTTGTATCTGTAAAAAACTCTGCTGCATCCATGGAATGGGTCAACTTTTTGAGATCAGTTTCCAAAAAAGTGGGCTTGTTTTTTTAGAAAGCCTGTATTCCTCATTTTATTAGGAATAAGGGTTCTTCCCAAAGAGAAGGTTTTCCCCACATTTGGGCCCGTGTAGATGGGCCAAATGTCAGAAAAGCCTCTTCTGAAAAAAGTGTCTCTAAAACTGTTCTAATTCATGGTCCCAGACAACACTTTTGAATTCCAAAGTGCAGCCCTTTTTTATTTTAGTCCAGCCTCGGAGGGGTCTCAAGGCCTGTGCAGCCCAAGAAACGCCATTACCAGCTCAGACCCATAATCTTTTTGTCAATTGCAGTGCAACCTAAGGATTACTTGCCAAGCACGCACTGCAATTCACCACTCTACCAGCTGAGCTATCAAAGGTGCCTGAGTGACGCTGGTTTGTCCGTGTTGGCCCATCTACAAGTGTCAGGGCAAGTCCTCCCCCAGGTGGATGGCATCGCAGGCGAGGGGCAGAAGAACCCAGGAGCACAGGGGTGCTTCCCATGCAGAAGGACCCCTGAGCTAGATCCATTCATGTCACAGCAAAAGTAAAATAGTTGGGTTCTTCTCATGTGTCTTTTTTTGTTTCAATGTCTCTAGGGGTGCAGGAGGGGCAGATCCAAAAGAACCAAACCAACTGGTCCAGCCTCTCACTTGTGCTGCTCGCTCTCCCAGACAGTTCCTACGCCCAAGGCAATAGCTCCACACCCAGTGGATGGGTTAGCACAGGCCAGGGGCAATAGGCAGAGCCTGGCAGCTGCCGGGACCGGACCTGAGGGCATCAGGGGAAGCAGCGAGAAACACAGCCTCAGCCCCCTGCATCTCTAGGCAGGCTGGTAGGTTTCATGGCCCCAGCTCATCTGAGCCAGCCAGATGAGAGACCAAGAGCCAGTGGGCATTAGACACCCAGCAGAAGGCACAAAAATCTCTTCTCACCAGCCTGAGGAGAAGAAACCTAAAGCGGGAGGGCTTTGCAACAACCAGCCCAGGAAGGTCCCACTGACAGTTGAACACAGGTTGCAAGGTTAAGAGCTGTGAGTGCTGCTCCTTGCACCACGGGACAAACAGCTGATGTTTTTGGTGGGCACCTGGGACTCTCAGCTCTCCGGCTGCCTCTGCTCTCCTGGCTCCCTCCAGCTGCCCCATCCCAGCTGCTTCTTTATTTTTTGTTTTTATTTAAATACCAGCTCTAGTAGAAGCCGTGTGACACTCTCCCCTCCCCCATCACGGCATGAACAGGTCACCGCCACCAACCAGACTCTGAAATGGCCCCCTGTGTTTCCCCTGGCCCCGTGGGGCTGAGAGGAAAGAGGCCAAGGCCAGGCTGCAGCCAGGGGAAGCAGGAGGCAGGAAGAACCCCAGGCTACACAGCTCCTCTTTGCGCAAAAGCCTCTTGCGCAAAAATGGACCCCAATTAATTATGCAAATGAGCATGGCAATATGCTAAGCTGACCTTCATTTGCATGAGCTTTTGTGGAAGAGAGGTGCACTATGGAGATAGCCTAAGTGGTAGATAGCCACGAAGTAACATAGACTCAGGAAAAATCCCTGGGCTGCAATCCTTAGTTACACAAAATAAGAATAATTCACCAGCTCAGACGTGATTTCTAAACCCCTAAACAAGGAAAATAATAAAAGCTTATGGACTAGGTAGACTTTTCCCTACCCACACATTGCAAGAACTCCAACTCTGTGCAAATCAAGACTGTGTGGCCTAATGGATAAGGCGTCTGACTTCGGATCAGACGATTGAGGGTTCAAGTCCCTTCACAATTGTGTTTACCTTTCCTTGCCTGTGCTTATGGATCCTGATGTCTCTCCCCTGGAAAGGTCCTCTGTGGCTTTTCTATAACCCTATTGGAAGGCCTATAGTTCTTCAGTAGGCCTAAACTAAGGGGGATATCGCAGGGGGGCGGTACTGGCTGGTGAAAGCAGGGCTGGTGGGGGAAGCAGGGCTTGCTGTGGGAGATCAGGAGAGAATAGGCAGGCTGGCCTGGCTGGGGGGGAAGGGGGCAGAGAATAGGGGAGTGGGACTGATCAGAGCACAGAAATCCTGAATAAAAGTGTGCCTTTTAAATATCCCCACTGCTGACAGTGACAGTGAGGTTTAAAGGCACTACAATGTGTCAGAATGGCGAGAGCCTGGTGCATTCACCATCCGGAATGAGAATACGCATAAAAAAATTCCAAAGATGGTTCTGGCTTTCGGAAAATAAATGAGCCCCTTTTCAGTACACGATGTGGTGGTGCAGGGTTTGACTGGATTACTCTGGTTCTGCTTGCAGAAGCAGGGCTGGCTGGGGGGAGGGGGTAGTAGTGGGGATGGCCAGGAAAGATGGGGGGGGAGAACTGACTGGAGGAAGCAGGGCTGGCCAGGGGAGATCAGGAGGAGAAGTGGGGGAGAACTGCCAGGCTGACAGAGGGTGGGGGTGAGCGGAGATGTCCAGGGGGGAAGCAGGGGGAATAGAGTCGGCCGGCGGGGTGTGGGACTGATCCGGGCGCATTCAGATCCTGGGGCGCTGCCCGTCCCGTGCATGGTCCTGGCGAAGCACGAAGGAGTTTGGCCTCATAGATTCCATTTTGCACCGCCCCCCCCCGAGTAATATTGTTTGTCTGTGTGATAGTCTGGTTTGGATCTGTTTCTGTCTGCTGTACAATTGATTTTGCTAGGTGTAAATCAGCTAAGGCGGTGGGGTCTGATTGGTTAGGTCATTCTGTGACAGTATGTTTTGATTGGTGAGTGAAATTATACTAAAATAATTGGTTAAGGTAGAACTAAGCAGTATTAGGTTTCTCTGTATAAACTGGGGTCCAATAAGGAGACCAGCAAGAAGGAAAAGGGCAGAAGAGAAGAGGAAGGAAAAGGGAAAGGAAGACCAAGAAGGAGGGGAGAAGACCTTGAAGCAGAACTCACCTCCAAAGCAGCCTAAGACCAGAACAGCCAGGACTCCTCTGCACAACTGTTGAAATGGTTTGCTGTGTGAATTCTATGGCAGGTGACATTAGGCCTGTGCACTGGGATTATTTACTAGTTTCCCTGGGATGCCACTGCCTGCAGCTGGGGTGGCCAAGTGGTTAAGGTGTTGGATTTGAAACCTAATAAGGTTTTCCTGTGCAGGTTCAAATCCTGCTCACAGCAGGGCCTGTGTTTTGGCCACACCCCTTTCTAGGGCAACAAGGGCCTCTGTGAGTTACCAGCACTGAGGCTGTTAGTGTCCGCATATAACTAATTGCACCATTAGGCCCTGTCTTCACTCAGCTGGAGATTTCTGATGCAATCCCTCTCCGGGGCTATGTCTACACTGAAGGCTTTTTGCGCAAAAACTTACAGAGCATCTACACTGCACGCATGTTCTTGTGCAAGTAAATTTACAGTACAGCGTCGGAAAACAGGGTCTGTTCCATAAGAGTCATTCCTCTCCCCAGGAGGAATAAACCCTCTTGTGCAAGAGCTCTTGCACAAGAGGGCAGTGCAGACAGGCAACATGAATTTCGTGCTCAAGAAGCCCCTATGGTTAAAATGGCCATCAGAGCTCTCTTGTGCAAGGGAGTGTGCACACTGCCATAGATGCTCTTGCGCAAAAAGCACATCTCTTGCACAAAAGCACATGGCAGTGTGGACGCGCTCTTGTGCAAGACCTTTTGCACAAGAACTCTTCTGCAAAAGAGTTGTTGCACAAGAAGCTGCCAGGGGATGCTCTACCTTGACTTAGAGTCACCAAAAGCTTACCTCTACAGATACTGGGGGAATTAGCTCAAGTAATAGAGTGCTTGTTTAGCATGCTACAACTAGTGGGATTGGTACTCATGTTTTCCAGTAACCTGTAGGTTACTTTTTTTTTTTTTGCAGGCAGAGGGCCGAGTGCCTGCAGTGGCCCCTCCCTCTTCCTACTCACTCACCTCAAAAGCCAGCCACGGACTAGTTCGAAATCTGTAAACCCCATTGCATGAGGGATAACGCCTCTTCCGAAATAGCTATTTTGCAATAGCCGGAGTGTGGATGCTCCAATGCAGCTATTTCGAAATAGCACCTGCCCAGGGCCATTCAATGTAATTACTGCCCAGTGCCTCCTGGGGCTCTAAGTCGAGGCTTCTCTGTAGTGTGGATGTGCTACTTTGAAACAAGCTATTAAAAAACAAGCGCACTGTGTAGACAAACCCTGAGAGCTGAGTGAAGCTGTTAGTGTCCCTGCACCTGGCACAATCCCATTGGCTGGTTTCTGGCCATATGAAACACCATCCCCCCTCCACTCAGGCTCCTATTCACCCACCCACATGGCCCCTGCAGCCTGTGTGGGGGCAGGGCAGGCAGGCTGCCTGAGAAATGTGCTGGGCTGCTGGCCAGGAGTGAACCAGGTAAGTCGCCCAGCCAGAGCCTGCCTCTGGCACCCCAGCTCCTCCCTTCCCTCAACCCACTGGTACCCCACGTAAACCAAACCCTCTGCCCCCCTGAACCCACACCCCTCCCAGATCCTGCACCCCGATCCTCTGCCTCAGGTCACAATCCAACCCCCTGCAACCGTTCCTGCACCCCAGTCCTCTGCTCCAAGCTCCTGTCTGCACCAACCTGCATCCCAGACCCCCACCTCCTCCGTTAATAGCATGGAAAAGTGCAGCCCTGGGAGTGGTTCCCCATCAGAAGTCATTGCCCACCCCTGCTCTAAGCTGTGCAGCAGCCCAGCCCCACAGCTGCTTAATGAGCCCTGCCCAGCCAGGGGCTCAGGACTCTGCCCACGGAGCTGCCATGTCTTCTCCAGAGCCCTTAGGCTGGCACCGGGGAGGCCTGAGTCCAGACAGTGCCCAGTGGAGCCCAACGAGGGCGGAGGGAAGGGATGGTACTTGGGGGTGGGGCCGGGGGCTGTTCTGAAAGGCTGCAGGCTCCCTTCGACCCTTTTGTCGTTCCCTGTCTCACCCCAGCGCTGAGCAACACTCAGTGTCGGTCTGAGCATCCGTCCTGCTCTGGGACGTGTCCCTGTGGCCAGAACCTGCCCAGGCGGCTCTCACAGTGAAGCCCCTCCCTGGCAGCACCGAGCAGTGAGAGCTGAGTGAAGCGGGGAGGCAGGACCAGGGGGAGAAGGCTCCATCTCTGTGTAAGAGGGAGTCTCTGGCCTGGCCAGTGGGGAATTGTTGCCTCTCCAAAGTGCCCAGGCCTGGTGGATCATTTCCCCAGGTTACTGAGTGGGGGGTGGAGTCAGTTCTGCGTTGTCTCCTTCAACAACCAAAGTGAACCAATGGATTTTGTGCTGACCTGACTGTGCGCTGGGCTAGCACTGTGCATGCCACAGAGCTTCCTGCAGGGCTGCCCACATGGGAGAGGGGAGGGGCAGTTTGAGTCACCCAGCTATGCCCCTTCTGAAGGGCTTGTGAAAAATCACAGGTGCTGTCTTGGCAGTGAGGGAGAGGTGGGAAAGGGGCCCAAAGTTAACCCCTTGGGTCATAGCTGCTCAAACCATGAGGTAAGATGAATGAGTAGGCAGTGGTGATGTGAAAGTTGAGATAGGCTTCCCTGACTGGGAATTGAATCCAGGCCTCAGCAGTGAAAGTGTTGAAGCCTAGCCACTAGCCTATCAGGGACACATAAATGAATTTTTTTCCCTTTACCTACACTAGGCTTTCACAGGCCCCTTTCTGTCCCCTTCAGGACAGGGGTCCATTTTCCATTGCCCAGAGGGGACAAGAACAGAAACCAAACAGAACATCAGAACAGCCAGACTGGGCCATGCCAGTTGTCCAGCTAGCCCAGGATCCTGTCTCATGACAGCAGCCGATTTCATTGCCCCGTGGGAATCCTCAGGACAGACAATTGTTAAGTGATCCCTCCCGTCGCCCATTCCTAGCTTCTAGAGTACACCAGCTAGGGACACCTGCCCTGTCCATCCTGGTTAAATGCCATTGATTGACCTTTCCTGCATTAAATTATCCAGTTCTGTTTTGGACCTTCTTGTAGATTTCACCTTCACAACATCCTCTGGCAAGGAGTTCCACTGGGCACAAAAATGATTCCTTTTGGTTTATTTGTAATTTGGTTACTTACCAGTTTCATTCTCTCACCCGGGATCTTGAGTAGGAGAAAAAAAAATCTTATTTGCTTTCTGCACCCCTGTCATCATTACATAAAACTCTGTCCCATCGCCCCTTAGTCGTCCCTTTCTCAAGCTTAGAAGAAGAAGTTCCATGAACTCATGGGAGCTGCTGTTCCAAAGAAGAAGCATTTCCCATGGAAAAGATGGCCAAGCCCAATCCCCTACACAGAGCCCCAGAAAACACCAATGAACACTGGGCACTTGTAAAGCTCCCTCTCGGGCAGCGCTACCGAATGGATCCAACTGGCCATCGGGCTGACTAACGCCATTAACAGACGAGTCCCAGTGAGACTTCTCAGCCCAGGTGCAGAGACTGTGGAGTCTCCCCCTCCCAGCCCAGTGGCAGAGGGGCAGCGCCCTGAGGAGGCGGGTCCCCAGGCAGCGGAGACCTTTGAAGGGAACGGAGACGTAAGGTAAGAAGGAAGGAGAACAAGTCACCTCTTCTCAGGTGAGATGTGGTGGGAAGCTACCAGATGCGGTGCAAGCTGAGCTCCAAGGGCTGGTTCCTGCCCTGGTGGCTCCTTGCAGGGCCTGGCTTGAGAAGTGCCAAGGAGTGTCGTGTGTGGCCAGGAGAAAGGGTGCAGAAGGAACGTGGATGAAGGAGCAGGGTGGGGGAGCAGGAAGAAGGGAGGGTGTCAAAGGGGAACTGCGATAAGAGAAGACACTGTGTTTCTGTCTGGCTTTAAATCAAGGACCTTTTGGTTGTTAGGCAAATGTGCTAATCACCATACCACAGAAACACACTTAATAGTGTTTTTTGCTGCTGCACTTAAACTTGGGCAAATATTCAGTTGCTAGTCCTTTGGCCAACAGAGATTGCTGCAGGGCAAAGGAATTCTCTGTTGTCAGTTTTGTTTCCTCAGGAAGGGACCAAACTGAAGGAGGCCGGGCCCCGGCCTGGGGACTCCGACCTAAACCCTGAGAAGCTGCTGTGACTGGCACTGGCAAGGCAGGGCTCTGACTGCAATTGCTGGGACAGGAGAGCCAGCGCCAAGTGCCCTTGTGATCCCCTGGGGGTGTCAGCACCCAGAGATCCTGCCAGTGCAACCTCTGCAGCTCCTGCAACCATGGAGAGTGACTGTCATCCCCCCTCCCTTGGGATGGGCAATGGCAACAGGTGGAGGAGCTGGGAGAAAAGTCCCAGAGAGCGGACCCATGACTAAGCTGGCCAAGCACTTGCCAGGTATGGGGGAGGTGAGGGAGGCAGCCCCCAGTGGTGCCTGGCCAATGTGTCTGCTCTTCCCACCATCCCTCCCTACGTAGCTGGAGTTGGCCATGTCCCCACAGCGGGCAGCCAAAGGGGGCAAAGAGCAGAAGTACTGGAAACTGGTGGGGGTGGCCTCTGGGTTTGATTGAGTGAGTCTTAGTTAGATTTGCTAAATCGAACTCCGTAAGATCAATTGTGGCCATTCATCCCCAGCTGGACGTGGTTCTTGTTCTTCTGCAGGAGACAGCCAAAGGAGAGTAAGGACGTGCCAATGGGCATCCAGATCAGATCACACCCTTGTTGAATGGATGGAAACAGAAACCAGACACACACACAGAGCAGGTTTGAATTGGTTCCAGCTGAGGGACGGGTTTCTCTGGTTTACATGCATTGACGCAGGAAAATGTTAGGGGTTTGTGGTCATTTTAAGAATCCCTGTTCAATATTAATCCAAAGTGTGACACACCTGGAGATGTAAAAGTTTTATTTAAATGGATGAGCTTTTTAAGGGGGCACTTGTTACACCCCCATAGCAACCATGTGTTTGCAGCCAGTGTTTGGAACTGAGCAGGAAATGAGGCTTTTGTGTAACACACATCTCAAGTGGGAGGAACCCTCACTGACCCCCAGAGTGTGACTGGGCCTAACAAGGAATTTGCCCTGAAAGCAGCAGAGCTGGGGCAGGATAGAGAGTCCTGAGAGATGAAGCAGCTGGAGGGAAGCCAGAAGAGCTGAGAGTCAGAGGTGCCCACCCAACCATCATACCACAGGTCCCATGGTGTAAGAGATAGTGCTCCAAACTTTAAATCCTCCACAGTGAGTTCAAATTTCAGTGGAACTTGCTGGGGTTCAGCTGGTTGTTACAAAGTCCTGGTGCTTTGGCTTCTATGCCCTGGGGTTTAACAAATACACTTTTGTTCCTCTTGCTGGGTGTCTGAGGCCCACTGGAGCTCTGTCTCCAGACTGAGCAGGGGGGTGGGAAGGGCCTGATGCCATCACAGCTGCAGGGCAGGTCACCCACCTGGCCCCTAAGCTCAGCCTGTACTGGAGGCAGCCAGACAGTGTGATCAGGTCAGAGGGGGGAATTTGGGGAAGGATCCTGAGTCCTGGCTCCCAGCCACGCACCTTGGCACAAAGACCAATGGCCCCTGTACAAAGTGGATTGTGGGAATAAGAGTTGGGGTAGGAGGAAAGGGTCCAGCACTTCAGCACCAGGGCGTAGGCAGGAGAAGATGGGAGGGAATCCTGCTTCCTCAGCCATGGCTTGGCCCAGGAGGGCTGGTATCTTGCAGCTTTTCACCCCAGCTTTGTGGGAGACCAAGTAGGAAGGGGCCTCTGGAGGTGCATAGCCCCCTGGCCTGCTGTGTCTGTGGAAAGGGGGGAGAGGACACACACTTGTCACTGCAGAACAGGGCACATGGATCCCAGTCGTTCCTGCAGAAAATGAAACGGGCTGAGCATTTTGCCGAGAACAGGCCAGAGCCCTTCTCCTGTCCCTGGAGAGATGGAAATGGGGCTGTTCCTTGTGGGGAAAGAAGCGGGTGTGTTGGGAGTGAGCTTCGAGCTGGAACCTCTCCACAGACCAGAACCCCACATTAGGGGCAAGAAAGAGCCTTGAATCAGGCAGTGGAGAACACTTGGCTCCTGTTAGGCTGTGATGGGATATTAGGAACTCTTTTACAGGCAGCCTGGCTAGCTCAGTTGGTAAAGCGTGAGACTCTTAATCTCAGGGTCCTGGGTTCAAGCCCCATGCTGGGCAGTAGACTTCCTTAACTCAAATTCTCAGTCTACAAGCAATTCACTCTCAGCTTTCACCAGGGTTTTAAAAAGAGAAAGTCTAGTCCTGGGGTCCAGCTTCAGTAAAATCAAAGAGAAAACAAACTGCAATTTCCACCTTCTGAGGAGAAGGCAAGAGGATTTTCTTCTCAGTTCTACCCACATCAGCCCAGCAAGGAGAAAAAACAACCCTTCACCTGCTGATTGTCCCCTGTCAGCTTCTGTAGCTTTGCCTCCTTCCACAGCAGCTCCAGCTTTGAGCTCCAAATCTCAAGGGGCTGGTGAGGAAATGAGGAGCTGGCAGCTCGGGTTAGTTGCTTCCATGAGAACAAGAGGTGGAGTGTTCACAAGGTGCATTCCCCTCCCCTGCAGAGCAGGGTTTTAGAAAGAGCTAGTAACAGAATAGTCATCCAAGTTTCACACACACACACACACACACACACCCCACCTACCCCCTGAGAGGGTGTTTTTGTGGTGTAGTGGTTATCATGTTTGCCTAACATGCAAAAGGTCCCTGGTTCAAAGCCAGGCAGAAACACAGGGTCTTCTCTTATTGCAGCTCCCCTGGGTGCCCCGGGTAAGTGCAGTTCCTGCTACCCGGACTGTGCCTGGGATAAGCCCAACTCCCATGCGACAGAGGGGGGTGACATCAGCTGAGAATGCCCCTTGGTGCCAACCTGGGGAAGCCAGATGGGTCAGGCCAGGCACCTGATGGACACTTGTGTCTTAGCTTCCTCCGACCTCGGAAGCTGGCATATGGGGCCGGCTCCTCCTGCTGCTTCCCTTGTGTGACTTGCACAAGGAGGAAGTGAGGCAGGAATGGGGCAGATGAGGGAAGCCAAGCTGAGGCAGGACAAAAGCTCAACATCTCAGTGGGACTCAGTGGGGTGAGGAGAGCCACCCCTCCTTGTTCTGCCAAATCCTGTGGGGTGGGGTGGGGTGGGGCTGGCTGTGGGGAGGCAGAGTCCTGTGCCTGTCTCAGGGCATCCCAGGGAGGCTCCTTGCAGCCCAGGAGAAGACGGGGGCTCTGGGTGGAAGGAAAACAAGCAAAATAGGTCCCAGTGGGCCTAGGCCAGGGCTCCAGTTTGGCCCAGCTGAGTGTAGGTCCCATGGTGTAAGAGGCACCGCTCAGGACTCTGAGTTCAAATCTCAGTGGGACCTGCTGCAGCTGGGCTGGTTGTTACAAGCCCCTCAAAGTCTGTCTTATTTAACTTCCTTTCCTGCAGGCTCCCCTGGAGAGGGATTTGTGCCCCCTGCTGTGAGTCTGAAAACATCTGCCCCCTGGCAGCTCTGTCTCTTGTCTGGCAGTCTGTGAGGGGCTGGGGCTCTGGAGATGCAGGGTCAGGCCTACGTGTGGCTGTAGACAGCAACAGAGAGTCCCAGGAGCAGAAGGCTGAAAATTCAGCATGAAACCTGCCCCCTGCTGTGGTCCTGTAAGGCGACTTTGACCCTGCAGCGCTATTTCAGGGTACGGAGACACCTGTAATATCTATCCTGCATGTTAGCAAATTATTTTCAAATGCAATGGGCTCTCTAGTCCAATGTCCCTGTAAACCTCATTCCATGAGGAGGAAGGGACATTTCAGAGCAGCAGGTTATTTCGAAATTTGGTGCTGTGTAAACACCAAAGCGTTTTTCGAAATAAGGTCAAAATGACAACTTCTGTAGCTCAAATTGCATATCATATGTCAATTCTCTGCCTACGCTGCACCCTGAACTTGAAATAAGATGTTACATCAGGGCTCTGTCTACACTACAGAGACAACGCTTTAGTCCAGAGAAGACATCTGTTCTTCCGAATTTTTTTCGGAAGAGCAGACATGCCTTTTTGGTGTCTCTCTGAACCTCATTTTATGAAGAAGAAGGGATGTTCCAAAGAAAGGGTTTTTTTCTCCACATTTGGCCCAGTGTAAACAGGCCAAATGTTGGCAAAGCTTCTTCCAAAAAAAGAAGCAGAAAAAGCTATGCAAATTGGGGTTCACAATTTGCCTAGCTTTTTCAGAAGAACAGTGTAGTGTAGACATAGCTTGAGTGTTGCACAGCACTGGTAGGAGACATGGAGGGACAAAAGGGTCTGTGGGTACCTGCAGCCTCTCAGAACAGCCCTTGCCTCCACCCTCGCTGGGGTCTGCTGGGAACTGTCTGGACTAAAGCCCATCCTGGTGTCAGCCTAAGGATTGCCTGTTCTGTAAAAGCTGCCCTGGAAATGAGGAAGCAGCTAAAGTGACTCTAGTGGGATTTGAACCCACAACTTTTGAATAACTGATCTGGCTCATACTAAGCACCATAGCTTAAAAGCCCAACATGCTTTCCATTGGGCTATAGAGCCTCATAAATTGCTGATTTTGCTGTCTCTGGTACCTGCTTTGCAGCATGGCAATTGCTGGGGGGAAAGAAAGGGGAGCCAGGTCTGTCTTTTTTGGGAGAGCAAGTAGGAAGAGGGAGGGGCCACTGAGCCCCCTGACAGTGAAAACAATTGGGCTATGTCTACACTGGCGGATTCTTGCACCAGAAATATGCAAATGAGGCGAAGCGTAGCGGCATTGCACAAGAGGGATTTTCTTGCACAAGAAGGGGCTGTGTAGATGTTCCTTCTGGTGCAAGAGCCTCTTCCACAACAATGGTGGCTCATTAGATATGCAAATGAGGCTCACCCACTCCGTTGCCCACTTGCCACTGCTCCTACCGGCCGCCCGCCAGCCACTCCCTCCAGCCACCCCATCCGTGCTGCTGTGGGTGCCAGTGTCTCACCACACTGTGAAATCAGACGAGAGACGGACACTGTCAGTAAACGCTCATATCGGAAATGCTCCTCTGGATGCTGGGCCCACCAGAGCCGTGTGCCGCTGCCATCTACCTGCTCTGTGGACATCTTCCCATTGCAGAGAGCGCGCCGAGCCAGACTGTGACTAGACAGCCCGTCTCTGGGCACCCAGGCTTGCACTGCAGGCTTCTTGCTCAAGAATGCCCGTTCTTGCGCAAAAACTTGAGGAGCATCTACACTGCACGCGCGTTCTTGCGCAAGTAAATTTACGGCAAAACGTAGGAAAAGAGGGCTCCTTGCGCAAGAGTTATTCCTCTCCCCATGAGGAATAAACCCTCTTGTGCAAGAGCTCTTGCACAAGAAGGTAGTATGAATGGGCAACAGGGTTTTTTTGTGCAAGAAACCCCGATGGCTAAAATGGCCATCAGAGATTTCTTGCACAAGAGAGCGTGCACACTGCCACGGACATTCTTGTGTAAAAGCACATGGCAGTGTGGACATGTTCTTGCACAAGATGTTTTGCACAAGAACTCTTGCACAAAACAGTTCTTGTGTAAGAAGCCTGCGGGGTAGATGTAGCCAGGGGGTGTTTGGGTTTCTTACCAGCACTGAGCTTTGTACAACAGCCCAGGGAACATTGTGAAAAGACAAAACCTTCCAGCCCTGGGTGTCCCTGGCCAGGCAGCGAGTGGCACAAAGGTTCCTGGCAGTGCTCGCTTTGGATAGTTTGAAACAAGACCCCCCCCCCCCAGCTCAGATGAGGTGGCTAAGTGGTTAAGGTGATGGATTACTACTCCATTGTGCTCTGTATGCATGGGTTCAAATCCCCTCCTCAGTGGATGTTTGCAACCCTTCCTCTTGCTTCTCCCAGATCTCTTTTCAGTTCAGTGCCAGCCCCTCCTGTAACCCTGCCTGCCCCAGCCCCCTCCCACTGCAGCCTGGGGAAAGGGGAAATCTCCACAGAGACACTCCCAAATGGGACCCTCAATCTCTTCTGCCCTCAAGGGGGAACCTCACAAAGGAGATTCCAGGCAGCCAGGCCATGGGGGGGTCTCTGAGATGCCCCAGCCCTGCAGGCTGTCCCACCTGGAGGTTGCCATTGACCCTCTGTGAGGTCACTGCCTCCCAGCCAATGAGCTGAGCATGGGTGGCGAGTTATATGGGCTCATGGTGCCCAGGCTCCAGGAATAGTCAGAGCCAGGGGCCCTGCTCCACCAATATTTGGAGCTGGGTCTCTCCCCTGGCTGTCAGGACTGAGGCTACAGGACAGCCTGTTCTTTCTGTTTGCTCTTCCTTCTTTGAATGAAGGAATCAATTAAGGGCAATAGCCCAGAAGGAAAAGGCAATTAAGTAACAAATGTGTGAAGAGACAATGCAGGGGTGGGGAGGGGGGGAAGAGAGAGAGAGGAGATCCATCCCCTTGAAGAGAAATTGAAGGGGGAAGTTGGGCTGCCAGTAAAGTGCCTTTTTTTTTTTTGGAAGCAAGCATCAGAAAAAAAGTAGTCTTTGTGTTTTAAAGTAGGTCTAATTCAAACAAAGATTATTGTACAAAGCCAACTTTGAACTTTTTATTAGTGAACTTAAAATCACAGTAACTGAAGCCCTGGCTAACACCTTCACACTCAGAAATGTCCATATTAAAGCCAATTATCAAACTGACACTAGGTGTAACCATTTGAGAGTGATTGCTTTATTACAAAATAGTCAGGGAGAAAGTTATAAGACTATTAAAAAGGTTGAAAAATTTATTATTCATCACTAGAACAAAACCAAGCCAGTACGTTATGATAAGATTGACCAATCCATGACATTACAAAATCACCTGACAATATTTTACAAAATCCTTGCTTTGAATATAGAAATTATTATGGAACATCCATGCAGACACAATGGTATGGTGACATTATTTTCATGATCAATTAGACATCACTGTAAGCAGAAGAAAGTTGCTTTATTTCATGTAAAAGAACTTTGGGAGATCTAGTAAACAAAAGAGATTCTGTGAAAGAGTAAGGGACAAAAAGAGAGAGAAAGATCATGGACAATATTTCTTTCCTGGATTCACTTAATATGTTAAAGATTTCTCTCTTAAAAACCCAAGTAAGATGCAGGCAATGACTGAAAATGCTGTCTTTTGGTTTGTGTGCGAATTGTGAAGGAATTCGCTTCTAGAAGTTTTGATAAAAAAACTTTACAGACTTATCATTTTCACTTAGCCGATACTTAAAACGTTTCTTTTGATGGGAAGGGGGGTTGAAGGTTTAGAATACAGTGCATGCTATGATAATGAGGCGTCATTAAAACATTAATTCTGTAAATTGTGATCTTCAAATTATGCAAAAGTAAAAAACAGACCACAGGTTGAACCTTTCTAATCTGGGACTGACTGGTCTGGCAACATCTATGGTTTGGAATCCTTGGGGACCTTGTGGTTGGAGCAATGTGTGTGTGTGGGGCGGAGGCGGGGGGGAGGGGGGAAACTATGGCTGCAGAATCATAGATGTTGCCAGACCACAGCAGGGGACCACAGTAGCGGAGCCAGGTTGACAGCAGGGGGCCAGCGGCCGAGGACCCAGCTGGGGTTGGGAGAGGAGCTGGGCTAAATGCCCTTGGGTCTTCATTGACCTCCCTTAGCAAACTCCCTGGTTTGGGACCAACCAAGTCCAGGGGTGCCGGACCAGGGAGGTCCAACCTGTACCTGCAGGTTAGGAGAAATGTTTTCAGTAATGTTTGAGATATTAATTACTAATTAAACAACCCTGTCTTCTTAAACTCTGTGCAAATATCAATTCTAATTTATAAAAATAAACCTTAAATATAAACACAAGGCCAAATCTTGCTTATTTAAATGAATGTATACATAGAGTAAATCTGCTGATGACTCCAAATTATTTTGATTTACACCCATTAATTGAGCACAATTGATTAGATTTCCAGGGGGTGGGAATCAGCTAATTGTTATTGTTAAAACAGAGTCGACTCA
This sequence comes from Pelochelys cantorii, assembly GCA_032595735.1. Taxonomy (NCBI): domain Eukaryota; kingdom Metazoa; phylum Chordata; order Testudines; family Trionychidae; genus Pelochelys; species Pelochelys cantorii. Next base: position 3,974,619 of record CM064345.1, on the reverse strand, counting down.
AGCCTCATGATTACTGAAAATGTTTCATCTCATTTTTTCTTCCAGACCCAGGAAACCATGTAATAGAGTACACATGCAAATAAGTTTATCTTAACTGACTGCATTCAGTTCCTCATGAGCCAAAATTATGGATCTTTTAAGCTTGATTAGAATGGCAGTCTCAAAAGAGGAATTTTTCATGGTTACAATGGGCAAATATACACAGTATAACAGAACGTATTACATATCCAAAAACACCCATCCTAACATACCTGCAGAATGTATGTAACAATACCTGAAACATGAGAACATCTGGAGTTACTATAGTCTGTCACGGTTTTATCTCCCGGATAAAAACACAAGATAGTCACCCAAATAAAACAGAAGCCTACACCGTGCAACAAGCATGCTAACCACTTAACTAAAAAGTGATAACTATGAGGTTGCAGTTTAGCAATAAAAAGATGGTTAGAATTAATCAACGCTGTTGCCACAATGTATGTTTGTTAACTGGAATTTTTAACCCTATTTCTAGGCAACTGAGCTTTAAAAGGCCCTACATATTGGTTTCACATGCTCCAGGGTGATGACTTCAGATGCTGTAGATAATACAATTCATCCAACAGCAGAAAGATGGGAGGTCAAAATATTTACGAGAAGCGAAAAAATGAACAAAGACTTTTTAATAAATATTTCAATCTTATTCCAACATGCACTTTGATAACAATCTACAAGCCATAGCAAAACTCTTATGTAAGAAAAAACGTGCCAAATTAGCTAACTTATACTCAGGGAGCATTTTGTTGGTTTTTTTATAAAAAAGGTATAGATAAGAATCTCTGCACTCAGACCCCACTCAATCTTTGTCATTTATTGCAATAAATAAAAACTTAGTAAAACCAATTTTCTCCAACGACTGAGTTATACATTTTATACAAAATATTGTTCCAAAATCTGTTATATATGGAAAGAACACCTCCCAGAAGGGTGGGGGCCTGAAGGGGCTATAGTTGTTTTAATTTTAGAAAGTATTTGCTTTTGAGGGTTATTGGTCAAAGAGTGCTTGGTTGTTGTTTCCATATTCAAAGGAGTATCAATAACGTTGATATTTTTAGTTAAATAATTTTTTCTTACGATAGTGATATTGTTCAATAAAGGGAAACTGTTAAACGCTTATGGTTTCCAGTCCGTTTTTACATTATTTAATAAAATATATATCAGCTTACAGGGCGGGCGGGAGAGGTGTGTGGGGGGGAGGACTAGACCCATTCTGGGCACCACCAAAAATTATACAAACCTGCCGCCCCTGGAGCTGAGGTGCTGCACAAGGCCCTTGTGATGTCACTGCTGCCTTGCAGGCTCATGTCCTGCCCCTGGCCAGCCCCTTGGCATGTGTGAGCTGCTCCCCCTCTGCCCCCGTCACTCAGGGCCGGTTCTGGGGCTCACGCAGGGAACATCAGAGGCTGCTCAGGGTGCCACATGCCCCCAAGGTCACCTTTTAAATGTCAGGGCAAGCCAGGATCTATCCCGTCCCTTCCCCAAGACCCCACCCCTTTGCTGAGCCCCTGCCCTCCCCGAGTCACTTTAGCTGATTTCCAGGGCAGCTTTTACAGAACAGGCTGGACCTGCCCCTGTTGCATGATGGGAGTGACAGGGAGCTTGTGATCCCTGGACCTCTGTGTGAGACTCCCCTGGGGGGGGGGGTCACAGCTCACAGGAGAGAGCCCCTGGGCACCACACACTGGCCACCGAGTCCTGCTCCATGGTCATCTGAGTGCTCTGGGTGCGAGAGACGTGCCTGAGACTCCTGGTGGGTGTGTGGGCCCTGCCCTGCCCTTCCTGGTGGGGGAGGGGACAAACACAGGGCCCGTTGACAGGGGCTCTGACAGTCCAGCAGCGGGGCCATCCAGCCCTTCAGCCGGATTCAGACCAGGCCGGTCGGAGCCTCTCACGCTCGCCGAGGGGGATTCTGCACTTGCGGCCTTGGGAGCCAGGGTCACATTGCAGAGCTCCCCCAGGGCCGTCCCACGGCAGCCCCAGCTGCTCTCCCGCACCATCCACAACGTGGCTGCATTTTATCCTCCCCCTTCAGTAACAACTGGCCATTCCTCGCCCACCCCCAGCCCCTGTGGGACCCGCTCCCTTCCCCAGGAGCAGCGTGAGCGCCAGCGCGGCTCCCTGCTGAGGCTGCAGCTGTGGGAGACAAGCCCCTGGCTTTCGAAGGGAGACGAGATGTCAAGGCATCGATTTTCACCCATGACTGGGAGCCAGCTGCAGATACCTACCGAGAGCTCATTTTCAGAGGGGGTGCGATCAGCCCTTCCTGTGCATCTGGCTTCTTCAAAGGGCTCAATCAGGCACCTAAAAGTTGAAGAAGGGACATTTAGAAGGGTGAATTTCTGTCTCTAGCACTGTTTTCTGTGGCCTAATGGACAAGGCACTGATCTCATAAATCCGGACATGTGGGTTTAAGTCCCAGCTAGGCTGCTAGTTTCCTGACTCCTTCAATAAGAGCTCAGCTTCTGTTTGTTGACAAGGAGGCTTCACAGTTGCAGTCTCCTGCTCTCCAGACCCCTCCTTAGCAAATTCTGAGGCTGATGTAAGGTGCAGATGGTAAGGGAGGGGTGTTTGCTTAAAACCTCAGGTGTCCTAAGTGGAGGCCTAATCCTCTTCTGGGGTCTGACAGAGCTGAGGATGAGATCCCCCACAAAAGGCAGAGGCTCCAGAGGAGTGAAGGGCTAATTATTTGCCTGGGCAAACTGACAGAAAATCCCCAGGCTGTGAAGACATGGTGCTGCCAAGGAGGGGCCTCTCTGCTAGTCCCTGTTGCAGGAGTGGAGCAAATTTTGTCCTGGGCACCAATATAGAAGGCATGTGCACCTGTTTGTGTGTGAGTCCCCCTGGCACCCATGGGCTCTTGCTGGAGGGGAGGCGGTGGAGGGTCCCCTCACCCCATAGCTCCTGCTGGGGAGGGGTGGAGGGACCCCCAGTCTGGTATTTCCTGCTGGGGAGAAGTAGAGGGACCCCAAGCCCTGTACCTCCTGCCGGGGGGGACCCTGACCCCTTATCTCCTGACACAGTTTCAGTTTTTCCCGGGCAGGATGCTCCAGACAGGAGGGATGCCAGTGCACTGGCCCAGCCCTGGCCGGCAGTGATGGTTTTTACACATGCAGGGAAATGCCCCAGCTTCTCCCCCACACAGAGCTGCTGCCACATACTCTTTCCAATTCTCCTCTCCAATCAGCCTTTTCCTGAACCAGCAGTTCCATGGGTGGCCAGGGGAGGCCTCTTCTGTGTCCCAGAAGCACATAGGAAAATGTGATCAAAGGCATCCGAAAGGGACCACTGGGAGTTGAATCCAGGATCACCTGTTTGCTAGACAACGGCTTTAGCCAACTAAGCCATGGTGCCCTCCTCAGGCAGTTTGGTGAAACTGCTCTATTGTATTGTCCCAGACAACACCTTTGACTCCCAAAGTGCAGCCATTCCCCATTCCCCATTTCCCTCCTGCCTTCCCACTCTGGCGGTGTCTGGCTCCCTGGGCACAGAAGGCTCCAGCTCAGTGGGCAGAGGCTCTGACATGCATATCTCCCCCAGCCACTGGGACTGTAGAGTTGGCCTTGAGGTTTGGCAGGGTTTTGGGGAGAGGAAGAAGTGCAGCAAACATTGATCATCTGGCTTGTAAACCCGTGGCTCACAGGGTTTGGGTTGGAGTCCCCAGGTGGGGGCCCGGCCTCCTTTGGTTTGGTCCATTCCTGAGGGCACTGAGTTAACGAGAGAGAATTCCTTCCCCCGCAGCAATCTGAGTTGGCCAAAGGGTTAGTAACAGAATATTTGCCCAAGTTTAAATACAGGCAAAAAAAAGCCTCTGTGGTGTAGTGATCATTGTGGTTACTTAACATGCAGCAGCTCCTTAATTCAAAGGCAGGTAAAAACACAGGCTCTTGAGGTGTCCCTTTGGATGGGACAGGCATGTTCTACTCTGAGCTGGGGGTCTCAGGGCTTGGGTAGCTTGCTGCCCTATTCAGGGTTGTGCAGAGGTGTCCTGGAAGCTCGGGTCGAAGGCTCTTTCACAGGTGAGTTCTCTTTTCCTTCTTCTTGCTGGTCTCCTTCTTGGACCCCAGTTTACATAGTGAAAATTGAGTCCTGCTTAGCAATATCTTAACCAATTATTTTAGTATAATTTTACTAACCAGTCATAAGATACTATTATGATTTACCGAACCAATCATACTCCACCACCTTAGTTGATTTACATCTAGCAAAATTAATTATACAGCAGACAGAAACAGATCCAAAGCAGACAGCGACCACACAGACAAACAATAGGAAAGGGAGGACAATAATCATAGAATGCCGATTGCACAACCACAACGATTGGTAAGCAGTTTCTTGCCAGACAAAATGGTGTTTAACTAAATTTTCTCTACCCATCTTGAGATCTGTTTCTTATCTGGTAACAGTGGGTGCCATTAGGACAAGATCCCCTTCTCACAGCCTAGTGTGACACTATTTCAGTGTCATTTAGATGGAATGTGAGCATGTGAGTCCGGGCTTTATAGCTAATTGGTGCTGCTCTTCAGTCTGGCTGCCGCAGAAGGCTTTAGTTTAGACCTACTGAATAGCTACAGGCCTTCCAAGAGGGTTACAGAGAAACCATATTGTTACAGATGACCTTTCCAGGCCAAAGATAGAAGGAAACCCTCAGGGGTGTTTCTAGACCAAGGTTCATTCAAGTGGTTTGTTTTTTTGTGGACCTGCCCCTACCGCACCCCTAGAGACCCTGGAACAAAGAAGACACATGAGAAGAACCCAACTTTCTTCCTTTTGCTGTCACATGGATGGATCTAGCTCAGGTTTCACTCAAGAGGTCTGTCTGCATGTGAAGTACCTGGGACAGCCCCTGTGCACTTCTGCCCCTCATCAGCAATGCCATGTACTTGGGGGAGCAGTTGCCCTGAGACTTGCAGAAGGGACAACCTGGACAAATGCATATTACTCAAGCAGCCTTCGATAGCTCAGCTGGTAGAGCAGAGGACTGTAGTGTGTGCTTGGCAAGTGATCCTTAGGTCGCTGGTTCAACTCCGGCTCGAAGGAGCAATTCTTTTCCCTACAGCCTGGCCTTAGCAGAAGGCAACCAAGGTGGTTTCCTTGGGTCCGTGTCTTTAGAGCCCTGCAGTGCAATTGAGAAAAAGATTGTGGGGACAAGCTGACAATCACATTTCTTGGGCTGTGCAGGTTCTGTCCACACACAAAAGTTCTTTTGGAACAATGGCCGTTATTCCACAATAAGAATGCAAGAGTCTACACAGCAGTTGGTTATTCTGAAATAAGAGATGGCTTATTCTGACTTCTGTAAACCTCATTGTACGAAGAATAACACCTATTCCAAATTAGCTATTTTAAAATAAGGCCTGTATAGATACGCCACTGCTGCTAGTTTGAACTAGCCCCTCCCCGGGGACATTCTGTTATGTTATTCTTCCTGGGGCTCTAAATCGAGGTAGCTCGTCTACACTGGGGAGCCTGCCTCGGACTATTCTGAGGCTTCCCTGCAGTGTAGACGTGCTAGTTCGAAATAAGCTACTTTGGAATAATTATTCAAGAACAGCTTATTCCAAAATAAATGTGCAGTGTAGATGAAGCCAGAGAGATGAAGCAGCAGGAGTGCAGAGACCAGCCTGAGAGCTGAGTATGCCAGGTGTCCACACATACTCTACTGTGTAGGTCCCATGGTGTAAGGGGTAGGACTCAATACTCTCAATGTTGCAAGCTGAGTTCACATCTCGGTGGGGCATGTTGGTGTGGGGTTTTTCACATTGTGTGTCTATGCTGCAGGCTTTTTGCACAAGAACAGCTGTTCTTGTGCAAAAACTAGCAGAGCGTCTACCCTGGATGTGCATTCTTGTGCAAGAAAATTTACAGTAAACCATTGGAAAAGAACATAAGAATGGCCATACTGGGTCAGACCAAAGGTCTATCTAGCCCAGTATCCTGTCTGCCGACAGTGGCCAGCACCAGGTGCCCCAGAGAGGGTGGACCGAAGACAATGATCAAGCGATTTGTTTCCTGCCATCCCTCTCCAGCCTCTGACAAACAGAGGCCAAGGACACCATTTTATCCCCTGGCTAATAGCCTTTTATGGACCTAACCTCCATGAAATTATCTAGCTTCTCTTTAAACTCTATTATAGTCCTAGCCTTCACAGCCTCCTCTGGCAAGGAGTTCCACAGGCTGACTACACGCTGTGTGAAGAAGAACTTTCTTTTATTACTTTTAAACCTGCTACCCATTAATTTCATTTGGTGTCCTCTAGTTCTTCTATTTAGGGAACTAATAAATAACTTTTCTTTATCGGCCCTCTCCACACCACTCATGATTTTATATACCTCTATCATATCCCCCCTCAGTCTCCTCTTTTCTAAACTGAAAAGTCCCAGTCGATTTAACCTCTCCTCATATGGGACCCGTTCCAAACCCCTAATCATTTTAGTTGCCCTTTTCTGAACCCTTTCCAAGGCCATGACGGAGAATTTTTAATCCGAGGGTTCGGATGGGGGCCCAAAACCCCTACCAAATCAGTTCCAGACACCCTTCTTAAGCAACCAGCTTTATTCAGGAATGCATTCCAGGGCAAAAATCTCCAGGATACTCTCAGGAAAAGTTTCTGCAACTTCCCAAACAAAAGGCAAGGTCTTTTGTACCACCTTACATGGTAATTACCTTTTTCTCACTGACCACTTACAGTTGCATGCATATACAGGTCATGCCCCTTTGCACCAAATTCCCTCCAATCATTATCTGTCCCCCCTCAGTCCCTTTGCAGGCCTTACAACAGGTTCAAACCAGTTTTACCTACCCCCTCCCCTTTGCTCACCTGAGTTCAAGCACGTACCTCTTTACAAAGACCAGACTTAACATCCAGGTGTCACAGAGGTCATACTGACAACAAATTAAGTTTATCCTTCATTCCCCTCTTTGATCCACTTGTGGATCACAATTAATCTTAAGCATCCTTTCCCATTCATCCTCAGACGTGCAAGTGTCTTTGTAGTCTTTCTCGGGAGGGTTCGGTACATTTAGCAGAAGCATCTGTTGTACCTTGTTTTCTGCTACATTCTCTATCTTTTGTAAGCACCCTTTAATACAGCATAAGGCTAGCTGTATCATCATGTATATAGAGCATATTAAGACAAGGAACATCAATATTCCTGCCACCACCTTCTTCATGAGTTCGCTTAACCCTATTCCCAACCAATTTAAAGGATTCCAGTCTTGCAACTGCTCTCTAAATGTTTTTGTCTGGACAGACAATGTTTGGATTTCTTTTATCCTTGTGGTTAGGTTTGAACTCACATCAGAAACTTTAACACAACATTCTGGGCCTATTAATCCACATACCCCTCCCTGAGCTGCTAGTAGATAGTCAAGAGCCAGTCTGTTTTGCTGGGTAAAGATTCGCAATTCATTTAAATTTCCTTGTACCACACCTAGTGCCCCCTCTGTGGTATTCATGAATTTCTCCATAAGCAGGGACATTGTTTTCAAATCATGATTGGTTTTTGCCTGCCCTACCCATAGAATGGTAGTTTCAGCTACTGCAAGGGCAGTTTGTTCTATCCAGTTCCATGCCTTTTCCCAAGACCCATCCCTTTTGTTCCTGATATGCCCTGGTGGCAAAGTGTCAACAATCCTCATAGCTGGTGCCACGAGACCAAGGTAACAAAACCCTGATGCATTTTGCGGAAGCCTTTTATAGGCAAATTTACCGCATATCCACCAATAATTGTACATGTTCCACGAGTCAGACTGATATATCATCATGGCTCGGTTTGCAAAGGTGGTGTTACCTTCTTTGCAAAGGTCTGTACTAGTGGTCCCTCCCCATATGGCTGTTATTTCTGGTTTGAATAGAGTACACCAAAGGTTTGTGGTAGACATAGTGGAACCATTATGCCATACATGTGTCCCATCCACCTTTGTTATAATGTGTGTACAGCTTGATTTCCCTACAAAGGTGGTACCTGTAAGATTCCTACATAGGGGACTTGTACCACTAAATGATAATTGGATGCACCCAGTCTGGTTGAACCACACAGTTTGGTCATTTTGTTCCAGTAATGCATCACTTACTAGTCCAGTTTTGTTTAACGGAAGGGCACCTATTGGGTATCCACTGTGCGCGCTTTGTGGTGCCCAGGCACACACCCAACAGTTAGTTTTGTTTGCGGCTCGTGCCATACCTTCTGCCAGCTGCAGAAAGGTATTAGTCCCAATACCATTCCCCCTTTGGAGCCAAATAAGGCCTATACAAAGGAGGAACAAGAGTTTAGCCATTGTGCAGAGATTGTAATCCTTTCAGCACTTGCGCGGACGGAGGTTATAAGGAAGTGTGGAGGAAGGAAAACAGCTTTCAGAAAACCCACCGTCCTCTGACAAAGTGCCGGTAGGGTCAATGGCAAGGTTGGGTGTAGATTCGTGTGAAATGTCAATGTGACTAGTAGGACCAGAAGGGATCTGGCCTGTAGTGAGAGCGTAGTGAACGAGGTCCCGGTCTCTGATTTCCGATGATGTATATCCCTTGTCCAGGAGAAGTGATTCAATTTCTCTCTCAGAAAGCGGTAGAAAGTCGTTTTCTTCTGGCTCTGGGCTGACAGGTTCAGTAGGAGGCGATATGTCGGGAGAGGCAAGTTCACACAACTTATGAGGGTCAATGGTGCGGCGCACGTGGCTTGCGTGTATCCAAGAATCTCGCTCGGCTACCTTCACAGCCGTGTTGGTAGTCAGCAGGACCTGGAAGGGACCATTCCACCTTGGAGATAGGCAGTCTTTCCTCCGGAATTCTTTTATCAGGACCCAATTTCCTGGCTGCACGTCATGGCAAGGCACATCAGTTGGGACAGGTAAGGCTTCTGCAACCTGAGAGGAGAGACTGAAAGCAATTTTAGACAGATGTATACAGTATTGAAGTAGTTCGTCATAACATTCAGATAAGTGGGAAGGATTAATTTTTTTAGGAGGTTCAAATCCAAGTAAAATTGGTCTCCCAAATAGAATTTCATGAGGGGTGAGACCATGTTTGCGGTTCGGGGTATTTCGGATATGCATGAGGGCAAGGGGCAATGCCTGCGGCCACTTTAATCCAGTGTCAGAGATAATCTTGCTTAACTTCCTTTTGATATCGAGGTTTTTTCTTTCAACATGCCCTGAACTTTGGGGATGATATGGGGTATGGAACCGTTGTTCTATGTGGAGGGCTCTACACAGATCTTGCAGGATTTTGGCCGTGAAATGGGTTCCTTTATCCGAGTCAATTTTTAAAGGGATTCCAAATCTGGGAACCACCTCAGTAACTAATTTCTTTACCACAGTAGTGGCGTCTGCTCGACGGCAAGGGAAAGCTTCCACCCAACCACTGAACACACATACAATAACCAGACAATACTTAAACCCACAGGAAAGGGTTAACTCTATAAAATCGATCTGCAAATATTGGAAGGGTCCATAGGCCCAAGTATGAGCACTCGGAGTAGTCTTTTCTCCACCCTGGGTAGAGAACTTTTGGCAAGTAGCACAATTGCTGGTGATTTTAGCAGCAGTTTTCACTTTCTGAAAGGATTCTTCTTCCTCCTCTGTCCACGGGACGGGATCCTTCACCATGTCAGATGTCAGAGATACAAGGGGTTTTACAAGACCAGAGAAATTAGGAATCCATTGTCTGCAATAGCCAGCAGCGCCTAAGAGAGACCGAAGGTAACAGAGAGCATTGCAATGTTTTATCAATAACCTCTTGGCATAGTCAGTAAGGATTACTCCTTTGTCGGTCCTCCGGAGGGTAGCCTCTGTTGGGTGCACCTGCTGAAAAGGGGTTAGTATTGGGCCACCTCTGTCCTTGTGACGATGGTCCGGACTGTCTGTTGGGGCCCTGGTTAAATCTATTTTGTCGTTGTCTTTTGCGACATTCAATTTTCCAATGGCCAAACCCACCACAGTAATTACACACATCATTAGGTTGGGGGCCCCGCCGGGGTCTGTTTGGACCTTCCCTCTGACCTTTTGGTTGCCCGTGGCCTTGTAAATCTTGTATTTGGAGTGCCATTAGGGTATTTTTAAGTTCCTTTTTCTTTTGTTTTTCTACTTTCAGGTTTTCAAAAAAACTGAGTTGCAGCTTCCAAAATTTTCTCAGTAGTTTCCATTTTCCATCCAATCATATTATTAATAATCTTGTCCCCAATTTCTGGTCTTAAATTCTGCACAAAGGTGGTTACTACCATAGTGCGCATATTGGCATCATTTGGGTTAAAGGTGCTATACTTCCGTATGGCTGCAAAGAGCCTTGCCTGAAAATCAATAGGGCTTTCATCTGGCTTCTGTTTGCAGTTATATACTTTAGACCAATCGGTTTGCACTGGAACCATTTCGGTAATTGCATTCAGGAGACCTGTACGGTCATTTGCTAGCTCGGTACGTTCTGCAGCAGTAGTAGGAATTCCTGGCAAATCTTGGGGCCATTGCTCACCCAGGTGGGCAGGAGTATCCCCAGGACCTCGCCTTGCTTGGGTGTAAAGAGCTTGCTTCTCATGGGGTTCCATTATTCCCGAGAGTAGCATGTCAATGTCTCTGTGGGCAGGCTAATAAACTTCAAAAATCTGACACAACTCCCTTTGCAAGCCCACAGGATCCTCTCTTATTTTGGGGAGAGTAAGTCTGAAATTCATGATGTCATTAGGTGTCCAGGGGACGTGGACAAGTGCTGGGGCGCCCCCTGCTGGATTAGGAAATTGTCTTAGTGGGAGAAGTTTAATATGCTCTTTAAACAGTCCAGGAAAACTTTTAGGTCCAACTTCAATAATCACAGCCTTGTTTACGTCATTACCTATAGTCACCGAGTTATTTTCGGGATCTATTTTAGTTATAACAAACCCCAGGTCCTTTAAGTCTTTAGCCAATGTTCGCTGCAACATTTGTGTGGGGACTTCTGACAGCTTTAGAATTACTGGACTCTGAGTATGCTCAGAATCCGAAGTTTTATTGGCCAGGTTGGCATTCCCTACCGCCCCTTCAGAACTGTGAGTATGTGCGGGGGATTCAAATTGGGCTGGTGCAGCTGAATGATCGGTAAGCAGTATTTGCTGATGCTGGGGCAGGTTGGTGGGAAGGGGAGCTGGGAAATTGGGGACCCACAGGTCCAATAGATCTTCAGGTGGGTCTGGCAGCGGAGTTGATGGTTTCAAGATGGATGGGTAGATTCCGCTGGGCGCGCTTGGTGTAGGAACGTGGTTGTACGGAGGGGGACAAACTTTAGAGGAGTCAGATTTCTCCTTTATTTCTGCCAATTGTTTTTTTCAGTTTTTTATTTGAGTCCTTTAGGCTAGCCATTATGGATTTATCTCTTAATTTTGAGGCCTGATCATCCCAGAGGTGCCAATAATTCATCTGGGAGGGGTGGCTGGACTCTAAGACACCCTTTAAAAAATTTAATTTGTCTAATTGAAAGGTACCTTGAACTGGGAATTGTAATTCTGATTCTACATAAGTATATTCATTCCACGCGTGTGTGAGCTTTACCAGCCTCCTGAGTTTAAGACCTGCTGGCAATTTCCCTGGCTGACTATAAATCTGCAGCATTTTACCCAATGGGGTTTTTGGATCTATCTTAGATCCCTTATTCCCCATAATCCCTGCCCTATTACCTATAAGACAGTTCCAATCCGGCACTAACCTGCCTTCCTCTCAGCTTCAAGCCTGAGCTGACCCCGTTTCAGTGTCTTCCCACTGTCCCCTCTTAACAAACTTATTCAAAAAAAAAATAAAAATAAAAAGAGAAGGGAAAAAGACTTACAGTTGCTTGGGAAGGATGTTCTTAACGTAGGGTGGACGCTTACCGCCAGTGAAAGCAGCCGTTCAGGACAAGGAGAGAGGAACGGAACAGTGAGATTTTGTAACACGGATCTCTTACCGATTTGTATGGCGCCTTTCTGTTCAGTCTCTCCGGTCCAGCCCGTCTCAATCACCTGGTGTCCCGATCCATCCCACTTCTGACACCATAAATGACGGAGAATTTTTAATCCGAGGGTTCGGATGGGGGCCCAAAACCCCTACCAAATCAGTTCCAGACACCCTTCTTAAGCAACCAGCTTTATTCAGGAATGCATTCCAGGGCAAAAATCTCCAGGATACTCTCAGGAAAAGTTTCTGCAACTTCCCAAACAAAAGGCAAGGTCTTTTGTACCACCTTACATGGTAATTACCTTTTTCTCACTGACCACTTACAGTTGCATGCATATACAGGTCATGCCCCTTTGCACCAAATTCCCTCCAATCATTATCTGTCCCCCCTCAGTCCCTTTGCAGGCCTTACAACAGGTTCAAACCAGTTTTACCTACCCCCTCCCCTTTGCTCACCTGAGTTCAAGCACGTACCTCTTTACAAAGACCAGACTTAACATCCAGGTGTCACAGAGGTCATACTGACAACAAATTAAGTTTATCCTTCAGCCAAAATATCTTTTTTGAGGTGAGGAGACCACATCTGTACACAGTATTCAAGATGTGGGCGTACCATAGTTTTATACAGGGGCAGTAAGATATTCTGGGTCTTATTTTCTATCCCTTTCTTAATAATTCCGAGCATCCTATTTG
>CM064345.1:3915046-3961898 GCA_032595735.1 Pelochelys cantorii | reverse complement strand
CGTCCCTGGAATAACACGATTTCCCCAGCTGGCCCGTTGCCGGCGGCTGTGGCATACTCCCAACCCAATCCCCCTTCCCCTCCTCCCCTTCCTTTCCCCAGAGCCAAACACCTCCCCTCCCTGCTGTAACCCAGCCCCCTTTCTCCCCCAACCTTATGTCCCGGTCCCAACGACACCACCGCTTGAAACGCAGCCCCCACCTTTTCCATTAATTTCAGTGGGAAAATCGACCCCGCAGAACACGTTTTCACTTAACACGATCGTTTTCTGAAACAGATCTACAGTGTTAAATGAGGAATTACTGTCTCCGCATCTGGCCCCCGGGCCTGAGTTTCCCCACCCCTTCCCTAGTTTTTGGTACTGTAGGAACAGGACCCATATTTTGTGTGTGTGTGTGTGTGTGTGTGTGTGTGTGTGTGTGCGCGCGCCCCTCCTCGCGGTGTGTCTTAGTAGCTCTTATACAGTAATCCCTCATTTAACACTAGAGACATGTTTCAGTTGTTTAAACAAATATGTGGCAACGGTAGAAAAAAATTGTGTGTGGCTGACAACTGTAGGTACGGGGGGTACTTCTAATTTTTTTTTTTAAAGGGGTACTTTATAAAAAAAGGTTGAGAGACACTGGTGTAGACGTACCCTCAGTGCGCAGCAGCAGTCACAAAAACAAACACATTGTTAGGAATCGTTAAAAAAGGCACAGGGATTAAGACCGAAAATCTCTTCTCGCCTCTGTATAAATCCATGGGACACCCACAGCTCGAATCCTTCCCCACCCCCACACACTCTCCCTCCCATCTCCAGCCCTCTGCCCCGCCTCATGCAAACTCCCCCACATACCCCAGCCCCCTGCCCTGAGCCCCTCATACGCCCCAACCTTGACTTCGGCACCCTCCACCATGTTCCCAGTCCCCTCCCTGAGTCCGGCATGTCTCCACACCCTGATCCTGTGCCTTGAACTCCTCATACACCCCAACTCCGAGTCCTGCGCGCACCTCCCATCCTCTGCCCCGACCCCCCACTGCACCCCAAGAAAACAGGCTCAGTGTGGCGAGAATGAGGCAGAGAGGGGAGATTGCATTTCAGAATGAAGGGGGAAACGTACCACGATCCCCGAGTTAATGTCCAGACCTGCCCCCCATTCCCAGGGCATTCTGCCCCGGCTGAGATGGTGACCCGACTGGGGAACAGCAGCAGGAAGGCGCAGGCGCCGAGCGCGGGGTACAAAAAGTACAACACTCCACTGTCTGTGCTGACGGATCTGTGGGTTTCAGGTGAGGGCGCAGAAATCCCTGCTCTGCTACAGACCTCCCCTTGTGACCTTGGGCAAGTCGTTTAGCCCAGAGTTTCCCAGGCACCTAGTGGAGCTTCGAAAGGGACCTGGGCACTCGCGTCCAATGGGAGTTAGGCACCTTCCTGCTTTTGAAAATCCCACTACGCCGAACTACGTTTTTAGGTGCCACGGACCTTTCAAAATGTGGGGTATCCAGGTTTATGGATGCTGGGTGGCAGACAGCAGATCCCGACTCAGCGATGTAAAGCTGCTTGTGAGATCTGGTCCACAGCAACATGGTATATAACCTCAGGCGTCAGAACACGCGTCCCAGGTGATCCTGGGAAGGCTGTCACGCATCCCAGAGGCCAGACCCCGTCTGGCCCATCTCTCGGCTAATAACCGCTTGACGGACGCTAACGGGCGTGAATGTATCTAGCTCTTTTTTGAACATGGTTAAAGCCCTGGCCTTTCGCCATGTCTCCTGGCCATGAGTTCACGCAAGTTAACAGAGTTTGCACTGTCCTTGTCCAACATGGCAGCCATCTCCCATTCCTGCCAGGAGGTCAGAAAACAACTCCACGCTGTCATCTGCTAGTACAGACACAGATGAGAGCGTTAAAGCTGGAGGCACGCCGTACGAGGCGTGCTCGCTCAGTGAACTGGGAAGGCGTCCGCATCCCAGCCTCCCCGTTGGCCCTCTCTCGCAGTGCCGCTTGGACGCCGGGCGGCAGGAGAGGAGCCCTTCTCCCCAGTCTCCTGCCCTGAGTTCACCACGTTCCCACCCTCCCCAGCTCTGGCCCCTGCCCCACCTCCACCCCGGCCCTGAGGTCCCCGCCCCAGGGGGCTGCGGTGTGACGGTGCCTGTCTGACATTCCAATGACTCTCGCCCCTTACTCCCCGCTGGGCAGCGGTGCGGGTCGTGGGGTGCAGCACGAGGAAAGGGCCACGCCCGGGGGCCTGGCTGAGAACCGGGCACAGGCCAGGCCGTGTGCGCCCCTGGCAGGAGGTCACCTTTCACCCTGCTCTGGGCCAGACTGAAGCGACGGACCGGCAGCCCCCAAAAGGCGCTTGTGACCCTTTCTGGCAGAGTCTCGGGTAGGCCGGGGTGCAGGCCAGAGCCCGTCAGGGGCTGCGTCACCCCTCCCCACACACACACACTTCCCCGGAAGGGCTGCAAGCGGCGCTCGGCTCCCACACCCGCCAGCGACTAGCAGCAAGCAAAGGGGAACCGAGCAGGGGGGACGTTTCCGGCCCCCACTGCGCTCCCGGGGGAAAGCGACACCGGGGGCGGGGAACCTTTTTCGGGTCGGGGGCCTCTGGCCCTCAGAAAAGTCAGGTGGGGGGCTGCACGCAGTGAACAGCAAAAAAACCCCCAAACCACCAAACCCTCCCTGACGTGGCCCCCGACTGAGAAGCAGAAAGACCCTCCTCACAATCCCCCTTCGCCCCAGAGCTGGGGGGTGCAGCCAAGTAGATTTTGTGCCCTCCAGACCTACGGGAGACAGCGAGGGGGAGCCCCGAGTCTTGGGGCCCGGATCCAGGCTGCCTGAGGTTCCCCACCCCTGTCCCCGCATCCCCTTCACAGCAGCAGGACCCAGCCCTGGAGCAAAGTGCGGGGCTCGCACAGTGACCCCCTACCTGTGCTGCAGGAGGGGGGATCTGGAGGGGTCTGACCTAAGAAAGGGGGGGACTCTAGCGGGGTGGGGGGCTGAGGTCCAGGCGGCTGAAGTTGGCCAGCGGGCCAGGACCTGCTCCCCATCCGAACGTGCGACCGGCAGCAACAACCTAAACTGGCCGGGCACTAGGGACGTGCAAGGGGAGCCGTGCGACCAGTGAGCGTTGGGGTGACCGAGGCGCTGGCCAGTTCACTGTCTGAGCCCAGCCGGCTGGGGGGAAGATGGGGCAGGCAGGGCCGAGCCTGGGGCAGCCAGCGGGACCCTGCCGCCATGGGTCCAACTTGGCCCGGGCAGGCCAGCAGGGACCCCCACCCCCGCCCCGAGCGGCCCAGGTGGTTAAGGGTTCAATTTAGCCAATTAACACGTTAACCATGGAAACGCTCTTTCCCGCCCCTACTCGGCATCTCAGTTTTTGCAGCAGTGATCCCCCAAGTGCCCCTGTTGCTGCCCGTTGCTCCCCCCTACCCCAGCTATCTCCTGCCCCATCCGTAGCACGAGCCCGAATCCAGGGCAGCCGGGGGCTTGTCAGCTTGGCTCGCCTTCAGGGCCCAAGTCAGCGGCTGCAGACCCGGCCTTAGCCGCTCGGGGAAAACCCCACAGGACCCAGTTCAACCGGACTAGACCCCAGGGCACCAGTGGAAGGGGGACAGACCTGCCGACGGCTCCCCCAGGTAGCGGTTCCTTACGCCGGGCTGGGCAGTGGGTGGGAGACGTGTCCCGTTACCGCCGAGTTGCCCCAGCCCCGGGGCTGTGCGGCCTAGTGGCAGCAGCGCTCCGGCCCGTCTGCTCTGCCCCCTGGTGATGCCCCCCCATTGCCTTCCACTGCCCCACCTGAGGGAAGCCTGAACAACCCCCCCCATTGGCTCCCCCCTCACCTGAGGAGCATGTGGTGACTCCCCGAATCTCTGCCCCCCACACCTGAGGGGTGCCCGGGCAACGCCCCAAGCGCGTCCCCCCCAGCCTGGTGCATGGCGGCTGTTGGCCGGGGCGAGCTTTGCTGAACGCCCCTGGTGATTTGTGGCTGCTCCGTCCCCTGCGTGTCATGCCGAGAGCAGAGGACCCCCACCCCCGGGAGGATTTGTGCCTCCCCGTCCACTTCCCCCCTGTATTCACCCCCCCTTCTCCAGCGGCTCCTGCCCGTGGCGGCCCCGAGCCAGCCCCCTCTCGCCTTGGGAGGCTGGGGCGTTATCACGTAGCCTGGCCAGGCAAGGTGGGCAACTGGGCAGGCTGCAGGGAACGGCGGGTCCCTTTTGCACCCCAATTCCCCTGGGCTCTGGGGCTGGAGCCACGTGCGAGGCCCCTCCAGGCAAGACACCCCCCTTGGGGGAACCAGGGCGTAAAACGGACTCAAACCTTCCCTGGAGCCTGCCAGGACGAAACCCAGGAAGGCGTCTTTGGTCAGGGCAGGTCCCCCCTCCTCCAGGAGGCAGCAGCCTGGCCCCCAGGGGACTTCTCCGGTCCGGTTGGCGCAGTGCCCTGGGGTCTAGTCCGGTGGGACTGGGCCCTGTGGGGTTTTCACCCCCTGAGCGGCTAAGCTGTTCCGCAGCTGCTGACTTGGGGCCTGAAGGCAGGGCAAGGCAAGCCGAGGAGCCCCCGTCTGCCCTGGATTCGGGCTTGTGCGAAGGACGGGGCAGGAGATAGCGGGGGGTAGCGCTGAGCAGCAACATGGGGCGGACGGCTGCTGCAAAAACCGAGATGCCAGGTAAGGACGGGAAAGAGAGTTTCCATGGTTAACATGTTAAGTGGCTACATTGACACCTTAACCGCGTGGGCCGCTCGGGGAAGGGGAGGGGGTCCCTGCTGGCCTGCCCGGGCCAAGTTGGACCCATGGCGGCAGGGTCCCGCTGGCTGACACAGGCTCAGCCCTGCCTGCCCCGTCTTCCCCCCAGCCGGCTGGGCTCAGACAGGGCGGCTCCAGGCCATGGCACCGGTGAACTGGCCAGCGCCTCGGTCACCCCAACGCTCACTGGTCGTGCGGCTCCTATCGTAAGTCCCTAGTGCCCGGCCCGTTTAGGTTGTTGCTACCGGTAGCAAATTCGGATGGGGAGCAGGTCCTGGCCATCCCTCTCCAGCCTCTGACAAACAGAGGCCAGGGACACCATTTTATCCCCTGGCTAATAGCCTTTTATGGACCTAACCTCCATGAAATTATCTAGCTTCTCTTTAAACTCTGTTCTAGTCCTAGGCTTCACGGCCTCCTCTGGCAAGGAGTTCCACAGCTCTGTGTGAAGAAGAACTTTCGCTTATTAGTTTTAAACCTGCTACCCGTTAATTTCATTTGCTGTCCTCTAGTCCTTATATTATGGGAACTAATGAATAACTTTTCTTTATTCACCCTCTCCACACCACTCATGATTTTATAGACCTCTATCATATCCCCCCTTGGTCTCCTCTTTTCTAAACTGAAAAGTCCCAGTCGCTTTAGCCTCTCTTCATATGGGACCTGTTCCAAACCCCTAATCATTTTAGTTGCCCTTTTCTGAACCCTTTCCAAGGCCAAAATATCTTTTTTGAGGTGAGGAGACCACATCCGTACACAGTATTCAAGATGTGGGCGTACCATAGTTTTATACAGGGGCAGTAAGATATTCTGGGTCTTATTTTCTATCCCTTTCTTAATAATTCCTAACATCCCATTTGCCTTTTTGACCGCCGCTGCACACTGTGTGGAAGTTTTCAGAGAACTGTCCACGATAACTCCAAGATCTCTTTCCTGATTTGTCGTAGCCAAATTAGCCCCCATCATACTGTACGTATAGTTGGGTTATTTTTCCCGATGTGCATTACTTTACACTTATCCACATTAAATTTCATTTGCCATTTTGTTGCCCAATCACTTAGTTTTGTGAGATCTTTTTGAAGTTCTTCACAGTCTGCTTCCGTCTTGACTATCTTGAACAGTTTGGTATCATCCGCAAACTTTACCACCTCACTGCTTACCCCTTTCTCTAGATCATTTATGAATCAGTTGAACAGGATTGGTCCTAGGACTGACCCTTGGGGGACACCACTAGCTACCCCTCTCCATTGTGAAAATTTACCATTTATTCCTACCCTTTGTTTCCTGTCTTTTAACCAGTTCTCAATCCAAGAAAGGACCTTCCCTCTTATCCCATGGCCATGTAATTTACACAAGAGCCTTTGGTGAGGGACTTTGTCAAAGGCTTTCTGAAAAATCTAAGTATACTATGTCTACCGGATCCCCCTTGTCCGCATGTTTGTTAACCCCTTCAAAGAACTCTAATAGATTAGTAAGACAGGATTTCCCTTTACAGAAACCATCTTGACTTTTGCCCAACAAATCATGTTCTTCTACGTGCCTAACAATTTTATTCTTTACTATTGTTTTGACTAATTTGCCCGGTAATGACGTTAGACTTACCAGTCTGTAATTGCCAGGATCACCTCTAGAGTCCTTTTTAAATATTGGTGTCATGTTAGCTATTTGCCAGTCGGTAGGTACGGGCAGATACACTGGGCAGACATTTTGTGATAGACCACGATTGGGGATTGCACCATCGCATTCTTCAGCCAACCTTCTGCCACTGGGGATTTCTCTTTTCTTCACATGAGAAAGCCAAAGGCCCATAGTACTTCTCCAGGGCCGGAGTGGAACTAGGATTGCTGGGAGATGCCTTTCTCCTCGGTTGGGACTGCCCCCTACTCTATGCCTTTCCCCAACCTCACTAATCCCGAGAGTCCTTGAGAAGATCAACAGGGACAGGGCAGTAGTAATACTTATAGCCCCCTTATGGGCCTATCAGATGTGGTTTCCCTATCTCTCTCGCGTGTCTCCTCATCCACGCTACCCCTTCCCCACACAGTGATCTGTTGACTCAAAATCATGGCACTCTGATGCATCCCCAGCCCTGCCTGCTACACCTGCCGGTACGGCTCCTTCTTGGTTCCCGAAATCCAAAATGAGATGCTCAGAGCGGGTTAAGGAGGTCTTGATGCACAGCAGGAAGCATACTACATGCTCCACCTACCTCCGAAAGTGGTGCAGATTTGCATCATGGTGTAAAGACAAACGGCTGGACCCGCATTCAATACCACCACACTAAATTTTGGATTATATCCGCTCCTTAAAACAATCAGGCCTAGCCTTAGCTTCTCTCAGAGTTCACCTGGCAGCAATCACCACCTTTCACCACACTGGGACGACCCGTCACCAAGAGTGGAGCACTCACAGGGATTCACATCTTGAAGAACTGTTGTTACTGCACACGGTACTTTTCTCACTTCTCATCTCCTATTTTCATTCTCCTGCTCTTTTTTGATTTTATCACCTTGCTCACCTCCTACCAGGCTCCAGTTTGATTCACCTGTTCTTCCACTGGAGTCTTGCTTGAGAAACGTCTTGGTATTTATTTCTGCACCTTTGGCTATTTGCTCTTCAAATTCCATTTGGCCCTCCAACAATCCACTTTGTACTTTATCTGACATAGGTTAGACTTCCGTTTACTCACAGACTTTAAGGTCAGAAGGGACCATTATGATCATCTCGTCTGACCCCCTGCACAATGCAGGCCACAGAATCTCACCCACCCGCTCCTAGAATAATCCTCTCACTGATACCTCAGATACTGAAGCCTTCAAATAGTTTGAAGACCCCAAGATGCAGAGAATCCTCCAGCAAGTGATCCGTGCCCCATGCTACAGAGGAAGGCGAAAAACCTCCAGGGCCTCTGCCAATCTACCCTGGAGGAAAATTCCTTCCCGACCCCAAATATGGCGATCAGCTGAACCCTGAGCATGTGGGCAAGACTCACCAGCCAGACACCCAGGAAAAAGTTCTCTATCGTAACTCCTATCTTCCCACCATTGGCCTATTTACCACTGATAATGAAAGGTCAATTAGTTACCAAGATCATGTTATCTCACCAAACCATCCCCTTCATAAACCCATCTAGCTTAATCTTGAAGCCAGATAGGTCTTTTGCCCCCACTACTTCCCTTGGAAGGCTGTTCCAGAACTTCACTCCTCTGATGGTTAGAAACCTTCGTCTAATTTCAAGTCTAAACTTCCTACTAGCCAGCTTGTATCCAGTTTACTGAATGATCCCTGGTTGGTTCTAATTACCTCTGGCACCTGCCAGTTAGCTAGACCAGGGAGTTCATCCCCTTCTACTTCTGGTTTTGCTTAAGCACAGGTACGGCATTCTTTCTGGAACTGAGTAGATTACACAGTCAACCTAGATTCTGAGTCAGAAGATTTTAATTTGTTTACTCTTTAATGTGGGAACTTATTGAATACCTCCTTTTTAACATGTGGGTCTCATTTTTCTTTCCTTTGCTTTTAGATAAACTGCAGGGTGAGCTCAGTAAGTTGTTTTATTATTATTATTATTATTATTATTATTATTATTATTATTATTATTATTAATAATGTAAAACTTGCTACAAAATTGTCTCCTATTTAGAGTTTCTGTGTTCAGGAGAGGTCTCATGTCTCTGTGTTTGTTTTCAGAGTGGAAAAGAGCCATACTAGATGTAGGTAAATACATTCACATTTTTCCCTATTTGAAAAGTTATCAATAGGTATTATATTTTTCTCTTGTCATAAACTTTATCTGAGATTGTTTGTTTTCTATTCAGCAAGTCTGTGCTCAGGGCAGTTCTCATCTCTCTCTCTCTTTGCTTGATTTCAGGTTGGAAGAAAGCCAGACAACATGCAGGTAACTGCTGTAAACTCTGCTGAAATGTGATCTTTCAAAACTTCAATACACCCGTAAGCTTTCTGCTCCTTTGCTTTGGAACAGTGTTGAATAATGAGAGACCATTTTCCAGGGCAGGGAGCATCTCAAGATGGGAAGACAGGAAGCCACAATTAGCCCTCTTGTACTGCCAGTGCTGGTGGTAGCTGGGGACTTCTGGGCACTTTCAAATCTGGAGGCAGAAAGGAGGGCCAGGATATGTACCTAGGGAGGTTTCTGGGGGCACCAGGTGGGACTAGGGTTGAGATCTTGCCCCACATATTGGTGGAGTCTGGGCACTGTAGGTCCATAATTCATTGCTCCTGTTCGGGGCTGATGTTTTTATAACCTGATTATGAAGCTCCCTGACCCAAGTAAAATAAATTGAACCCACACAGCAGTATTCTGCCTCACAACTGTGGCTGAGCTGTGTTTGTGCATTCACACCCTGATCCTGTGTATGCACTGGCAGTGGGGCATGCTGGGAGAGACTGGGCAGTTCCCCAGGGTCCTACGTGCACGTCAGAGTAACAACCTACTGGGCCAGTTACAGCCAGCCATGTGTCAGGCCAGCCCCTGCTGTGGACATGAGCTGTCAGCCACCATGGTCACTTCGGCCTGGTCTGCACGAGGAGTTTAGGTTGAGGAGTGGAGAGAAGAACCCGTTCTCGTGGAGCTCTGAACCAGCAAACGAAACACAGCTATCGATGTGAAGACCACAAAGGGCGTGGTGGAGGAAGGATATGCCAGGGATGCCCAGCAGTGCCATGTGAAAATAAAGGAGTGGGGGCAGTCTTAGGAAAAGACAAATGAGGCAAACAGAGGGTCTGCTTTTTTTTCAGGCAGAACGGCTCTTGTGCAAGAGGGGGGCTTGCGCCAGAAGGAGCTGTGTAGACGGCTCCTTTTTGCACAAAAGCCTCTTGCGCAAAAAGCGGCTCATCATTAATTATGCAAATGAGGCATGGCAATATTCCACACTTTGCCTCATTTGCATATTTCTAGTGCAATACATAGCCAAGGGCAGCGACTCTGAGCTGGGGGGGGGGAAGGGGAGCACACAGCACGGGGCGGCCTTGTCAGTGCAGGCCCTGAGACCTGGGGGGTGCTCGGCAGAGAAGGGCGTGTGAGATCGGCAGTGACAGCGCCCCAAACTCTGCAGGGCTGTTTAGTGCTGGGGCACGAACCCCACAACCAGAGTCTGCCCCTCCCCCGGCTCTGGGAGGTGCTGCCCGGCTGTGTAGCCAAACCTGCCGTGTCTGCAGAGCCCAGTGTGAGACCCCCAGCGCGTCTGCCCCAGGGCTGGGCGGGGGGAGCCGGGGGTTGGCTGGGGACAGTCCCTCGCTGCCGGTCACTGGGCCTGGGCACCTGAGCTGCTCAGGCAGGTTTGCAGAGGGGCTGGGCAATCGGGTGCTAATGGCTCATCGGCAGAACAATTCGGTTTGGGGGCCAGTGAAACCGTTCCCGGCCCCAGGCTGAGTTTGCTGGCGAGTGTCCATGGGCAGAACCAGGTGCCGCCGCTTCCCTTCCAGCCTGTAGCCCAGGGGCTGGGACCCAGCTGGGAGCCCCAGGTCCCATCGCCGTGTGGGGCGGGGCAGGGATGGGAATGTGGGTCCCCCCTCAGGTGGGGGCTGGAACCGCTGGGCTCCGGGGGTCTGACGTGGGGTCCCTCAGTCTCTGCTGCTGCCAATGCTCCCCGGGTCTAAACACGGCCCTGGGCCCTGGGCAGAGCGTGGGGGTGAGACTGGCTCTGCAGCCCAGTGGGGCGGCCCCACCTGGGAGCCCAGAGTCCAGCCCCCAGCCCCAGTGACCTGCAATTACTGACCCATAACTCAGGGAGGGGAGGGGCACGGCCCCGGCACAGCGGTGTCTGAGGCCGTGGGAGCCGGGTTCCCTTGCACCGATGCAGCTGCCCCCGTGCAAATCCCCAGTGCAGCCACGTGGGTGTGAACTGGGACCGGCCCCCAGGGCAGCTTCTCCCAGGTGGGGGGGGCAGGAAGTGGGGAATTGCCCCCTCCCCTCCCCACTGCCCTCATTGGCAACAGTCCATTGGTTTGCAATTGCACCCCCCCCCACCCATCCTCCGCTGCCCTGCCCCCCCTAGGGGAGGGGCTGGGTCAGGGAAGTGGAGGCCTGTCCTTCCCCTCCCTCCCTCTGTCTGTCCTTACTCTCCACCCCTCGATCCCCCTGGCACCTGCCCTTTCCCTTCCCCTCCCCACACCCTCCTGGTGCCTCCCCCTTCCCTCACTGCCCCCCCAATGCCTGCCCCCGCCTCCTTCTTCTCTGTGCCGACCCCCTCACGGCCCTCCGCCCCAGTTCCCCTCACGCCCCTCTGTGCCCTCACATGAGACTTGCGTCATGCCCCCCCCTTTCACCCCCTCTGCCCCCGCACCCACCCTCCCTCCCCTCGCCCTTCTGTCCCCTGGCATCTGCCCCCCTTCCTGCCCTCTGGTGCCCTCCCTTCCCTTGCCCCCTTCCACCTCCAATAGCTACTTCACACCCGGCCCCTTGTTGGCCCTGGTGCCTGTCCCACTGCAGGCTGCACCCCTGTGCCCCGGCACCTGCTGCTTACACCCTGTAGCCCCTGGCATCCGCCCCTCCCACCCCCGGCACCTGCCCCTCCTCCCAGCCCTTCTGCCCTCTAGCCCCTGGCATCTGCCCCACCTAGGCCTCAGCATGAGCCCTTCCCTCGCCCACCTGCCCCGTGCCTGCCCCTTCCCTCACATCCCCACCCCCTTTCACCTTCCCTTTAATTCTGCCCCTCCCCTCCCCCCTGCCTCCCGACACCTGCACCCTCCCCCTCCCCAAACCACTGGTGCCAGCCCCTTTGTGCTCCCCTCCCCTGGCCCCCTGGGCCCACCTCTCCCCGCTGCTTGCCCCGTGCAAGTCCCTGCCCTTGGCCCCCTTTGAGCCCCCTAATGTTTACCCCTTCCCCTCCCTCCTCCTCTAGCCCATTGGCGCCCTCCCCTCCCCTCTGGGTCCCTGCCCCTCCCCTCCCCTTCTCCAAACCTCTGAGTCCTGCCCCTCTACTCACCTTTCCTCTGCCCCCCTTGTGCCCTCCCTTCTCCACACCCAACTCTCTGCCCCCCTGTGCTCCCCTGTTCCCTTGTCCCCACTCTTCCCCTGGTGCCCGCCCCTCTGCTCTCTGCCCTGCTTGTCTCTGCCCCTCTGCTCAGCCCTCCCCCCCGGGACTGCTCCTTCCCTTGCCCATCTCTGTTCTCCTGGCACCCGCCCTGCATGCCCCTCCCCCCTTGATAACCACCCTCCCCTTGCCGCCCTTTTGCCCCCTGGGGTCTGCCCCCCATCCCCCTCTCACCTCTCCCTTTCCCCTCATCACCTGCACCGTCTCCCACCCCCTCCTTGCCCCTGGGGCCGCGTGAGGCCTGGAGAATGTGGGCAGGTGGGGAGAACGTGAGTCGGGAAGTGTCATTTCCCCTTCACCGCACACAGGGGCCAGGGGCACCCAATGCCGTGACCAGGCAGCGAGACTGACCCCCGCACAAGGCAGCATTTCCTCATGCAGCGCAGGCGGCCGGCGGGACTCTGCCGGGGGGGGGGGGGGAAAGGCCAAAGTGACAACATGGTCAGAAAGGGCAAGATACGTTCACGGGGGGTCGCTCCGTCAGTGGCTCTGAGCCAGGATGGGCAGGGATGCGCCAGCCTGTTCTGAGTGTCCCTGACCTCTCCGTGCCGGACGCTGGGAGTGGGCGACAGGGCAGGGACCACGAGACGATTCCCTCCTCTGCTCATCCCCTCCGGCTGCTCCAGCGCTGCAGTGGCAGGAGGCAGGACACTGGGCAGAGGGACCAGGGGTCCGGCCCAATGTGGCTGATTTTGCATAAATATTAATTATAAGAATAACAACACAGTCAACACAGAAACTCCCCCAGACACTGGCCTGTCGCGCCCGCCCTGCGTGCTCAGGGGAGAGTCAGGAGCCGCCCAGCGGATCAGCAGAGCGTTCACGTGGCCACAGCCCGTGTGTCTCCTGGGCGCGCCTCAGTGCACGTCATAAAATGTATTCCGCACACGGCCAGGGACAGTTGGAGGGAGCGCTGGCGTACGCCCCCCCTGGGGGTCCTAGGGACACCCTGGCTGGAACCTGCCCCTCCCTTCACCCTCCTCTGTGCTCATGGTGCCTGTTCCTCTTGCCCCACTGCCCCCCTTCTGCCCCTCTCATCTGTGCCTCCCCTTCCCTCTCACAGCATCAGCCTGTCCCCTCCGCCCCTCCGCCCCACTGACACCTTCCCACCCTTCCCCCACTCCTCGTGCCCTTTCCCTTCACTATCTCCCCCTTGGCCCCTGTTAGCTCTGGTGCCTGCCCCTCCCCCTGCCCCATTGCTGCCAGCCCGCCTGCTCGCCTCTGCCCCCTGCCTTTAACCCCTCCCCTGGTACCTCTCTAGCCCCCTGGCACCCACCCTTCCTACCCACTGAGAATAAAACCTTCCCTCCCCCCCATCTGCCCTGGTGTCTTCCCCATCCCTGTCCCCCGGCATTTGTCTCTCCCCCACTCTGCCCCTTCTTGCTTCCCCTTTCTCCTCCTGCCCTGCCCCCCTCCCCTCAGCATAAGCCCCTTTCCTCTCCCCCACCCCCACCCTGGTACCTGCCCCCTCCCCTCACATTTCCTCCACCTTCCCCTTAGTTCTCCCCTGCCCCTCTCCCTCTGACCCCCGGACCCTGCATCCCTCATCCCCCTCTAGCCCCTGGTACCAGCCCCTCTGGGCCCTGCTCCTCTGCCTTCCTGAGCCCCTCTCTGCCGTCCCCTCCGTCAGAATCACAGAACTGGCAGGGACCTCGAGAGTCATCGAGTCCAGTCCCCGGCCCTCGCGGCAGGGCCAAGCACCGTCCAGACCATCCCCGACAGGTGTGTGTCCAGCCTGCTCCGCAATAGCCCCAGGGATGGAGACTCCACAGCCCCCCAGGCAACTTCTTCCAGTGTTTCACCCCCCGGACAGCCAGGACGTTCTTCCCCATGTCCAGCCTCAACCTCCCTTGCTGCAGGTTAAGCCCCTTGCTGCTTGTCCTGCCCTCAGAGGCCAAGGAGAACGATTTCCCCCGTCTGCTTGTGACCCCCTTTTAGATACTTGAAACCCGCTCTCAGGTCCCCTCCCGGCCTTCTCCTTTCCAAACCAAACCAGCCCGATTCCTTCAGCCTCCCCTCCTAGCTCCTGTTCTCTCGACCTTGCGTCCTTCTTGGTGCTCTGCTCTGGGCCTTCTCCAGTTTCTCCCCCTCTCCCCCGAAATGTGGGGCCCAGAACTGGACACAAGACTCCAGCTGAGGCCTGAGCAGCGCAGGGCAGAGCGGAAGGACGACGCCTCGTGTCTCGCTCACAGCGCTCCTGGGAATCTGCCTCCCCGGTGCCTGCTCTTCCCTCTGCCCCTCTGCCTGCCTGGGGTCGCCTCCCTGGGCCTCCCCCGCTCCCTCCTGCCCTTTTCCCGCTCTTTGTCCCCTCTGCGGCAGAGGGGCCCTGCCCCCCCTCAGACAATAGCCCCCCCCCTCCCCCGCACAGCGATTAACGGGGGCGGCAGGTTAATTTCCCGCTGACCCCAGGGACCCGCCCCGGCCCCTGGCCCTGACTCTGTGACTCTCTCCCCAGTGGACGTGACGCTGGATCCAGACACGGCAAATCCCTGGCTCGTCCTGTCTGAGCGCGGGAAACGTGTGAGAGACGGAGACAGGCGCCAGGATCTGCCCGACACCCCCGAGAGATTTGACACTTGTCTCTGTGTGCTGGGCGCCGAGGGGTTCGCGGGCGGGCGGCGTTACTGGGAGGTGGAGGTGGGGGGCAAGACAGGCTGGTACCTGGGGGTCTGCAGGGAATCGGTGGGCAGGAAGGGGACGGTCACACTCTCACCTGGGAACGGATACTGGGTCGTGTGGCTGAGGTACGGGGAATACGAGGCCTGCACCGACCCCCCGACCCCCCTCCCCGTGAGCGCCAGGCCCAGCCGGGTGGGGGTTTTCCTGGACTACGAGGCGGGCGAGGTCTCGTTTTACAATGTGACTGACAGGTCCCATCTCTTCACCTTCACCGGCACCTTCTCCGGGACGCTGCGCCCGTATTTCCACCCTGGTGACGACGCGGCTCCCCTGACCATCTGCCCGGTGCCGGCCCAGGCGGGAGGGGATCCCGGCCCAGCCAGCAAGGAGACAGGAGCTCAGCAGGGAGAGCAGAGCGATTTGCCCAGCCGGGCTGAGGCAGAGGGAAGGGAGGAGGAGATACCTCTCCGCTCCACTAAGGCTGGGAGCGTTAGAGCCGGGGCGTACCCACCCTGGCGTGGCGCTGTGGGGAACTAAGAGCAGTTTGGGGGCAAGTTTGGGCTCCGCGTCAACGTGTCCGAGCGAGCTCGGCGTTGTCGGCTGGGTTGAAATTTGTGATTCGCTTCGCTTCGCTCCGCTTGCACGTGTGACCCCGACATTGCTACGGTTTGCAATGAATGGCTCTGCCCACTGCCCAGCCCGGCGTAAGGAACCGCTACCTGGGGGAGCCGTCGGCAGGCCTGTCCCCCTTCCACTGGCCACGGGGGCCTGTCGGGATGATTCCTGGGGGGGCTCTGATCCCACTTGGGGAGGGGGTTTCCCTACAACAGTGGTCCTCAAGCATTTGAAGCTGCCAGGCATACACCATACCCGCACGAGCCTGGGGCCAGCGTCCTCCAGAGCCGTGCACCCAGGGCCAGCACCCCCCACAGCCATGCACCCAGGGCCAGCACCCCCTCATAGCCATGCACCCAGGGCCAGCACCCCCCACAGCCATGCACCACAGGGTCAGCACCCCCCATAGCCATGCACCCAGGGCCAGCACCCCCTCATAGCCATGCACTCAGGGCCAGCACCCCCCACAGCCATGCACCCAGGGCCAGCACCCCCTCATAGCCATGCACCCAGGGCCAGCACCCCCCCACAGCCATGCACCCAGGGCCAGCACTCCCCCATAGCCATGCACCCAGGGCCAGCACCCCCGCAAATACCTGCGTACCCAGGGGTGGAGAGGCCAATTTGCCGCGCTCCCCGGGCCAGCGCCCAACGTAGCCACGCGTCCGGGGGCCGGGATGACCCATTTGCCACGCGCCCGGGGCCAGCGCCCCCCCCATAGCTGCATGCCTGGGGGCCGGGGCGGCCAATTCGCTTGGTGCCATGTCTGGGTGAGAGCAGGGGAGCCGGCCCAGGGGGTTGTCTGGGTGAAGCAAGGGAGCCGGCCCAGGTGTCTGGGAAGAGAGCAGGGGAGCTGGCCCAGGGGGTCTGGGGGAGAGCAGGGGAGCATGGCCCAGGGGGTGTCTGGGGGAGCAGCAGGGGAGCTATCCCAGGGGTGTCTGGGGAGCAGGGGGAGCTGGCCCAGGGGGTGTCTGGGGGAGAGCAGGGGAGCCGGCCCAGGGGTGTGTGGGGGAGAGCAAGGGAGCCGCCCAGGGGGTCTGGGGTGAGGCAGGGGAGCTGGCCCAGGAGGTGTCTGGGGAGAGCAGGGGAGCCGGCCCAGGGGGTGTGTGGGGAGAGCAGGGGAGCCAGCCCAGGGGGTGTGTGGGGGAGAGCAGGGGAGCCGGCCCAGGCGTGTCTGGGGAGAGCAGGGGAGCTGGCCCAGGGGGTGTCTGGGGGGGAGCGGGAGCTGGCCCAGGGGGTGTCTGGGAGAGCAGGGAGCCGGCCCAGGGGGTGTGTGGGGGGAGAGCAGGGAGCCGGCCCAGGGCGTGTCTGGGGGAGAGCAGGGAGCTGGCCCAGGGGGTGTCTGGGAGAGCAGGGGAGCCTGGCCCAGGGGTGTGTGGGGAGAGCAGGGGAGCTGGCCCAGGGGGTGTCTGGGAGAGCAGGGAGCCGGCCCAGGGGTGTGTGGGGGAGAGCAGGGGAGCCGGCCCAGGGCGTGTCTGGGGGAAGCAGGGGAGCTATCCCAGGGGGTGTCTGGGGGGGAGCAGGGAGCTGGCCCAGCAGGACCGGGCGGTGAGACGCCCCAGAGCGGGAAGACGAGTGTCTCTGTCAGCATCCTGGGAAACACTCCAAAGGGTCTCCTGTGCCCGCCCCCCACACACAAGTGTGAAATCAGAGTGTGCGCGTGTACAGACTGGTGGGCGGGCCCCCCCCCCCCCGCCAGTTAACGGGCAGGGGCCCTCGCGTGGACACCTTAAATTGCAGTAGATAAGGATGTAGGTCATTCTCCCTGGCCTGCCTAGGTAGGGTTGGCGGATGGTGTCACCGAAAATACCGAACCTTTGTGAAGAACTTTCTTTTATTAGTTTTAAACCTGCTGCCCATTAACTTCATTTGGTGTCCTCTGGTCCTTCTATTGTGGGAACTAATGAAGAACTTTTCTTTATTCGCCCTCTCCACACCACTCAGGATTTCATAGACCTCTCTCCTATCCCCCCTCAGTCTCCTCTTTTCTAAACTGAAAAGTCCCCGTCGCTTTAACCTCTCCTCATATGGGACCTGTTCCAAACCCCTCAGCATTGTAGTTGCCCTTTTCTGAACCCTTTCCAAGGCCAAAATATCTTTTTTGAGGCGAGGAGACCACATCTCTACACAGCACTGAAGATCTGGCGTCCCATGGTTTTATACTTCCCCTCCTCCTCCTTCCCCTGGCTTCCCCTTCCAGCTCCTCCTCCCAGGTTTCCCCCTCCCCTCTCTCCCACCCTCTCTCTTCCCCTCTCCCACCCCCTCTCTTCCCCTCTCTCTTCCCCTCTCCACCTCCTTTTCCCAGTCTCCCCAGAGGTTAATGCCGCCCCCCCGCCACCCCAGTTTTGTTAAATAAAGAGAGTTTCTATTTTTGAACACACGTGTCCTTTATTTTTTACATCAGGAAGGGGGGCTGGGGAGGGGTAAGTGCAAGGAGGTGAGGGAGGAATGGGGCACGAGCCCCTGATGGGGAGGCCTGGGGTGGCTCTGCGGGCTCCTCGGGGTGGAAGCTCTCCTGTAGGGCCCCCTGGATGCTGACAGCCCCCCGATTGGCCCCCCCGGACTGCAGCCGGGCTGATGGCCGAGTGCTGTGATGTGCCGAGTGCGGGCACGCAGGGCACCCCAAGACAGGACTGCTTTGCTGTCCCTCATCGAGGTCGACCAGCAAGCGGGGAACCCTGAGAACTGTCTGTCCGGGGTGGGGGTCGGGTCCCTTTAAGCACAGCCCTCGGCTAGCCCGAGGCAGCAGCTCCGCGCTCTAAGTCCTGGTTCCGGCCAGCCTTAACTTCGGTTCAGGGTCCGCTCAATGTGGACACGCTAGTTCCAATGAGCAAAACGCTAATTCGAACCAGTTTTTAAGTCTAGAAGCGCTAATTCGAATTAGTGCTGTAGTGTAGACATACCCTACGGGGCTACTAGTCTGGGTTTTAAAGTTTTTCCTGTTGCAGACGAACTCGGCTCCCCCGCTGAAGTTTTCTTTTACTGTCTCCCCCTTTCAACCTCCCCTTCCTCCCTGCCCCGACACGTCCATAGAGGGAAAGCCGTGGGGCTTGGGAGGGGAGGGGCATTTCCCCTGAATGTCTTATCTCTACATCTAAAAGCAACGGCCCGTCCTGCAGCACCGTAGGGACTAACACCGCATGGGGATGGACTCATGAGCTGTCGCGGGTACCGCCCACTTCCTCAGCGCTGCGAGGCTATTGGTTGTTTTTCCCGTTACACGCAAACTCGGCTGCCCCTCTGAAGCTTTTATACACTTAAAAACGGCGGGGAAAACGTGCCGACTTTCCCCAAATGTGTCGTTTCCAGCGCATGTTTGAAAAGCGAGAAATGTAAAGGAACGCTCCACTGCTTTGCAAAATTATAAAAGGCTTCTGTATGACTGTGGCGGCGCGTCGGGGTCCCCCGACGCCTGCACCCCCGTAGCGGCACAAACAGACTCCTCCAGCCAGTAGCACAGAGGGGGTTTATTGCTTCTCCAGGATACAGCCCAGCACAGATGTCGTCTGGTTACAGGGCCAGGCCTAGGATGCCGCAGCCCCCCCTGAGATGGGGGAGACTGGGCCCCTAAATCCCAGCCCCTTTCCCTAGGCTGCCTCCGCTATGATACCAGACAGAAAAAACCGAACTCACTCCCCTCCAGCCCTGCCCCCCAGCCGGGCTGACCCTGCCCTGCTTTCTTTGTTCCCCTCCCTGGGGCATAACTGGTCGGACTGGTTCAGAGCCCCCTTGCATAATGACTCATCCCGACCTGCTGGGCCGTGCTGCGGCCAGTGGGGGTCACCCACAGCCCCCCGCCCAGCACAGCAGCCAGCAAGGACCCCCCCGCGTCACAGCAACTTCAGTCCAAAATGCATTTTGCAGAGAAAAATGTGTCGTGGCCGCAATTCCCAGCCTCCTGGGGCCGAAGGGGCAGAAATCGGTGCTGGGTCGAGCCACGTGACCCTGCGTCGTAGCAGGGGGCGCGGCCTGGCTCAGCCCCCCAAACCACCCCTGTGTCCCTCCGCCAGGGCGCCTGGACTCTTCACCCCCACCCCTGTGTCCCTCCGCCAGGGCGCCTGGACTCTTCACCCCCACCCCTGTGTCCCTCCGCCAGGGCGCCTGGACTCTTCACCCCCACCCCTGTGTCCCTCCGCCAGGGCGCCTGGACTCTTCACCCCCATCCCTGTGTCCCTCCGCCAGGGCGCCTGGACTTTTCACCCAAATCCCTGTGTCCCTCCTCCAGGGGCCTGGACTCTTCACCCCCACCCTGTGTCCCTCCGCCAGGGCGCCTGGACTTTTCCCCCCATCCCTGTGTCCCTCCGCCAGGGCGCCTGGACTCTTCACACCCCCATCCCTGTGTCCCTCCGCCAGGGCGCCTGGACTCTTCACCCCCATCCCTGTGTCCCTCCGCCAGGGCACCTGGACTCTTCACCCCCATCCCTGTGTCCCTCCGCCAGGGCGCCTGGACTCTTCACCCCCCCCCATCCCTGTGTCCCTCCGCAGGGCGCCTGGACTCTTCACCCCCATCCCTCCCTGTGTCCCTCCGCCAGGGCGCCTGGACTCTTCACCCAAATCCCTGTGTCCCTCCGCCAGGGCGCCTGGACTCTTCACCCCCATCCCTGTGTCCCTCCGCCAGGGCGCCTGGACTCTTCACCCCCATCCCTGTGTCCCTCCGCCAGGGCGCCTGGACTCTTCACCCAAATCCCTGTGTCCCTCCGCCAGGGCGCCTGGACTCTTCACCCCCATCCCTGTGTCCCTCCGCCAGGGCGCCTGGACTTTTCCCCCCCATCCCTGTGTCCCTCCGCCAGGGCGCCTGGACTCTTCCCCCCCATCCCTGTGTCCCTCCGCCAGGGCGCCTGGACTCTTCACCCCCCATCCCTGTGTCCCTCCGCCAGGGCGCCTGGACTCTCACACCCCCATCCCTGTGTCCCTCCGCCAGGGCGCCTGGACTCTTCACCCAAATCCCTGTGTCCCTCCGCCAGGGCGCCTGGACTCTTCACCCCCATGCCTGTGTCCCTCCGCCAGGGCGCCTGGACTCTTCACCCCATCCCTGTGTCCCTCCGCCAGGGCGCCTGGACTCTTCACCCCCCATCCCTGTGTCCCTCCGCCAGGGCGCCTGGACTCTTCACCCCCACCCCTGTGTCCCTCCGCCAGGGCGCCTGGACTCTTCACCCCCACCCCTGTGTCCCTCCGCCAGGGCGCCTGGACTCTTCACCCCCATCCCTGTGTCCCTCCGCCAGGGCGCCTGGACTCTTCACCCCCATCCCTGTGTCCCTCCGCCAGGGCGCCTGGACTCTTCACCCCCATCCCTGTGTCCCTCCGCCAGGGCGCCTGGACTCTTTCACCCCATCCCTGTGTCCCTCCGCCAGGGCGCCTGGACTCTTTCACCCCCATCCCTGTGTCCCTCCGCCAGGGCGCCTGGACTTTTCCCCCCCCATCCCAGTGTCCCTCCGCCAGGGCGCCTGGACTCTTCCCCCCCCATCCCTGTGTCCCTCCGCCAGGGCGCCTGGACTCTTCACCCCCATCCCTGTGTCCCTCCACCAGGGCGCCTGGACTCTTCACCCCCCCATCCCTGTGTCCCTCCGCCAGGGCGCCTGGACTCTTCACCCCCCATCCCTGTGTCCCTCCGCCAGGGCGCCTGGACTTTTCACCCCCCATCCCTGTGTCCCTCCGTCAGGGCGCCTGGACTCTTCACCCCACCCCCGTGTCCCTCCGCCAGGGCGCCTGGACTCTTCACCCCCATCCCTGTGTCCCTCCGCCAGGGCGCCTGGACTTTTCACCCCCATCCCTGTGTCCCTCCGCCAGGGCGCCTGGACTTTTCACCCCCATCCCTGTGTCCCTCCGCCAGGGCGCCTGGACTCTTTCACCCCCCATCCCTGTGTCCCTCCGCCAGGGCGCCTGGACTCTTCACCCCCATCCCTGTGTCCCTCCGCCAGGGCGCCTGGACTCTTCACCCCCACCCCTGTGTCCCTCCGCCAGGGCGCCTGGACTTTCACCCCCATGCGTGTCCCTCCGCCAGGGCGCGCTGGACTCTTCACCCCCATCCCTGTGTCCCTCCGCCAGGGCGCCTGGACTCTTCACCCCCATGCCTGTGTCCCTCCGCCAGGGCGCCTGGACTCTTCACCCCCACCCCTGTGTCCCTCCGCCAGGGCGCCTGGACTTTTCACCCCCACCCCTGTGTCCCTCCGCCAGGGCGCCTGGACTCTTCACCCCCACATCCCTGTGTCCCTCCGCCAGGGCGCCTGGACTTTCACACCCAAATCCTGTGTCCCTCCTCCAGGGGGCCTGGACTCTTCACCCCCATCCCTGTGTCCCTCCGCCAGGGCGCCTGGACTTTTCCCCCCCCATCCCTGTGTCCCTCCGCCAGGGTGTCTCCTGCCATCCCTCTCCAGCCTCTGACAAACAGAGGCCAGGGACACCATTTTATCCCCTGGCTAATAGCCTTTTATGGACCTAACCTCCATGAAATTATCTAGCTTCTCTTTAAACTCTGTTCTAGTCCTAGGCTTCACGGCCTCCTCTGGCAAGGAGTTCCACAGCTCTGTGTGAAGAAGAACTTTCGCTTATTAGTTTTAAACCTGCTACCCGTTAATTTCATTTGCTGTCCTCTAGTCCTTATATTATGGGAACTAATGAATAACTTTTCTTTATTCACCCTCTCCACACCACTCATGATTTTATAGACCTCTATCATATCCCCCCTTGGTCTCCTCTTTTCTAAACTGAAAAGTCCCAGTCGCTTTAGCCTCTCTTCATATGGGACCCGTTCCAAACCCCTAATCATTTTAGTTGCCCTTTTCTGAACCCTTTCCAAGGCCAAAATATCTTTTTTGAGGTGAGGAGACCACATCCGTACACAGTATTCAAGATGTGGGCGTACCATAGTTTTATACAAGGGCAGTAAGATATTCTGGGTCTTATTTTCTATCCCTTTCTTAATAATTCCTAACATCCCATTTGCCTTTTTGACCACCACAGCACACTGTGTGGAAGTTTTCAGAGAACTGTCCACGATAACTCCAAGATCTCTTTCCTGATTTGTCGTAGCCAAATTAGCCCCCATCATACTGTACGTATAGTTGGGTTATTTTTCCCGATGTGCATTACTTTACACTTATCCACATTAAATTTCATTTGCCATTTTGTTGCCCAATCACTTAGTTTTGTGAGATCTTTTTGAAGTTCTTCACAGTCTGCTTCCGTCTTGACTATCTTGAACAGTTTGGTATCACCCGCAAACTTTACCACCTCACTGCTTACCCCTTTCTCCAGATCATTTATGAATCAGTTGAACAGGATTGGTCCTAGGACTGACCCTTGGGGGACACCACTAGCTACCCCTCTCCATTGTGAAAATTTACCATTTATTCCTACCCTTTGTTTCCTGTCTTTTAACCAGTTCTCAATCCAAGAAAGGACCTTCCCTCTTATCCCATGGCCATGTAATTTACACAAGAGCCTTTGGTGAGGGACTTTGTCAAAGGCTTTCTGAAAAATCTAAGTATACTATGTCTACCGGATCCCCCTTGTCCGCATGTTTGTTAACCCCTTCAAAGAACTCTAATAGATTAGTAAGACAGGATTTCCCTTTACAGAAACCATCTTGACTTTTGCCCAACAAATCATGTTCTTCTACGTGCCTAACAATTTTATTCTTTACTATTGTTTTGACTAATTTGCCCGGTAATGACGTTAGACTTACCAGTCTGTAATTGCCAGGATCACCTCTAGAGTCCTTTTTAAATATTGGTGTCATGTTAGCTATTTGCCAGTCGGTAGGTACGGGCAGATACACTGGGCAGACATTTTGTGATAGACCACGATTGGGGATTGCACCATCGCATTCTTCAGCCAACCTTCTGCCACTGGGGATTTCTCTTTTCTTCACATGAGAAAGCCAAAGGCCCATAGTACTTCTCCAGGGCCGGAGTGGAACTAGGATTGCTGGGAGATGCCTTTCTCCTCGGTTGGGACTGCCCCCTACTCTATGCCTTTCCCCAACCTCACTAATCCCGAGAGTCCTTGAGAAGATCAACAGGGACAGGGCAGTAGTAATACTTATAGCCCCCTTATGGGCCTATCAGATGTGGTTTCCCTATCTCTCTCGCGTGTCTCCTCATCCACGCTACCCCTTCCCCACACAGTGATCTGTTGACTCAAAATCATGGCACTCTGATGCATCCCCAGCCCTGCCTGCTACACCTGCCGGTACGGCTCCTTCTTGGTTCCCGAAATCCAAAATGAGATGCTCAGAGCGGGTTAAGGAGGTCTTGATGCACAGCAGGAAGCATACTACATGCTCCACCTACCTCCGAAAGTGGTGCAGATTTGCATCATGGTGTAAAGACAAACGGCTGGACCCG
This sequence comes from Pelochelys cantorii, assembly GCA_032595735.1. NCBI lineage: Eukaryota > Metazoa > Chordata > Testudines > Trionychidae > Pelochelys > Pelochelys cantorii. Next base: position 3,938,535 of record CM064345.1, on the reverse strand, counting down.
CATTCAATACCACCACACTAAATTTTGGATTATATCCGCTCCTTAAAACAATCAGGCCTAGCCTTAGCTTCTCTCAGAGTTCACCTGGCAGCAATCACCACCTTTCACCACACTGGGACGACCCGTCACCAAGAGTGGAGCACTCACAGGGATTCACATCTTGAAGAACTGTTGTTACTGCACACGGTACTTTTCTCACTTCTCATCTCCTATTTTCATTCTCCTGCTCTTTTTTGATTTTATCACCTTGCTCACCTCCTACCAGGCTCCAGTTTGATTCACCTGTTCTTCCACTGGAGTCTTGCTTGAGAAACGTCTTGGTATTTATTTCTGCACCTTTGGCTATTTGCTCTTCAAATTCCATTTGGCCCTCCAACAATCCACTTTGTACTTTATCTGACATAGGTTAGACTTCCGTTTACTCACAGACTTTAAGGTCAGAAGGGACCATTATGATCATCTCGTCTGACCCCCTGCACAATGCAGGCCACAGAATCTCACCCACCCGCTCCTAGAATAATCCTCTCACTGATACCTCAGATACTGAAGCCTTCAAATAGTTTGAAGACCCCAAGATGCAGAGAATCCTCCAGCAAGTGATCCGTGCCCCATGCTACAGAGGAAGGCGAAAAACCTCCAGGGCCTCTGCCAATCTACCCTGGAGGAAAATTCCTTCCCGACCCCAAATATGGCGATCAGCTGAACCCTGAGCATGTGGGCAAGACTCACCAGCCAGACACCCAGGAAAAAGTTCTCTATCGTAACTCCTATCTTCCCACCATTGGCCTATTTACCACTGATAATGAAAGGTCAATTAGTTACCAAGATCATGTTATCTCACCAAACCATCCCCTTCATAAACCCATCTAGCTTAATCTTGAAGCCAGATAGGTCTTTTGCCCCCACTACTTCCCTTGGAAGGCTGTTCCAGAACTTCACTCCTCTGATGGTTAGAAACCTTCGTCTAATTTCAAGTCTAAACTTCCTACTAGCCAGCTTGTATCCAGTTTACTGAATGATCCCTGGTTGGTTCTAATTACCTCTGGCACCTGCCAGTTAGCTAGACCAGGGAGTTCATCCCCTTCTACTTCTGGTTTTGCTTAAGCACAGGTACGGCATTCTTTCTGGAACTGAGTAGATTACACAGTCAACCTAGATTCTGAGTCAGAAGATTTTAATTTGTTTACTCTTTAATGTGGGAACTTATTGAATACCTCCTTTTTAACATGTGGGTCTCATTTTTCTTTCCTTTGCTTTTAGATAAACTGCAGGGTGAGCTCAGTAAGTTGTTTTATTATTATTATTATTATTATTATTATTATTATTATTATTATTATTATTAATAATGTAAAACTTGCTACAAAATTGTCTCCTATTTAGAGTTTCTGTGTTCAGGAGAGGTCTCATGTCTCTGTGTTTGTTTTCAGAGTGGAAAAGAGCCATACTAGATGTAGGTAAATACATTCACATTTTTCCCTATTTGAAAAGTTATCAATAGGTATTATATTTTTCTCTTGTCATAAACTTTATCTGAGATTGTTTTTTTCTATTCAGCAAGTCTGTGCTCAGGGCAGTTCTCATCTCTCTCTCTCTTTGCTTGATTTCAGGTTGGAAGAAAGCCAGACAACATGCAGGTAACTGCTGTAAACTCTGCTGAAATGTGATCTTTCAAAACTTCAATACACCCGTAAGCTTTCTGCTCCTTTGCTTTGGAACAGTGTTGAATAATGAGAGACCATTTTCCAGGGCAGGGAGCATCTCAAGATGGGAAGACAGGAAGCCACAATTAGCCCTCTTGTACTGCCAGTGCTGGTGGTAGCTGGGGACTTCTGGGCACTTTCAAATCTGGAGGCAGAAAGGAGGGCCAGGATATGTACCTAGGGAGGTTTCTGGGGGCACCAGGTGGGACTAGGGTTGAGATCTTGCCCCACATATTGGTGGAGTCTGGGCACTGTAGGTCCATAATTCATTGCTCCTGTTCGGGGCTGATGTTTTTATAACCTGATTATGAAGCTCCCTGACCCAAGTAAAATAAATTGAACCCACACAGCAGTATTCTGCCTCACAACTGTGGCTGAGCTGTGTTTGTGCATTCACACCCTGATCCTGTGTATGCACTGGCAGTGGGGCATGCTGGGAGAGACTGGGCAGTTCCCCAGGGTCCTACGTGCACGTCAGAGTAACAACCTACTGGGCCAGTTACAGCCAGCCATGTGTCAGGCCAGCCCCTGCTGTGGACATGAGCTGTCAGCCACCATGGTCACTTCGGCCTGGTCTGCACGAGGAGTTTAGGTTGAGGAGTGGAGAGAAGAACCCGTTCTCGTGGAGCTCTGAACCAGCAAACGAAACACAGCTATCGATGTGAAGACCACAAAGGGCGTGGTGGAGGAAGGATATGCCAGGGATGCCCAGCAGTGCCATGTGAAAATAAAGGAGTGGGGGCAGTCTTAGGAAAAGACAAATGAGGCAAACAGAGGGTCTGCTTTTTTTTCAGGCAGAACGGCTCTTGTGCAAGAGGGGGGCTTGCGCCAGAAGGAGCTGTGTAGACGGCTCCTTTTTGCACAAAAGCCTCTTGCGCAAAAAGCGGCTCATCATTAATTATGCAAATGAGGCATGGCAATATTCCACACTTTGCCTCATTTGCATATTTCTAGTGCAATACATAGCCAAGGGCAGCGACTCTGAGCTGGGGGGGGGGAAGGGGAGCACACAGCACGGGGCGGCCTTGTCAGTGCAGGCCCTGAGACCTGGGGGGTGCTCGGCAGAGAAGGGCGTGTGAGATCGGCAGTGACAGCGCCCCAAACTCTGCAGGGCTGTTTAGTGCTGGGGCACGAACCCCACAACCAGAGTCTGCCCCTCCCCCGGCTCTGGGAGGTGCTGCCCGGCTGTGTAGCCAAACCTGCCGTGTCTGCAGAGCCCAGTGTGAGACCCCCAGCGCGTCTGCCCCAGGGCTGGGCGGGGGGAGCCGGGGGTTGGCTGGGGACAGTCCCTCGCTGCCGGTCACTGGGCCTGGGCACCTGAGCTGCTCAGGCAGGTTTGCAGAGGGGCTGGGCAATCGGGTGCTAATGGCTCATCGGCAGAACAATTCGGTTTGGGGGCCAGTGAAACCGTTCCCGGCCCCAGGCTGAGTTTGCTGGCGAGTGTCCATGGGCAGAACCAGGTGCCGCCGCTTCCCTTCCAGCCTGTAGCCCAGGGGCTGGGACCCAGCTGGGAGCCCCAGGTCCCATCGCCGTGTGGGGCGGGGCAGGGATGGGAATGTGGGTCCCCCCTCAGGTGGGGGCTGGAACCGCTGGGCTCCGGGGGTCTGACGTGGGGTCCCTCAGTCTCTGCTGCTGCCAATGCTCCCCGGGTCTAAACACGGCCCTGGGCCCTGGGCAGAGCGTGGGGGTGAGACTGGCTCTGCAGCCCAGTGGGGCGGCCCCACCTGGGAGCCCAGAGTCCAGCCCCCAGCCCCAGTGACCTGCAATTACTGACCCATAACTCAGGGAGGGGAGGGGCACGGCCCCGGCACAGCGGTGTCTGAGGCCGTGGGAGCCGGGTTCCCTTGCACCGATGCAGCTGCCCCCGTGCAAATCCCCAGTGCAGCCACGTGGGTGTGAACTGGGACCGGCCCCCAGGGCAGCTTCTCCCAGGTGGGGGGGGCAGGAAGTGGGGAATTGCCCCCTCCCCTCCCCACTGCCCTCATTGGCAACAGTCCATTGGTTTGCAATTGCACCCCCCCCCACCCATCCTCCGCTGCCCTGCCCCCCCTAGGGGAGGGGCTGGGTCAGGGAAGTGGAGGCCTGTCCTTCCCCTCCCTCCCTCTGTCTGTCCTTACTCTCCACCCCTCGATCCCCCTGGCACCTGCCCTTTCCCTTCCCCTCCCACACCCTCCTGGTGCCTCCCCCTTCCCTCACTGCCCCCCCAATGCCTGCCCCCGCCTCCTTCTTCTCTGTGCCGACCCCCTCACGGCCCTCCGCCCCAGTTCCCCTCACGCCCCTCTGCGCCCTCACATGAGACTTGCGTCATGCCCCCCCTTTCACCCTCTCTGCCCCAGCACCCACCCTCCCTCCCCTCGCCCTTCTGTCCCCTGGCATCTGCCCCCCCTCCTGCCCTCTGGTGCCCTCCCTTCCCTTGCCCCCTTCCACCTCCAATAGCTACTTCACACCCGGCCCCTTGTTGGCCCTGGTGCCTGTCACACTGCAGGCTGCACCCCTGTGCCCCGGCACCTGCTGCTTACACCCTGTAGCCCCTGGCATCCGCCCCTCCCACCCCCGGCACCTGCCCCTCCTCCCAGCCCTTCTGCCCTCTAGCCCCTGGCATCTGCCCCACCTAGGCCTCAGCATGAGCCCTTCCCTCGCCCACCTGCCCCGTGCCTGCCCCTTCCCTCACATCCCCACCCCCTTTCACCTTCCCTTTAATTCTGCCCCTCCCCTCCCCCCTGCCTCCCGACACCTGCACCCTCCCCCTCCCCAAACCACTGGTGCCAGCCCCTTTGTGCTCCCCTCCCCTGGCCCCCTGGGCCCACCTCTCCCCGCTGCTTGCCCCATGCAAGTCCCTGCCCTTGGCCCCCTTTGAGCCCCCTAATGTTTACCCCTTCCCCTCCCTCCTCCTCTAGCCCATTGGCGCCCTCCCCTCCCCTCTGGGTCCCTGCCCCTCCCCTCCCCTTCTCCAAACCTCTGGGTCCTGCCCCTCCACTCACCTTTCCTCTACCCCCCTTGTGCCCTCCCTTCTCCACACCCAACTCTCTGCCCCCCTGTGCTCCCCTGTTCCCTTGTCCCCACTCTTCCCCTGGTGCCCGCCCCTCTTGTCTCTGCCCCTCTGCTCAGCCCTCCCCCCCGGGACTGCTCCTTCCCTTGCCCATCTCTGTTCTCCTGGCACCCGCCCTGCATGCCCCTCCCCCCTTGATAACCACCCTCCCCTTGCCGCCCTTTTGCCCCCTGGGGTCTGCCCCCCATCCCCCTCTCACCTCTCCCTTTCCCCTCATCACCTGCCCCGTCTCCCTCCCCCTCCTTGCCCCTGGGGCCGCGTGAGGCCTGGAGAATGTGGGCAGGTGGGGAGAACGTGAGTCGGGAAGTGTCATTTCCCTTCACCGCACACAGGGGCCAGGGGCACCCAATGCCGTGACCAGGCAGCGAGACTGACCCCCGCACAAGGCAGCATTTCCTCATGCAGCGCAGGCGGCCGGCGGGACTCTGCCGGGGGGGGGGGGTGAAGGCCAAAGTGACAACATGGTCAGAAAGGGCAAGATACGTTCACGGAGGGTCGCTCCGTCAGTGGCTCTGAGCCAGGATGGGCAGGGATGCGCCAGCCTGTTCTGAGTGTCCCTGACCTCTCCGTGCCGGACGCTGGGAGTGGGCGACAGGGCAGGGACCACGAGACGATTCCCTCCTCTGCTCATCCCCTCCGGCTGCTCCAGCGCTGCAGTGGCAGGAGGCAGGACACTGGGCAGAGGGACCAGGGGTCCGGCCCAATGTGGCTGATTTTGCATAAATATTAATTATAAGAATAACAACACAGTCAACACAGAAACTCCCCCAGACACTGGCCTGTCGCGCCCGCCCTGCGTGCTCAGGGGAGAGTCAGGAGCCGCCCAGCGGATCAGCAGAGCGTTCACGTGGCCACAGCCCGTGTGTCTCCTGGGCGCGCCTCAGTGCACGTCATAAAATGTATTCCGCACACGGCCAGGGACAGTTGGAGGGAGCGCTGGCGTACGCCCCCCCTGGGGGTCCTAGGGACACCCTGGCTGGAACCTGCCCCTCCCTTCACCCTCCTCTGTGCTCATGGTGCCTGTTCCTCTTGCCCCACTGCCCCCCTTCTGCCCCTCTCATCTGTGCCTCCCCTTCCCTCTCACAGCATCAGCCTGTCCCCTCCGCCCCTCCGCCCCACTGACACCTTCCCACCCTTCCCCCACTCCTCGTGCCCTTTCCCTTCACTATCTCCCCCTTGGCCCCTGTTAGCTCTGGTGCCTGCCCCTCCCCCTGCCCCATTGCTGCCAGCCCGCCTGCTCGCCTCTGCCCCCTGCCTTTAACCCCTCCCCTGGTACCTCTCTAGCCCCCTGGCACCCACCCTTCCTACCCACTGAGAATAAAACCTTCCCTCCCCCCCATCTGCCCTGGTGTCTTCCCCATCCCTGTCCCCCGGCATTTGTCTCTCCCCCACTCTGCCCCTTCTTGCTTCCCCTTTCTCCTCCTGCCCTCAGCATAAGCCCCTTTCCTCTCCCCCACCCCCACCCTGGTACCTGCCCCCTCCCCTCACATTTCCTCCACCTTCCCCTTAGTTCTCCCCTGCCCCTCTCCCTCTGCCCCCCGGACCCTGCATCCCTCATCCCCCTCTAGCCCCTGGTACCAGCCCCTCTGGGCCCTGCTCCTCTGCCTTCCTGAGCCCCTCTCTGCCGTCCCCTCCGTCAGAATCACAGAACTGGCAGGGACCTCGAGAGTCATCGAGTCCAGTCCCCGGCCCTCGCGGCAGGGCCAAGCACCGTCCAGACCATCCCCGACAGGTGTGTGTCCAGCCTGCTCCGCAATAGCCCCAGGGATGGAGACTCCACAGCCCCCCAGGCAACTTCTTCCAGTGTTTCACCCCCCGGACAGCCAGGACGTTCTTCCCCATGTCCAGCCTCAACCTCCCTTGCTGCAGGTTAAGCCCCTTGCTGCTTGTCCTGCCCTCAGAGGCCAAGGAGAACGATTTCCCCCGTCTGCTTGTGACCCCCTTTTAGATACTTGAAACCCGCTCTCAGGTCCCCTCCCGGCCTTCTCCTTTCCAAACCAAACCAGCCCGATTCCTTCAGCCTCCCCTCCTAGCTCCTGTTCTCTCGACCTTGCGTCCTTCTTGGTGCTCTGCTCTGGGCCTTCTCCAGTTTCTCCCCCTCTCCCCCGAAATGTGGGGCCCAGAACTGGACACAAGACTCCAGCTGAGGCCTGAGCAGCGCAGGGCAGAGCGGAAGGACGACGCCTCGTGTCTCGCTCACAGCGCTCCTGGGAATCTGCCTCCCCGGTGCCTGCTCTTCCCTCTGCCCCTCTGCCTGCCTGGGGTCGCCTCCCTGGGCCTCCCCCGCTCCCTCCTGCCCTTTTCCCGCTCTTTGTCCCCTCTGCGGCAGAGGGGCCCTGCCCCCCCTCAGACAATAGCCCCCCCCTCCCCCGCACAGCGATTAACGGGGGGGGCAGGTTAATTTCCCGCTGACCCCAGGGACCCCCCCGGCCCCTGGCCCTGACTCTGTGACTCTCTCCCCAGTGGACGTGACGCTGGATCCAGACACGGCAAATCCCTGGCTCGTCCTGTCTGAGCGCGGGAAACGTGTGAGAGACGGAGACAGGCGCCAGGATCTGCCCGACACCCCCGAGAGATTTGACACTTGTCTCTGTGTGCTGGGCGCCGAGGGGTTCGCGGGCGGGCGGCGTTACTGGGAGGTGGAGGTGGGGGGCAAGACAGGCTGGTACCTGGGGGTCTGCAGGGAATCGGTGCGCAGGAAGGGGACGGTCACACTCTCACCTGGGAACGGATACTGGGTCGTGTGGCTGAGGTACGGGGAATACGAGGCCTGCACCGACCCCCCGACCCCCCTCCCCGTGAGCGCCAGGCCCAGCCGGGTGGGGGTTTTCCTGGACTACGAGGCGGGCGAGGTCTCGTTTTACAATGTGACTGACAGGTCCCATCTCTTCACCTTCACCGGCACCTTCTCCGGGACGCTGCGCCCGTATTTCCACCCTGGTGACGACGCGGCTCCCCTGACCATCTGCCCGGTGCCGGCCCAGGCGGGAGGGGATCCCGGCCCAGCCAGCAAGGAGACAGGAGCTCAGCAGGGAGAGCAGAGCGATTTGCCCAGCCGGGCTGAGGCAGAGGGAAGGGAGGAGGAGATACCTCTCCGCTCCACTAAGGCTGGGAGCGTTAGAGCCGGGGCGTACCCACCCTGGCGTGGCGCTGTGGGGAACTAAGAGCAGTTTGGGGGCAAGTTTGGGCTCCGCGTCAACGTGTCAGAGCGAGCTCGGCGTTGTCGGCTGGGTTGAAATTTGTGATTCGCTTCGCTTCGCTCCGCTTGCACGTGTGACCCCGACATTGCTACGGTTTGCAATGAATGGCTCTGCCCACTGCCCAGCCCGGCGTAAGGAACCGCTACCTGGGGGAGCCGTCGGCAGGCCTGTCCCCCTTCCACTGGCCACGGGGGCCTGTCGGGATGATTCCTGGGGGGGCTCTGATCCCACTTGGGGAGGGGGTTTCCCTACAACAGTGGTCCTCAAGCATTTGAAGCTGCCAGGCATACACCATACCCGCACGAGCCATGTGCCTGGGGCCAGCGTCCTCCAGAGCCGTGCACCCAGGGCCAGCACCCCCCACAGCCATGCACCCAGGGCCAGCACCCCCTCATAGCCATGCACCCAGGGCCAGCACCCCCCACAGCCATGCACCCAGGGTCAGCACCCCCCCATAGCCATGCACCCAGGGCCAGCACCCCCTCATAGCCATGCACTCAGGGCCAGCACCCCCCACAGCCATGCACCCAGGGCCAGCACCCCCTCATAGCCATGCACCCAGGGCCAGCACCCCCCCACAGGCATGCACCCAGGGCCAGCACTCCCCCATAGCCATGCACCCAGGGCCAGCACCCCCGCAAATACCTGCGTACCCAGGGGTGGAGAGGCCAATTTGCCGCGCTCCCCGGGCCAGCGCCCAACGTAGCCACGCGTCCGGGGGCCGGGGTGACCCATTTGCCACGCGCCCGGGGCCAGCGCCCCCCCCAATAGCTGCATGCCCGGGGGCCGGGGCGGCCAATTCGCTTGGTGCCATGTCTGGGTGAGAGCAGGGGAGCCGGCCCAGGGGGTTGTCTGGGTGAAGCAAGGGAGCCGGCCCAGGTGTCTGGGAAGAGAGCAGGGGAGCTGGCCCAGGGGGTCTGGGGGAGAGCAGGGGAGCATGGCCCAGGGGGTGTCTGGGGGAGCAGCAGGGGAGCTATCCCAGGGGTGTCTGGGGAGCAGGGGGAGCTGGCCCAGGGGGTGTCTGGGGGAGAGCAGGGGAGCCGGCCCAGGGGTGTGTGGGGGAGAGCAAGGGAGCCGCCCAGGGGGTCTGGGGTGAGGCAGGGGAGCTGGCCCAGGAGGTGTCTGGGGAGAGCAGGGGAGCCGGCCCAGGGGGTGTGTGGGGAGAGCAGGGGAGCCAGCCCAGGGGGTGTGTGGGGGAGAGCAGGGGAGCCGGCCCAGGCGTGTCTGGGGAGAGCAGGGGAGCTGGCCCAGGGGGTGTCTGGGGGGGAGCGGGAGCTGGCCCAGGGGGTGTCTGGGAGAGCAGGGAGCCGGCCCAGGGGGTGTGTGGGGGGAGAGCAGGGAGCCGGCCCAGGGCGTGTCTGGGGGAGAGCAGGGAGCTGGCCCAGGGGGTGTCTGGGAGAGCAGGGGAGCCTGGCCCAGGGGTGTGTGGGGAGAGCAGGGGAGCTGGCCCAGGGGGTGTCTGGGAGAGCAGGGAGCCGGCCCAGGGGTGTGTGGGGGAGAGCAGGGGAGCCGGCCCAGGGCGTGTCTGGGGGAAGCAGGGGAGCTATCCCAGGGGGTGTCTGGGGGGGAGCAGGGAGCTGGCCCAGCAGGACCGGGCGGTGAGACGCCCCAGAGCGGGAAGACGAGTGTCTCTGTCAGCATCCTGGGAAACACTCCAAAGGGTCTCCTGTGCCCGCCCCCCACACACAAGTGTGAAATCAGAGTGTGCGCGTGTACAGACTGGTGGGCGGGCCCCCCCCCCCCCGCCAGTTAACGGGCAGGGGCCCTCGCGTGGACACCTTAAATTGCAGTAGATAAGGATGTAGGTCATTCTCCCTGGCCTGCCTAGGTAGGGTTGGCGGATGGTGTCACCGAAAATACCGAACCTTTGTGAAGAACTTTCTTTTATTAGTTTTAAACCTGCTGCCCATTAACTTCATTTGGTGTCCTCTGGTCCTTCTATTGTGGGAACTAATGAAGAACTTTTCTTTATTCGCCCTCTCCACACCACTCAGGATTTCATAGACCTCTCTCCTATCCCCCCTCAGTCTCCTCTTTTCTAAACTGAAAAGTCCCCGTCGCTTTAACCTCTCCTCATATGGGACCTGTTCCAAACCCCTCAGCATTGTAGTTGCCCTTTTCTGAACCCTTTCCAAGGCCAAAATATCTTTTTTGAGGCGAGGAGACCACATCTCTACACAGCACTGAAGATCTGGCGTCCCATGGTTTTATACTTCCCCTCCTCCTCCTTCCCCTGGCTTCCCCCTTCCAGCTCCCTCCTCCCAGGTTTCCCCCTCCCCTCTCCCACCCTCTCTCTTCCCCTCTCCCACCCCCTCTCTTCCCCTCTCTCTTCCCCTCTCCCACCTCCTTTTCCCAGTCTCCCCAGAGGTTAATGCCGCCCCCCCGCCACCCCCAGTTTTGTTAAATAAAGAGAGTTTCTATTTTTGAACACACGTGTCCTTTATTTTTTACATCAGGAAGGGGGGCTGGGGAGGGGTAAGTGCAAGGAGGTGAGGGAGGAATGGGGCACGAGCCCCTGATGGGGAGGCCTGGGGTGGCTCTGCGGGCTCCTCGGGGTGGAAGCTCTCCTGTAGGGCCCCCTGGATGCTGACAGCCCCCCGATTGGCCCCCCCGGACTGCAGCCGGGCTGATGGCCGAGTGCTGTGATGTGCCGAGTGCGGGCACGCAGGGCACCCCAAGACAGGACTGCTTTGCTGTCCCTCATCGAGGTCGACCAGCAAGCGGGGAACCCTGAGAACTGTCTGTCCGGGGTGGGGGTCGGGTCCCTTTAAGCACAGCCCTCGGCTAGCCCGAGGCAGCAGCTCCGCGCTCTAAGTCCTGGTTCCGGCCAGCCTTAACTTCGGTTCAGGGTCCGCTCAATGTGGACACGCTAGTTCCAATGAGCAAAACGCTAATTCGAACCAGTTTTTAAGTCTAGAAGCGCTAATTCGAATTAGCTTAGTTCGAATTAACTCATTGGAACTAAGTTAGTTCGAATTAGTGCTGTAGTGTAGACATACCCTACGGGGCTACTAGTCTGGGTTTTAAAGTTTTTCCTGTTGCAGACGAACTCGGCTCCCCCGCTGAAGTTTTCTTTTACTGTCTCCCCCTTTCAACCTCCCCTTCCTCCCCGCCCCGACACGTCCATAGAGGGAAAGCCGTGGGGCTTGGGAGGGGAGGGGCATTTCCCCTGAATGTCTTATCTCTACATCTAAAAGCAACGGCCCGTCCTGCAGCACCGTAGGGACTAACACCGCATGGGGATGGACTCATGAGCTGTCGCGGGTACCGCCCACTTCCTCAGCGCTGCGAGCTATTGGTTGTTTTTCCCGTTACACGCAAACTCGGCTGCCCCTCTGAAGCTTTTATACACTTAAAAACGGCGGGGAAAACGTGCCGACTTTCCCCAAATGTGTCGTTTCCAGCGCATGTTTGAAAAGCGAGAAATGTAACGGAACGCTCCCCTGCTTTGCAAAATTATAAAAGGCTTCTGTATGACTGTGGCGGCGCGTCGGGGTCCCCCGACGCCTGCACCCCCGTAGCGGCACAAACAGACTCCGCCAGCCAGTAGCACAGAGGGGGTTTATTGCTTCTCCAGGATACAGCCCAGCACAGATGTCGTCTGGTTACAGGGCCAGGCCTAGGATGCTGCAGCCCCCCTGAGATGGGGGAGACTGGGCCCCTAAATCCCAGCCCGTTGCCTTGGGCTGCCTCCGCTATGATACCAGACAGAAAAAACCGAACTCACTCCCCTCCAGCCCTGCCCCCCAGCCGGGCTGACCCTGCCCTGCTTTCTTTGTTCCCCTCCCTGGGGCATAACTGGTCGGACTGGTTCAGAGCCCCCTTGCATAATGACTCATCCCGACCTGCTGGGCCGTGCTGCGGCCAGTGGGGGTCACCCACAGCCCCCCGCCCAGCACAGCAGCCAGCAAGGACCCCCCCGCGTCACAGCAACTTCAGTCCAAAATGCATTTTGCAGAGAAAAATGTGTCGTGGCCGCAATTCCCAGCCTCCTGGGGCCGAAGGGGCAGAAATCGGTGCTGGGTCGAGCCACGTGACCCTGCGTCGTAGCAGGGGGCGCGGCCTGGCTCAGCCCCCCAAACCACCCCTGTGTCCCTCCGCCAGGGCGCCTGGACTCTTCACCCCCACCCCTGTGTCCCTCCGCCAGGGCGCCTGGACTCTTCACCCCCACCCCTGTGTCCCTCCGCCAGGGCGCCTGGACTCTTCACCCCCACCCCTGTGTCCCTCCGCCAGGGCGCCTGGACTCTCACCCCCATCCCTGTGTCCCTCCGCCAGGGCGCCTGGACTTTTCACCCAAATCCCTGTGTCCCTCCTCCAGGGGCCTGGACTCTTCACCCCCACCCTGTGTCCCTCCGCCAGGGCGCCTGGACTTTTCCCCCCATCCCTGTGTCCCTCCGCCAGGGCGCCTGGACTCTTCACACCCCCATCCCTGTGTCCCTCCGCCAGGGCGCCTGGACTCTTCACCCCCATCCCTGTGTCCCTCCGCCAGGGCACCTGGACTCTTCACCCCCATCCCTGTGTCCCTCCGCCAGGGCGCCTGGACTCTTCACCCCCCCCCATCCCTGTGTCCCTCCGCAGGGCGCCTGGACTCTTCACCCCCATCCCTCCCTGTGTCCCTCCGCCAGGGCGCCTGGACTCTTCACCCAAATCCCTGTGTCCCTCCGCCAGGGCGCCTGGACTCTTCACCCCCATCCCTGTGTCCCTCCGCCAGGGCGCCTGGACTCTTCACCCCCATCCCTGTGTCCCTCCGCCAGGGCGCCTGGACTCTTCACCCCCAAATCCCTGTGTCCCTCCGCCAGCGCGCCTGGACTCTTCACCCCCATCCCTGTGTCCCTCCGCCAGGGCGCCTGGACTTTTCCCCCCCATCCCAGTGTCCCTCCGCCAGGGCGCCTGGACTCTTCCCCCCCATCCCTGTGTCCCTCCGCCAGGGCGCCTGGACTCTTCACCCCCAATCCCTGTGTCCCTCCGCCAGGGCGCCTGGACTCTCACACCCCCATCCCTGTGTCCCTCCGCCAGGGCGCCTGGACTCTTCACCCAAATCCCTGTGTCCCTCCGCCAGGGCGCCTGGACTCTTCACCCCCATGCCTGTGTCCCTCCGCCAGGGCGCCTGGACTCTTCACCCCATCCCTGTGTCCCTCCGCCAGGGCGCCTGGACTCTTCCCCCCCATCCCTGTGTCCCTCCGCCAGGGCGCCTGGACTCTTCACCCCCACCCCTGTGTCCCTCCGCCAGGGCGCCTGGACTCTTCACCCCCACCCCTGTGTCCCTCCGCCAGGGCGCCTGGACTCTTCACCCCCATCCCTGTGTCCCTCCGCCAGGGCGCCTGGACTCTTCACCCCCATCCCTGTGTCCCTCCGCCAGGGCGCCTGGACTCTTCACCCCCATCCCTGTGTCCCTCCGCCAGGGCGCCTGGACTCTTTCACCCCATCCCTGTGTCCCTCCGCCAGGGCGCCTGGACTCTTTCACCCCCATCCCTGTGTCCCTCCGCCAGGGCGCCTGGACTTTTCCCCCCCCATCCCAGTGTCCCTCCGCCAGGGCGCCTGGACTCTTCCCCCCCCATCCCTGTGTCCCTCCGCCAGGGCGCCTGGACTCTTCACCCCCATCCCTGTGTCCCTCCACCAGGGCGCCTGGACTCTTCACCCCCCCATCCCTGTGTCCCTCCGCCAGGGCGCCTGGACTCTTCACCCCCCATCCCTGTGTCCCTCCGCCAGGGCGCCTGGACTTTTCACCCCCCATCCCTGTGTCCCTCCGTCAGGGCGCCTGGACTCTTCACCCCACCCCCGTGTCCCTCCGCCAGGGCGCCTGGACTCTTCACCCCCATCCCTGTGTCCCTCCGCCAGGGCGCCTGGACTTTTCACCCCCATCCCTGTGTCCCTCCGCCAGGGCGCCTGGACTTTTCACCCCCATCCCTGTGTCCCTCCGCCAGGGCGCCTGGACTCTTTCACCCCCCATCCCTGTGTCCCTCCGCCAGGGCGCCTGGACTCTTCACCCCCATCCCTGTGTCCCTCCGCCAGGGCGCCTGGACTCTTCACCCCCACCCCTGTGTCCCTCCGCCAGGGCGCCTGGACTTTCACCCCCATGCGTGTCCCTCCGCCAGGGCGCGCTGGACTTTTCCCCCCCATCCCTGTGTCCCTCCGCCAGGGCGCCTGGACTTTTCACCCCCATCCCTGTGTCCCTCCGCCAGGGCGCCTGGACTTTTCACCCCCATCCCTGTGTCCCTCCGCCAGGGCGCCTGGACTTTTCACCCCCATCCCTGTGTCCCTCCGCCAGGGCGCCTGGACTTTTCACCCCCATCCCTGTGTCCCTCCGCCAGGGCGCCTGGACTTTTCCCCTCCATCCCTGTGTCCCTCCGCCAGGGAGCCTGGACTTTTCACCCCCATCCCTGTGTCCCTCCGCCAGGGCGCCTGGACTTTTCACCGCCATCCCTGTGTCCCTCCGCCAAGGCGCCTGGACTTTTCACCCCCATCCCTGTGTCCCTCCGCCAGGGCGCCTGGACTTTTCACCCCCATCCCTGTGTCCCTCCGCCAGGGCGCCTGGACTTTTCACCCCCATCCCTGTGTCCCTCCGCCAGGGCGCCTGGACTTTTCACCCCCACCCTGTGTCCCTCCGCCAGGGCGCCTGGACTTTTCACCCCCATCCCTGTGTCCCTCCGCCAGGGCGCCTGGACTTTTCACCCCCATCCCTGTGTCCCTCCGCCAGGGCGCCTGGACTTTTCACCCCCATCCCTGTGTCCCTCCGCCAGGGCGCCTGGACTTTTCACCCCCATCCCTGTGTCCCTCCGCCAGGGCGCCTGGACTTTTCACCCCCATCCCTGTGTCCCTCCGCCAGGGCGCCTGGACTTTTCACCCCCATCCCTGTGTCCCTCCGCCAGGGCGCCTGGACTTTTCACCCCCATCCCTGTGTCCCTCCGCCAGGGCGCCTGGACTTTTCACCCCCATCCCTGTGTCCCTCCGCCAGGGCGCCTGGACTTTTCACCCCCATCCCTGTGTCCCTCCGCCAGGGGGGGGGGGGGGGGGGGGGGGGGGGGGGGGGGGGGGGGGGGGGGGGGGGGGGGGGGGGGGGGGGGGGGGGGGGGGGGGGGGGGGGGGGGGGGGGGGGGGGGGGGGGGGGGGGGGGGGGGGGGGGGGGGGGGGGGGGGGGGGGGGGGGGGGGGGGGGGGGGGGGGGGGGGGGGGGGGGGGGGCCCCCCCCCCCCCCCCCCCCCCCCCCCCCCCCCCCCCCCCCCCCCCCCCCCCCCCCCCCCCCCCCCCCCCCCCCCCCCCCCCCCCCCCCCCCCCCCCCCCCCCCCCCCCCCCCCCCCCCCCCCCCCCCCCCCCCCCCCCCCCCCCCCCCCCCCCCCCCCCCCCCCCCCCCCCCCCCCCCCCCCCCCCCCCCCCCCCCCCCCCCCCCCCCCCCCCCCCCCCCCCCCCCCCCCCCCCCCCCCCCCCCCCCCCCCCCCCCCCCCCCCCCCCCCCCCCCCCCCCCCCCCCCCCCCCCCCCCCCCCCCCCCCCCCCCCCCCCCCCCCCCCCCCCCCCCCCCCCCCCCCCCCCCCCCCCCCCCCCCCCCCCCCCCCCCCCCCCCCCCCCCCCCCCCCCCCCCCCCCCCCCCCCCCCCCATCCCTGTGTCCCTCCGCCAGGGCGCCTGGACTTTTCACCCCCATCCCTGTGTCCCTCCGCCAGGGCGCCTGGACTTTTCACCCCCACCCTGTGTCCCTCCGCCAGGGCGCCTGGACTTTTCACCCCATCCCTGTGTCCCTCCGCCAGGGCGCCTGGACTTTTCACCCCCATCCCTGTGTCCCTCCGCCAGGGCGCCTGGACTTTCACCCCCACCCTGTGTCCCTCCGCCAGGGCGCCTGGACTTTTCACCCCCATCCCTGTGTCCCTCCGCCAGGGCGCCTGGACTTTTCACCCCCATCCCTGTGTCCCTCCGCCAGGGCGCCGGACTTTTCACCCCCATCCCTGTGTCCCTCCGCCAGGGCGCCTGGACTTTCACCCCCATCCCTGTGTCCCTCCGCCAGGGCGCCTGGACTTTTCACCCCCATCCCTGTGTCCCTCCGCCAGGGCGCCTGGACTTTTCACCCCCATCCCTGTGTCCCTCCGCCAGGGCGCCTGGACTTTTCCCCCCACCCCTGTGTCCCTCCGCCAGGGCGCCTGGACTTTTCACCCCCATCCTGTGTCCCTCCGCCAGGGCGCCTGGACTTTTCACCCCCATCCCTGTGTCCCTCCGCCAGGGCGCCTGGACTTTCACCCCCATCCCTGTGTCCCTCCGCCAGGGCGCCTGGACTTTTCACCCCCATCCCTGTGTCCCTCCGCCAGGGCGCCTGGACTTTTCACCCCCACCCTGTGTCCCTCCGCCAGGGCGCCTGGACTTTTCACCCCCATCCCTGTGTCCCTCCGCCAGGGCGCCTGGACTTTCACCCCCATCCCTGTGTCCCTCCGCCAGGGCGCCTGGACTTTCACCCCCATCCCTGTGTCCCTCCGCCAGGGCGCCTGGACTTTTCACCCCCATCCCTGTGTCCCTCCGCCAGGGCGCCTGGACTTTCACCCCCCCCTGTGTCCCTCCGCCAGGGCGCCTGGACTTTTCACCCCCATCCCTGTGTCCCTCCGCCAGGGCGCCTGGACTTTTCACCCCCATCCCTGTGTCCCTCCGCCAGGGCGCCTGGACTTTCACCCCCATCCCTGTGTCCCTCCGCCAGGGCGCCTGGACTTTTCACCCCCACCCCTGTGTCCCTCCGCCAGGGCGCCTGGACTTTTCACCCCCCCCCTGTGTCCCTCCGCCAGGGCGCCTGGACTTTTCACCCCCACCCTGTGTCCCTCCGCCAGGGCGCCTGACTTTTCACCCCCATCCCTGTGTCCCTCCGCCAGGGCGCCTGGACTTTCCCCCCACCCCTGTGTCCCTCCGCCAGGGCGCCTGGACTTTTCACCCCCCCCTGTGTCCCTCCGCCAGGGCGCCTGGACTTTCACCCCCATCCCTGTGTCCCTCCGCCAGGGCGCCTGGACTTTCACCCCCATCCCTGTGTCCCTCCGCCAGGGCGCCTGGACTTTTCACCCAAATCCCTGTGTCCCTCCCCAGGGGGCCTGGACTCTTCACCCCCATCCCTGTGTCCCTCCGCCAGGGCGCCTGGACTTTTCCCCACCATCCCTGTGTCCCTCCGCCAGGGCGCCTGGACTTTTCACACCCCCATCCCTGTGTCCCTCCGCCAGGGCGCCTGGACTTTTCACCCCCATCCCTCTGTCCCTCCGCCAGGGCGCCAGGACGTTTCACCCAAATCCCTGTGTCCGTCCGCCAGGGCGCCTGGACTTTTCACCCCCATCCCTGTGTCCCTCCGCCAGGGCGCCTGGACTTTTCACCCCCATCCCTGTGTCCCTCCGCCAGGGCGCCTGGACTTTCCCCCCTCCCTGTGTCCCTCCGCCAGGGCGCCTGGATCTTCACCCCCATCCCTGTGTCCCTCCGCCAGGGCGCCTGGACTTTCACCCCCATCCCTGTGTCCCTCCGCCAGGGCGCCTGGACTTTTCACACCCCCATCCCTGTGTCCCTCCGCCAGGGCGCCTGGACTTTTCACCCCCATCCCTGTGTCCCTCCGCAGGGCGCCTGGACTTTCACCCCCACCCCTGTGTCCCTCCGCCAGGGCGCCTGGACTCTTCACCCCCATCCCTGTGTCCCTCCGCCAGGGCGCCTGGACTCTTCACCCCCAACCCTGTGTCCCTCCGCCAGGGCGCCTGGACTTTCACCCCCATCCCTGTGTCCCTCCGCCAGGGCGCCTGGACTTTCACCCCCATCCCTGTGTCCCTCCGCCAGGGCGCCTGGACTTTTCACCCCCATCCCTGTGTCCCTCCGCCAGGGCGCCTGGACTTTCACCCCCACCCCTGTGTCCCTCCGCCAGGGCGCCTGGACTTTTCACCCCCATGCCTGTGTCCCTCCGCCAGGGCGCCTGGACTTTCACCCCCATCCCTGTGTCCCTCCGCCAGGGCGCCTGGACTTTCACCCCCATCCCTGTGTCCCTCCGCCAGGGCGCCTGGACTCTTCACCCCCAACCCTGTGTCCCTCCGCCAGGGCGCCTGGACTCTTCACCCCCACCCCTGTGTCCCTCCGCCAGGGCGCCTGGACTTTTCACCCCCACCCCTGTGTCCCTCCGCCAGGGCGTCTGTACTTTTCACCCCCATCCCTGTGTCCTTCCGCCAGGGCGCCTGGACTCTTCACGCCCACCCCTGTGTCCCTCCTCCAGGGCGCCTGGACTCTTCACCCCCACCCCTGTGTCCCTCCGCCAGGGCGCCTGGACTCTTCACCCCCACCCCTGTGTCCCTCCGCCAGGGCGCCTGGACTCTTCACCCCCACCCCTGTGTCCCTCCGCCAGGGCGCCTGGACTCTTCACCCCCATCCCTGTGTCCCTCCGCCAGGGCGCCTGGACTTTTCACACCCCCATCCCTGTGTCCCTCCGCCAGGGCGCCTGGACTTTTCACCCCCACCCCTGTGTCCTTCCGCCAGGGCGCCTGGACTCTTCACCCCCACCCCTGTGTCCCTCCGCCAGGGCGCCTGGACTTTTCACCCCCACCCTGTGTCCCTCCGCCAAGGCGCCTGGACTCTTCCCCCCATCCCTGTGTCCCTCCGCCAGGGCGCCTGGACTCTTCACCCCCATCCCTGTGTCCCTCCGCCAGGGCGCCTGGACTTTTCACCCACATCCCTGTGTCCCTCCGCCAGGGCGCCTGGACTTTTCACACCCCCATCCCTGTGTCCCTCCGCCAGGGCGCCTGGACTCTTCACCCCCATCCCTGTGTCCCTCCTCCAGGGCGCCTGGACTTTTCACACCCCCATCCCTGTGTCCCTCCGCCAGGGCGCCTGGACTTTTCACACCCACCCCTGTGTCCCTCCGCCAGGGTGCCTGGACTCTTCACCCCCACCCCTGTGTCCCTCCGCCAGGGCGCCTGGACTCTTCACCCCCATCCCTGTGTCCCTCCGCCAGGGCGCCTGGACTTTTCACACCCCCATCCCTGTGTCCCTCCACCAGGGCGCCTGGACTCTTCACCCCCCCCTGTGTCCCTCCGCCAGGGCGCCTGGACTTTCACCCCCACCCTGTGTCCCTCCGCCAGGGCGCCTGGACTTTCACCCCCATCCCTGTGTCCCTCCCCAGGGCGCCTGGACTTTTCACCCCCATCCCTGTGTCCCTCCGCCAGGGCGCCTGGACTTTTCACCCCCATCCCTGTGTCCCTCCGCCAGGGTGCCTGGACTCTTCACCCCCATCCCTGTGTCCCTCCGCCAGGGCGCCTGGACTTTTCACCCCCATCCCTGTGTCCCTCCGCCAGGGCGCCTGCACTTTCACCCCCATCCCTGTGTCCCTCCGCCAGGGCGCCTGGACTCTTCACCCCCATCCCTGTGTCCCTCCGCCAGGGCGCCTGGACTCTTCACCCCCATCCCTGTGTCCCTCCGCCAGGGCACCTGGACTCTTCACCCAAATCCCTGTGTCCCTCCGCCAGGGCGCCTGGACTCTTTCACCCCCATCCCTGTGTCCCTCCGCCAGGGCGCCTGGACTTTTCACCCCCATCCCTGTGTCCCTCCGCCAGGGCGCCGGACTTTCACCCCCATCCCTGTGTCCCTCCGCCAGGGCGCCTGGACTTTCACCCCCATCCCTGTGTCCCTCCGCCAGGGCGCCTGGACTTTCACCCCCATCCCCGTGTCCCTCCGCCAGGGCGCCTGGACTCTTCACCCCCATCCCTGTGTCCCTCCGCCAGGGCGCCTGGACTTTTCACCCCCACCCTGTGTCCCTCCGCCAGGGCGCCTGGACTCTTCACCCCCATGCCTGTGTCCCTCCGCAGGGCGCCTGGACTCTTCACCCACATCCCTGTGTCCCTCCGCCAGGGCGCCTGGACTTTTCCCCCCATCCCTGTGTCCCTCCGCCAGGGCGCCTGGACTTTCACCCCACCCCTGTGTCCCTCCGCCAGGGCGCCTGGACTCTTCACCCCACCCCTGTGTCCCTCCGCCAGGGCGCCTGGACTCTTCACCCCCACCCCTGTGTCCCTCCGCCAGGGCGCCTGGACTCTTCACCCCCACCCCTGTGTCCCTCCGCCAGGGCGCCTGGACTTTCACCCCCATCCCTGTGTCCCTCCGCCAGGGCGCCTGGACTGTTCACCCCCATCCCTGTGTCCCTCCGCCAGGGCGCCTGGACTTTCACCCCCACCCCTGTGTCCCTCCGCCAGGGCGCCTGGACTCTTCACCCCCACCCCTGTGTCCCTCCGCCAGGGCGCCTGGTTTTCACCCCCACCCTGTGTCCCTCCGCCAGGGCGCCTGGACTTTTCACCCCCACCCCTGTGTCCCTCCGCCAGGGCGCCTGGATTTTCACTCCCACCCCCTGTGTCCCTCCGCCAGGGCGCCTGGACTCTTCACCCCACCCCTGTGTCCCTCCGCCAGGGCGCCTGGACTCTTCACCCCCACCCCTGTGTCCCTCCGCCAGGGCGCCTGGACTTTTCACACCCCCATCCCTGTGTCCCTCCGCCAGGGCGCCTGGACTTTTCACACCCCCATTCCTGTGTCCCTCCGCCAGGGCGCCTGGACTTTTCACACCCCCATTCCTGTGTCCCTCCGCCAGGGCGCCTGGACTTTTCACCCCCCATCCCTGTGTCCCTCCGCCAGGGCGCCTGGACTTTTCACACCCCATCCCTGTGTCCCTCCGCCAGGGCGCCTGGACTTTTCACACCCCCATCCCTGTGTCCCTCCGCCAGGGCGCCTGGACTTTTCACCCCCATCCCTGTGTCCCTCCGCCAGGGCGCCTGGACTTTTCACCCCCATCCCTGTGTCCCTCCGCCAGGGCGCCTGGACTTTTCACCCCCATCCCTGTGTCCCTCCGCCAGGGCGCCTGGACTCTTCACCCCCACCCCTGTGTCCCTCCGCCAGGGCGCCTGGACTTTTCACCCCCATCCCTGTGTCCCTCCGCCAGGGCGCCTGGACTTTTCACCCCCATCCCTGTGTCCCTCAGCCAGGGCGCCTGGAGTTTTCACACCCCCCTCCATCTGTCCCTCCGCCAGGGCGCCTGGACTTTTCACACCCCCCTCCCTGTGTCCCTCCGTCAGGGGGCCTGGAGTTTTCACACCCCCCTCCCTGTGTCCCTCCGTCAGGGCGCCTGGACTTTTCACCCCCATGCCTGTGTCCCTCCGCCAGGGCGCCTGGACTCTTCACCGCCATCCCTGCGTCCCTCCGCCAGGGCGCCTGAACTTTTCACCCCCATCCCTGTGTCCCTCAGCCAGGGCGCCTGGACTTTTCACACCCCCTCCCTGTGTCCCTCCGTCAGGGCGCCTGGACTTTTCACACCCCATCCCTGTGTCCCTCCGCCAGGGCGCCTGAACTTTTCACCCCCATCCCTGTGTCCCTCAGCCAGGGCGCCTGGACTTTTCACACCCCCCTCCCTGTGTCCCTCCGTCAGGGCGCCTGGACTTTTCACACCCCCTCCCTGTGTCCCTCCGTCAGGGCGCCTGGACTTTTCACACCCCCTCCCTGTGTCCCTCCGTCAGGGCGCCTGGACTTTTCACCCCCATGCCTGTGTCCCTCCGCCAGGGCGCCTGGACTTTTCACACCCCCATCCCTCTGTCCCTCCGCCAGGGCGCCTGGACTTTTCACACCCCCATCCCTTGTCCCTCCGCCAGGGCCCTGGACTTTTCACACCCCCATCCCTGTGTCCGTCCGCCAGGGCGCCTGGACTTTTCACCCCCATCCCTGTGTCCCTCCGCCAGGGCGCCTGGACTTTTCACACCCCATCCCTGTGTCCGTCCGCCAGGGCGCCTGGACTTTTCACCCCCATCCCTGTGTCCCTCCGCCAGGGCGCCTGGACTTTTCACCCCCATCCCTGTGTCCCTCCGCCAGGGCGCCTGGACTTTTCACATCCCCATCCCTGCGTCCCTCCGCCAGGGCGCCTGAACTTTTCACCCCCATCCCTGTGTCCCTCAGCCAGGGCGCCTGGACTTTTCACACCCCCTACCCTGTGTCCCTCCGCCAGGGCGCCTGGACTTTTCACCCCCATCCCTGTGTCCCTCCGCCAGGGCGCCTGGAACTTTTCACCCCATCCCTGTGTCCCTCCGTCAGGGCGCCTGGACTTTTCACCCCCATCCCTGTGTCCCTCCGCCAGGGCGCCTGGACTTTTCACACCCCATCCCTGTGTCCCTCCGCCAGGGCGCCTGGACTTTTCACCCCCATCCCTGTGTCCCTCCGCCAGGGCGCCTGGACTTTTCACACCCCCATCCCTGTGTCCCTCCGCCAGGGCGCCTGGACTCTTCACCCCCCCATCCCTGTGTCCCTCCGCCAGGGCGCCTGGACTCTTCACCCCCATCCCTGCGTCCCTCAGCCAGGGCGCCTGGACTTTTCACCCCCATCCCTGTGTCCCTCAGCCAGGGCGCCTGGACTTTTCACACCCCATCCCTGTGTCCCTCTGTCAGGGCGCCTGGACTTTTCACACCCCATCCCTGTGTCCCTCCGCCAGGGCGCCTGAACTTTTCACCCCCATCCCTGTGTCCCTCAGCCAGGGCGCCTGGACTTTTCACACCCCCCTCCCTGTGTCCCTCCGTCAGGGCGCCTGGACTTTTCACACCCCATCCCTGTGTCCCTCCGCCAGGGCGCCTGGAACTTTTCACCCCCATCCCTGTGTCCCTCAGCCAGGGCGCCTGGACTTTTCACCCCCATCCCTGTGTCCCTCCGCCAGGGCGCCTGGACTTTTCACACCCCATCCCTGTGTCCCTCCGCCAGGGCGCCTGAACTTTTCACCCCCATCCCTGTGTCCCTCAGCCAGGGCGCCTGGACTTTTCACCCCCATCCCTGCGTCCCTCCGCCAGGGCGCCTGAACTTTTCAGCCCCATCCCTGTGTCCCTCCGTCAGGGCGCCTGGACTTTTCACCCCCATCCCTGTGTCCCTCAGCCAGGGCGCCTGGACTTTTCACACCCCATCCCTGTGTCCCTCCGCCAAGGCGCCTGGACTTTTCACCCCCATCCCTGTGTCCCTCCGCCAGGGCGCCTGGACTTTTCACCCCCCATCCCTGTGTCCCTCCGCCAGGGCGCCTGGACTTCTTCACCCCCATCCCTGGTCCCTCCGTCAGGGCGCCTGAACTTTTCACCCCCATCCCTGTGTCCCTCAGCCAGGGCGCCTGGACTTTTCACACCCCCATCCCTGTGTCCCTCCGCCAGGGCGCCTGGACTTTTCACACCCCATCCCTGTGTCCCTCCGCCAGGGCGCCTGGACTTTTCACCCCCATCCCTGTGTCCCTCCGCCAGGGCGCCTGGACTTTTCACACCCCCCTCCCTGTGTCCCTCCGCCAGGGCGCCTGGACTTTTCACACCCCCATCCCTGTGTCCCTCCGCCAGGGCGCCTGGACTTTTCACACCCCCTCCCTGTGTCCCTCCGTCAGGGCGCCTGGACTTTTCACACCCCATCCCTGTGTCCCTCCGCCAGGGCGCCTGAACTTTTCACCCCCATCCCTGTGTCCCTCAGCCAGGGCGCCTGGACTTTTCACACCCCCTCCCTGTGTCCCTCCGCAGGGCGCCTGGACTTTTCACCCCCATCCCTGTGTCCCTCCGCCAAGCCGGGATTAC